>JAPDOI010000056.1:0-360000 GCA_029168955.1 Aplectana chamaeleonis | reverse complement strand
AGTGAAAATGAAAATGCACTAGTTCTGAATGTTTTTTTTTTGTTTCCAGAGAAAAATTTCTATTGAAATTCCCTAAGTTTTTCGGAAGATTTTATTTTGAACTTTTCTAAAAAAAATCCATAAACCTCTTAGACCAACCCCCTTCCCTGAAGGCGGATCTTATAAACTAGCAACTGATGCTAATGGCGATTAGTCACCCCCACCTGTGTGTTTTCGGCAGCGGCGGCGGGTTACTCATCATAGGCTACCTCCGGTGCACCTCCTACACCTTCTGTGTACATATGTGTATTGCTCTCCCCTGGTGTGCACCTTTTTCCGGTTTATATGCCGTGTGTGCGCGATCTGTAATTACGTACCCGAGCGTAATAATCTCCGGCTGGGTTTCCTGTTGATCTAGTTATGTACCTGCAGGGGGAGTTTTTTTTCGGATTCTGCCTCTGGGTAAATCCATGGCTAGAATTTTCGCAGCGGTTTTTTTGCTCTTAATTGGCCTACGGGGCGAAATGTGTGTGCGTGGGTAACTTGAAACCCAAAACCTCTAGGACGACAATCTCATTTGTGTCTGAGGGTATCCTTTTTTTCTTCGTCAGGTTTACTTAGGCCATGCATACGTATCGTGTTGCGCGCGAAGGATACTAAGTAAACACGGGAGACGAGTTTTCAAGAGAAACTCGCCACGAATCCATATATCGTCCCTAACGCGGGCTAAACCGCCACTTTCTACCTTTCTCTATTTTTTAGTGTTTTTTTTTTCTTCTTTTTTTCCAATTTTGTGTAAAATTTCAGGTACATCTTTATTTTCTCCACGGCGCTTATAAGGTGACTTTTGATCCCTGAGATCTGCTCAAAAATACGAGGGTTCGATTGAAGAATTTATACCAGGGATGGCCGAAAGAAATCCGTTTTCCACTTTCTCTTTCAGCCTTCCGGTCTTTTTCGCATTTCCCCCTTCCGCTTTTCGTTTCCTGCCTACCATATGGTGTCAATATAAAAAATATGAGATCGTGAAGAAGCCGGCAGGTTTCAAAAATTCATTCTTATACTTTTTGACCTTTCTGTTTTCTGTTTTTCATTACCGGGTCAAATTTTGATCTGTTTCCGTTTTCCTTTTCCGAGTAGAAATACTTTTCGCTCATTCCTGAGTCCTAGTAGGACTTGTAAGACACTCTGAGGCTCCCGGGAATTCGAGAAATTACCAAATTTCGTAGAAAAACCCAGAGGCCAAATAAAGTTTTCAAAATATTAGCAAAAGTCTCCAGCCTATCTCAATATTTAAAGGCAGTGTCCACGATAAACCTCGTCCCCGGTTTTTGGCAAGAAATCGAAAGTTCAGGGTCTGACTGGAGCACTGGGGTTGAAAGAACGAACGAAAACGAGTCCGAAAGAGCTCCATACGGCTCCGAAGTCCGCTCACGCTAGCCCTTGCGCTCGCGGTCGAGTTATCCGAGGAACAGTTGGGTCCGCTTCTACATTAGCATTGGAGCGCGAGCGCACCTGAGTTTTGGCATTGGGGCGCATTTTCGCACGCTGTCTACTTCAGGCCCATTCCCGCGCAACTGATCCACCGTTGAAATGTGGCTTTCAAAAAGCAGAGCTCATTTTGGATGTTTTGCAGCGTTTTTCTTGATTCTTTATTCACTGATGAAACAGTCAGACTCCAAACCTTCGCTTTCTGGTGAAAACTCGAAAGCGATTTTTATCGTGGACACTGCCTTTAATAGATTTTTTGAGGCTGCTCGTAACTATTTTTTACACAAATTTTTAAGACTGGGTTGTACTGAGAATTTTGGTCTCTCATACTGCAGCATGGGGACTCTGAGGAGATTTCGGGGAAGCTCGAAGAGGTATTCGCGGCCATTCTCCGGAAGTTTCGAGGTTATCGAAGAATGGTTAGAGGTTTCGCGTAGATTCCATGGTGGGAAGCGCAGTTTGTAAGTGATCTTAATGACTATGGATAGTACATGACTGTCGTATTTGGAAAATTGAAGAAAAAGCCAAAAACCCTAAAGGCAGTGTTCACGAAAAAAAAACGTATTCTAGTTCTCAGTGTTTCTGAGTACGTAGGTCCTTGAACTAGACGTTAATAAGGGAAGTTCCCAAAGAGCTCCTAAATACCGGAGAAAAACTGTTTATAGCAACCTGTGTAACAGTTAATTACCTGTTTGGTGTGTTTCGGGGGACTGCAGACAAAGCATCAAACCTTACGTGAAAATGGTTTTGTGCTTCAAAACTCTTGGGTATCCTCAATCTCTGAATGCTGGGAAGTTGCATTGCTGCTATTATAGCCTTATCATAAAAGTCGAGCTGTTGTTTTCAATAAAACACAATATGGTAGAAATGGAGAAACAGCCGCTCCGCTTTGGAGATACCGCACCGCTCTGCAACGCGACTTCGTAGAGATGAGATACAAACCATAAGTCACTTCGTTTTCTAGCGTTTTCTGTTTTGTACTAGAAACTCTTTAAAAATATGATGGGCCAATTCACATGCACGGATGGTAGAATCTTTCGCGATAAAGAATATTCAAAATGCAGCAACTGTTCCTCTTGTGAAATGAACGCAGGACAACTGTTATCTGACGTGGGCGGGGAGATCCAATGGGTCGGCTGGTTCACGGGATTTTCACCCTTAACCTGGCCGTTTTTCGTCGTACTTCCGCTCTTACTCTTCTTGGAAAGATTCAAAGCTTACGTTTCTCCCAGAAACGGACAACTTTTTCATTGTGAACACTGGCTTTGAAAAAAATCAAAAGTTTGCCGCTCAGAATTTGAGATCTCAGCATCAAACGCAGTATAAAAAGCTGAGCATAAATATAGGAAAGGCTTCTGCCCAACATTTAACGCTGAGATTTAAGTAGACCTTCAGATGATAGTGGGCTTTACTGGGCCAACTGCAGTCTTCAAAAGTTGTTGGACTTTCATGGGAAATTTACGTATTCTCTGAAGTTTTTTTTGGGTGTAAACTGAGCTGTTAGAATTGAAAAAGGGATATATGTAACCTTTGGAGAGGGTAATTCATCATGATATCCAGATAGGAATCATAATCCGCGCGAATATTGGAAGAGTAATTAAGTTGTGGCATTGTAATTAGGGCAAAAGGGGGCGGGCAGGCGGAAGAGAATAGGCTGCGTTGGGTGGGTTCTACTGCATCTGTGCGGAACATTTGTCAGTTTGATTGGATTTTGTTCGTGTTTTGTACGATCTGATCAGATTTTTACCATGAGACATACCTTTTTTTCTGCACAAAACCCTTTAGGGTACCCTACGATGGCTATACTATAGCCCTCTGTGTACAACCCTCAGCCAAACTTCTTCACCTCCGCCGCAGCTTTCCTCTTCAGTGCACGCGACTTGCCCTGATGCTGACCTGATGAGCGGCTTCGCTCCCAGATTACAGGGGCAGGCCTTCTCCCAACCCGCACGTGTGCTCGATTATAATCTAATTGAAGCCCACACGGCATGAAAGACACGCCGTGACGCGACCACGCGACACCGCACGCGACTACACCTCCGGCGCATCTGGTTTTAATGGCGAAAACGCTGCCGGACATTTATTACAGCTTTCGATCATGTATGTCTGTGTGTGCGACATTCACGTACGTTTGTACTACGAAGATTTTGTGGTGATTCTCTGGGTTAGTCATGGGTTTGTGGTGGGATTTCAGGGTTCGGCTGGTTGACTATACTCTCTGATTCCACTGAGATATATAACTGAGTGTGTCCATTTTGTAAGACCATTTTTCCATTCTCTTCTAGGCGGCCACCTCCGTTTTAACCATTTTCACATAAGATATCGTAAGGTTGCTCAGTTGAATACAAATCTTAGGTGTCAGGCAGGAATCGAACCCGCATCGCATCGCTTTCCGGGTGAGAGTGTTACCATTACACCACCGACACCCCGCTCTGCATCCCTCAGCTAATTGACACATGAACTGTGTAGGCACAACACCAATCACTCGATAACGGGTATAATCTGGTGAGCACAAATCGGCATTAAATCCAGTTAAGGTGAGGCCTTTTAAAGACAGAGTTTTGATGTTTTTGAATATTTAATGTCAAAAATGCCATGAAAAGGCATTAAATATTCAAAAACATAAAAATTCTGTCTTTAAAATGCCTCAGCTTGACCGGACTTAATGCAGATTCGTGCTTACCACGTCATACCCGTTATCGGGTGATTGCTGTTGTGCCTACACAGTTCATGTGTCAATTAGCTGAGGAATGCAGAGCGGTGTCGGTAGTGTAATGATAACACTCTCGCCCAAAAAGCGATGTGATGCGGGTTCGATTCCTGCCTGACACCTAAGCTTTGTGTTCTACTCAACAATCTTGGGATATTTTGTGATTATGTGCCATGCCATGAAAAGGCATGAAATACTCAGAAACCTTTTTACATAGTTTTTTTTCGGTTTTTTATTTTGTTTGAACTTTTTTCCTTCTTTTTCCTGGAAGAAGCCACGACGGTAAACTCATCAATTTCTGCTTAAAGGCATCGCTCGCGCTGGAAATCAGTTTTCATTTTTCAGGTTCATTTTCATGACTGACCCCGGTAGACCACACTGGTAAACATTGGCGCGTCATAAACGTTGGGTAACGAGGTTGGAAGGGGTTGAAGATGACGATCCGCCACCAATTCTCACCAGTCATCTAGCACTTTTTCCTAGAATGTTGGTGCGACCGTAAGACAACATAAAAAATAGTTACGGTACGAACTCCACATGCAGAAAAACTCCGAAAATGACAGTGACGAGGCCTCCAGAAGCAGAAAAACTTCAAAAAGGATTTTGGCGCGAAATTCAAATTCGTATTTACAATGTGTTTCTATTGACTTTTCTTTACAAATGGAGGTTTTTCGTGGGCCCCTTCGACATTTTCGTTCACTAGAGAGGCCAAGCTACACAAAAACATGGAAAAATACTATACGGTTTTCTGCGCGTACGACGCCTTTAATTTTCGTCGAGATTTCCCGGATTTTTTTCATGTAATTCCGAATCTTTCATGAAATCACGGAGGATGGTTAGGGTTACGAAGCTCCAGGAGATTTCGGAGGTATTACAAACCTTGACACATTCTAGGCTTCGATTCAAAGATTTCGCTTCTCTTGCGAATCTGCAGAACGGCTTCTGTTGCTGTCCGGGCCACTGCTGTTGCTGTACGGGCTCCTCCAGTTCGCTGGAATAGCAACAGCAATGACCTGGAGATTGGGTGAGCAAACCGATTCCTGTTCGGTGCTGCTCGGGGCAAAGAACCGCCTCTGATTTTCTCCTTGTTCTTTGTAATGATTATTCTGTTGATGTTTAATTATAAACGTTTATCCCTCATGAAGGAATCAATAGGCTGGACCTAGTAGAATTAGCGAAATTTTCCCGGATCGAAATGAATTTCGTCAAGATCTTCAGTGGGCTCTGTTCTCACCAAAGGGCCACGAAGTCAAAATCAGAAGGCTTCTCGAGGGTTTTCTGAGAAGATCTCCCTTATTTGGAGGCTCCAGATCTTGTCAACTCACAATTTCTCGGACCTTCTGTTTATTTTTCAATGGTTTCACGAATCTGTCTTCTCATTAGTGATCGTGAAGCTGAACCCCGAAAACTGTGTAGGTGGAACAGGTGTCAAGCAGACCGCTGGCACGTATCCTCTGTTTCCGAAAGGAATTTATTTCCATTCGTCGCGTGCGTCTGCGCGCGTACGCTGCATCTCCTTCTTCCCACTTTTTCTCGCTGTCTCTACACTCGCTCAGCACAAGCGCGCGAGGGAACAGAGTGAATTTGGCTCGGAATTAGAAGATACACCGGAGGATTAACGTCCCCCACTTGGTGATCCAAATTTTCAAAAAAACTCCGAAGTTTTTTCGTCCTTCCCTAGGTGAATCCTTTTCTACTATAGGTCCTTTATATACGAGTTCGTGAGTTTGAGGTTCCAGCAAAAAGCCTGAAATGTAAATTTTCCTAATTTTTACATGTTTTGTTTGTAGTTACTGTGCTTATCTGGGCCAAACTCCGGTCCGCAACTGCGTCACGGCACGCTTTGCGGCCGCACGCGCTCGAGTCAGTCGATTCTCCAGCGCCAAAGCGGACTCGATGTGGCTTTTTTATACACTTTACTCCAATTTTGTTTGCTTTCTAGTTTCAAAAACCCACCTATGTAGAGTCGACAGATCGGCGGCTGCGGAGCTGAAAACTCTTCCGGCTCGAAAGCGCGCGGCCGCAAAGCGTGTCGAGACGCAATTTCGGACCGGAATTTGGCCCAGAGAAGCACAGTAGCACTACGCTCCTTACATATCTAAAACCTCGGGAAGTTTAAATTCAATTTCTACGCATCTCCCGAATGTTTTAATTTTAGTCCATTATTTTTACGCACACTCCTCCCCACCCCCGAAAAAAATCCAAGTTTCTGTTAATTTTTACGTCCTCACCGTTGTCTCCCACGGGACAGCAACCGCCTGACACTCAGGCAGAAACTCCTAGGTGTTTTGCCAAAATTTGTATGAAGTTTCTGAAGTCTGAAGTTCATCAAGATCCTAGAATACATATTCTAACAGTTTTCGTAATCTCGTAGCACGGCCTCACCAAGCAGGTGTCATTCAGTTAGACCTAGGAGACTTTTGTGGAACTATCGGCACTTCTAAGAGTCCATGAAGATTTCTAGACGATTTGTCGGAGATTTTATGCGTTTCGAGGCCGTTTGTCCCCCTACGAGCCCACTTTCATTTGCAATTTTGTCGCAGGATTCTTCTTCGCAGTATCCTTTTTTCTGGTCTCGTTTCGTTTTTCTGACGCTTTTACAACGCGACATGCGGCGCTCATCTTCAGAGTGCATCCGCTTCCCCATTTTTCCATTCTTATCCGACTTTTTCATGATCCCGTGGGTGTTTTTTTACCCTCTCGTTCTCGTACATAGGGTTAGCCACTTTTCGCTGTTTTCTTCTCGACTGGTTGTTGAAGAGGATTTCGGGGAGTTCTACGAGGTTCGTATAGTGACGGGGTCTGGCCCGTTCCATGGTGCAAGCCCTTGAGAGGTTCTTAATGTTCTCCCTGCGTGATATGATGTTGATACATGACCGGGTGGAGTGGAGAGGGATGGAGTTGATTCGCCGATCACGCCCCGCAGGTTTCTGTTTGACCCCGGCCATGATACCCCCACCGGGGCTTCTGTTGGTGCTATGTTTGTCCACAGCGGACACGAATCGTCAACTAGGGCTGCCTGCTAGGGCCACCTGTATGTAATACCTTGTGTTGCTGCTCATAGAATTTTATACTTCATAGCTACAATAAAACCTTTCTTCTTACATTTTTATTCCTTTTTTGATTTTTTTTTGTTTCAAAATTCGAGAATATGTCTATTATCAGCTTTTTCCTTTTTTTGGCAATTTAAAAGTTTTTGACGCATTTTTTCGTGGGAAAGTGATTCGATTAGCTTTTCTACTAGAAATTTTTACTTACTTACTTTGGTACTTTGATGATCCATTCAGCTGGCGATCTTCTCAGCGTGGACCACAACTCTTCCATGATTTACCATGGAAGAGAAATTTTCACCCGGGAAAATTGTGAAAACCACTCGAGTCCCACTGATCAATATGTGCCACACAGAGACACATATTCCACGGACAGCGGTAATTTCATCGCAAAAATGCGCCACTTAAGGGGGTTCCGTGCCGGCACTCGACGATTGCATTCTAGCGCCTCATTCCGATAGGCTGGTCTCCTACTCTAGTACTCTTCCAAGGTTTCGAGATTTTTCGCGCTAATTTGAATCCGATTCTGCTTCGAATTCGGGCTCAATTTTGACTTTTACATTAAACTTTTGAGCCTATTTCTCAAGGATCTTAATACTATGATTATTGGGATCGGAACCAGGGATGTGCGGAAAAAATATTTTTGGAAACAGAAAAAAGAGAGTCTAGTTTGACAGAAAACAGAAAAAAAATCTCCAAAAATGGGCAGAAAACAGAATTTTTTCAAAAATCAATAAAGGGTGTTCAGCGTGAACCACACGAAATTTTCCAAAACATTGAACTTTTTTTATACATTTTTTGAGGGATCCATGCTTCTTTCGTTGAATATTTAAAATCTTACAGTTCACCACAGCAAAAAGTATAGACGTTCAAGAAATGCAGATTATGGGTGCGATGAAATGAAAAAACTGCGATGAAATGAAACTTAACTGTTTTTTATGATGCGCGTCCTTTGGACGTATCAATAATAAATAAATAAATAAATGACAAATGTTCATCGAATCTTCCGTGGGATAACGCTGGTTTGAACACTGTACTACTCCTCAGAGCTGAAAGTCACGCCCGTACCGCGCGCCTATGCCGTTAGAGTATAACTGACTAGACGCGCTAATCGCTCCACGTTGAGAGCCTCTCGTACCGCTGTGGCAGAATTATCATCTGCCTCATAGCCTCAACATCAATTTCTTGGCGCTTCTTCTGAACTGAATTCTGTGCCATCTGCGTTGCAGTGAATTAAAACACGTATTCAGAGTTTTGCTTGTATGGCACAGTTGGGGCCAACGTAACCCCGCTCCGCCAAATCGGGTACGCGGGGGAGCGGGTATGAATAGGGAGTTAAGTAGTATTAATAGCTTATTATTGTTAGTATCGAGTCACAATGCAGTTTTCCTTTCATTTGACTGCTTTGCGATACATCTGAGGTATTCGTCAACGATAAACCTCTGGGTAAGAGTATACACTATAAGATAAACATAAGGAATCCGCTTCCAGAATCCCTATTGGGATGCGCAGCACATTCGACGTCGTATTCGTTGAGGCTTGACTCTAAGAAAAATTGCCGCTGCGGCTCCGCGATAACGCCGCAGAGGCTCCGGGAGAGTGTCTTATATGAAGTCATTCAAGAATTATAAGACAACTAGGGGGACTAATTGTAAGAACAAAAGTTCTCACCTGCGGTCGTTACGTCCTTTGTCTGATAAGGACAGAGGTTACCGCCGCTTTTGCGCACAAGAAATTACGGAATCTACCTCCAACTTGGGTATATTGGGTACCGGCGAAAAACTTCGTTTAAGCACACAGGACAGTACATCGTACTCCAAGCGGGTTCGCTGCTACAACCTCGCGGAGCTGGCGCGGTTCTAACGCGGAGCCGCTGTGGTACTATCGCTGCAATGTCGAGATTCAAGACACGGCAGCACAAGCGTCTGATCACGGAGCCGATGCGGCACTATCGCGGAACTATCTGGCACAGTCGAGGATCGCGGCACTTTCCCGGCGCTGCCGCGGCAAATCTTCTCAGAGGAATGGGTTTCGTGCTTATTTAGTGGCTTGCGGGGCCAGCCGACTTCCCAATAAGTGCCTTCATTTCCCTATATGAATCTGTTACCAATTAAATGAGCCCGGAGGGTTGGTTGGTTTGGTTCACCTCGGCGAGGATCGAACCCGACCGTGTACAGCGAACAGCAGCGCTTCCTTCCACCACGCTTTACGTGCCCTAATGGATAACCACTACAGCGAGATAAAAGTGTCTAGCGTGGTATTATTGCAGAGAGCCTGGGTCAAGCACACCCTCACCCTATCGGCTTAGCTTCGATAAATCCGGCTACTTATTTCTAGGACAATCCTGCTGCGAATCGCGGTACACGTTTTTTCTGTTTTTGTCCAATTTTTTCCTATTTTCATAGAAAACAGAAAAAATGGCCAAAAATGGGCAAAAAACAGAAAACAGAAAATTCCGCACATTCCTGATTGGAACCGTTTCAAATCGGTTTTTAAACCTTATTCGGGATCTCCTCCGTCTACATGACATAATTTTTTCTGTAAAAATTTGACGGCGGAGTAAATCCTTAGCCCGAAACCTATACAGAGTAGAAGAGGATCATTCATGGTCCACAGATGACCTCCCACTGTGTTGTTTTCTTGACGTACATATTCGGTGTATTATCGCGTCAGTTACGACGTAATTGACGTAATCAAGACACTCGCCGAAATTGTGACCGGCTATTATGTGAGCGGGAGGAGATTGAGGGCTATTATATGGGGTGGGCAGTCTTTTCACATTTCTAAAGTGGAAATTTTGTCTTCATCAATCGATAAATCGATTTTTCTGACCGCTTCTTCAATCGATATTTCGCACGTCTGAAAAAGATTCTGCTTTACTCATTCCTAAACGGATATTTTTATCTGTACTACTAATTAAGTGTGTTTATGCCTTCTAATTTTGGCGCTACAAGTATAGATTGATTGACTTATCTGCGTCAATCAATATACCGATTTTGCGGTTTCACTTATTTTGTCGTGCGACAGTTCATTCCCTAAAGATGGGAGAATATCTTGATTGACCATTTCGTTTTACTGCTTTAATTATTCAGATCGATCAATTTTGTCGTTGCAGAAATTGATCGATTACGACCCGCGTTGATCGATAAATCGATTTGTTGAAAACTATATCACTATTTTTATCTGATTTCTCTCTTTTGCTGTACAAATGAGTGTTTAATCGGTGATTTACAGTCTTTTTCCGAGTGTTTTATCTGCCTTGCTCGTTTTCAATGCAAACAATATCATTCAATCGCAGATCCGAATCAATCCATATGCCTATACATACTTCTGGTCTCAAAAACGCCTTTTTAGTTAATAACTCGCTTTCACCACCTAGCAGAAATTCTTCTTAGTGAACCCATGTCTTTTTCTCTGATAATTGAGAATGTTCAAGTTGGTGACCATTCACGCTGAAAATATCGATCAGGCGTGATCGATATATCGATTTGTTGAGTTGAGACCAGCCTAAAATTGCGTATTGCAGTTTCTGGGTTACTCGAAAACGGAGTTTCTATTCGTTTTCGTGTTTCCTTTTTGATTAATAATGATCATATTGACAAACTTCGACGCTTACGGTCTATTGAAATAGGGTCTATAGAAACCGAAACGTCTTCAGTCAATCGATGGTTCGAATTTTGAGAAGATCTGCCCTCCTATTGATCCATATTTCCCTTTCTGAAACTGGAGGAAACATCATAAATGATTCATAGTGAATTTTTTCTATGATTTTATCCATAGTGAACTATTTCGAAGCTGCGAAGATGTAATAATTCGCTGATTTGTTGCGATCAATATATCGATCACCATAAGGTTCTCACTTCTAAATTCGTTTTTCTTCATTACCAGGTTGATTTCTCATTCGCTTTATATGCGCTCGGTAAAGATAGAGCTCTTCGTTCGGCTCTTCGTCTGAAGATCGATTTCCGCATTTATCGATTTCCTTGTTATAGTATCGATCCATCGGACCACCATCAGTCGTGCTACTGTTTCTCAAGTTTGTTCTGTTTTTTTTTCATAAACGCTTTGACTGAGAGAAAAAGCTACTTCGAAAACTGATAGTATTTCTGTTTCTGCCGATTCTCTCTAAATCGATTGGTCTGGTCTGTCTGTTTGCACTTATCGATATATCGATTACTCACAGGTTCTCCACGCTTTGTCTATTCATTCAATATTTTTTACGCATTCACGGCATGGAACTAGTTCTACATACTCCTTTGATTTATTCCACTTTTCCACTAATTTTCGTCAGGTTTTACAAAGAAAATCAATCAGTCAACGATGAATATCTGTGCATGATCGATTATTGAATGAATAAATTGATTGATTTGTCAACAGAATCAGACTGCATTCTCACACATCAATCAAGCGCCATGTTACGATTCAGTGCGACAGTGAGAGACCCCCGCTGCATGCCACTGATTTCACAGCCTTTGAAGTCTTTCTTCAGCCTTTTCTATCGATTTTTTACAAAAAAATCGTTATTTACCAACCACTCACCCATATTTTAATAGGAGCATCCATGAGAAGTCCGGCATTTCACTTCGTAAATGTCTGTATGTAAACCCCAAAAGAAAAAAGTGGATTTCCGCTGCTAGATATAATGTTCCTACCGGCTGTGCTATCCTTCTCCTGCTAATCTCGTTCGAGCGTTTTTTTCCCTCCCGTTCTCAGTAGTGAAGCGCGTGAGCGTAAAACGAAGCGACAATCTCTCAGGCTTCTGCACTCATCTACGGTTTTTGCCCGCGGCGTACGCTGCAAGCCGGCTTGTGGATTAGTTGGCCCCTACAATGCACTCTTAGGCGAAAAGTTTTCCGTGAAACGTGTAACATCGGCATGGATCCGGAAGAGGCTTTGCGTTCACTGTTGAAGGTTGGCGCGAACTCGGTGCCATATGCTATAACATAGGTGCACCGAGTTTGCGCCAACCCCCAATGGGAAACGCAAAGTCTCATCAGGTTCCACGCCGATGCTATTACTTAGAAGATTGAGAAATTCTCCGGAAATTATCTTATCGATCCCTGGCGTCACGGCATCAAATGGATCGATATTCCAAAACCGATCTAAAGACGAAAGTATTGCTAGGAGCGTAGAATATCGACTAATTGGGAGAAGAACTCTAGACAATCACGTGGCTATCGATATATCGATTTATGCGGGCCGACAAACTAATTGATATTCCTTGAGCAGAAGTTGATCATAATGAAAATCACTTTTACTTGAGAACGCGAATAACAATCCTTGATGTTCGTCCAAAAAGTGAAGCATCGACCAATAAGCAATAAAGCTTTAAGAAATCAATTCATCGATTGATACAAGTCGGTTTAGCTTCGATAACTATCACAAGCATCGAAAGTGACCAGTTTGATCAGTAATAATTATGGAAAAAAAAACAAGAAAAAACAAAGAATAGATTCACTGCCCGTTCAATAAAGCATAACAAGGAATCAGAAAGTGGTTTGAACTCCTGAAATCGATATATCGATCGATGCGGATTGTCTTGGTGAATCGGTATTTGCTGCGTCAAAGTTTATCAGTATGGACAAAATCGTCACTGAAGAAAAATGTGAATCATTTATGATGTCCTCCCCATGTCACAAGATAAAAACATCGATTGATAAGTGAATATTGATTGGAAAAGTGGCCTGAACCCTTAGAATTTATTTATCGATCGATGCGGGTCATCGAACTAATCGATATTAGAGTGAGGAGTTTGACAAGTAGGAGTAATCCCATAACTGAAAAACCTTATGAATTTCTTGATGCTTCTCGTGTTCCATAAAGTGAAACATCGATCGATAAGCGATTCAAAGTTCAAAAAATCCACTTATCGACTGATGCAAGTTTCATTCGATATTAGAAGCGTCAAATTGATCACTGTGAATTTTATATTGATTCGGAAGAAACACGGGAAATCACCGTTAGAGAGATGTTCATAGTTTCAGAATTCGGTTCAAACTCCAAAATCAATATATCGATCGATGCGTGTTGACGGAGTATTCAACATTTGTGGCTTCAAATTTGATCAGTATGGATAACGCTCTCAGCGGGAAGCACGATGAATGGTCCACAATGTTCTCTCATCTCATAAAGTTGAAAATCGATTGAGACTTTGAAAATTCGATCGATCTATTGATGCAAGTTTTATGCGGTATTAGAAGCGTCAAATTGGTCGTTATGATCTATATATTCATTTGAAATAAAACATGGGAAATCACCGTTGGAGAGATGTTCACAGGTTCAGAAACGGGTTCAAGACTCAAAATCAATATATCGATCGATGCAGCTTGACAAAGTGTTCGATTTTTGTGCCCTCAGAGTTGATCACAGTGGATAACATTATCAATGGGGGACACGATTGATTTTCCATAATGTTCTCCCTCTCCCACAAAGTTGAAAGTCGACTGATAAGTGGTGCAGACTCTAAAATCGATTTATCGATTAACCCATGTCAGCCTAGATTCAATCAAGAGGTCGTCAAAAACGTCAAAAGTGATAAATATAATCAATATGAGTCGAAAACTCATACTGATTATATCATTAGGAAAATGCTGATTTGGGAAGTGGTTTGAAACTTTAAAATCGATATATTGACCGATGCACCGTAATTATCAATGGGAATTGCAGCTCAAATTTTGGTACCGTCTATACCAGAGAATTTTTCAATTTTTATCATCTCGACGATGCTTGGACGCCTATTTCATGCCTCGAAATCGTGGAAGATTGGGATTTTCGGCACTGGTTCAGAGTACCTACCTAAACGCGAAATCGAAAAAAATTTCTGAACTTTACCTTTAGTTTTCCTTCTGTTAGTATTATCAAAATTACCAGTTTCTCTCGACCCAAGTAATTATTCTAGAGGCCAACCAACTTTTTTCGGCCGCCACCATCTGGTAGCTTGGGGTGTGGGATTTTTTCCTCGCACATCTCCTCTCTTCTTTGTCTCCATCCGGTGAAATCAGTCAGTCAGTTGTCACACACCGCGCTAGTCTTCCTCCGACTCTCCCGCGTCCCTCTATAGCGTCCAGAGATTTGTTTAAACCCATCTGGCCGACTGCTCCCTCCTCAGCCAGCCAGCGCTTCCTTCCGGCCACGAGATAGATCACCTCGTCAATGTGTCAGCGTCTTTGTGTTTCTACTTACACACGGACTAACTTCGTGCCAGGACCTATTTTTGACCAACACTATGAATTCTAGTTGATAGAAAATCGCCATCACAGTAAAATTCACATGTTCTAACACGTCTGCGTCAGATTGTCCGCTTTGATAGGTTGGAATCAGAGATTGCTGCTCTGAATTGTGGTTTTAATGTGTCAACACATGCGATCTGTCACTAACATGTCAAACACCAGAATTCCGCTCTGGTGGCTATTTTCTAACAACTGGAATTCATAGTTTCTACATTTGACAGGTTTCGCGCTTGCTGGGGGTCATTTTTGAAGAAGTAGGATTATTTTTTGGTCATAATTACCTTATTTTTTCTCAATATTGACCTTAATATTGATTAGCGTAACGAGAGGATAAGGTTTTTTTAATAGAAATTTTATCTTGATTTTTTTCACGATTTTTCCTCCAGAAGTAATTTTCCATTAGCTATATGGTCTAGCTTTTGTTTGTATAGCTGAAGTGAATTGGATGGCACTTTGTTGTTTTGCCCAGCCCATTCCATTCCGTATTATCGCCAGTCGACTGTTATGAATGTAATAGTACGAGGAAGGCACACCCGCATAGTAGTACTATAGTAGTGGTAAAGTAAACCCATGCGTTACCTATTCTGGTGCCTTATGGCCGTTAATTCGAAAGCTTGGTAACTTTCCGGAATTTCACGATATTTAGGGTCATATCCAATATCTATAATGATTTTTTGAGGTTTTCAGAACTTCGAAGAAAAAACCATCTTCAATGTTTTTCGTTATACTTTTTATGCTTATTCCTCTCTATCTGACCGAAATTCCCCTTTTTTTCAAAAATAACTTTTTTCTTCAATCTCACAGTGTACATATTTTCAGAAGTACCAGAATTTTTCAGTGCAATCTCGCTATTCACATCGATCGATATAATGGTTGCTATTCGCATCAATCGGTAAATCGATTGCTATTCACATCAATCAATATATCGATTGCTGTCTGCATCAATTGATATATCGATTGCGAAGTGATTCTCTAGAGTTTTCCTTCATTTATTTTCCCCTTCAAAAGCCTAGTTTTTCTCATAATGTATTTTTTGCATAAGTTTCCTCCATTTTTTGAGATAGCTGGTTTTTAAAAATTACTTTCCAATGATTTCATATAAATCTTTCTACTTTTTTAGAGCTTATAAATTGTGTTTGTTCATAAATGCGTTTACATGGTTCTATATTTAGCGGCTTCGTTGTCTCTAAAAAAATTGTAACGTCTTACAATCTTTTCTTTTCATTTTTCTTTGTTCACTTTTCTGTTATTTTCCTGAACCTGGCCTCTTGGTCCATCCGGCCCGTTGGCAAGATTTTCGGGGATGTTAAGACCCCACCCACGGCTACGAACTTTTTTTCAAATAAATATAGGATCCCTCATAATAATATGCAAGTAATAGAAAAAATTTACATTTTTTAAAGGGAATTTTGAAATTTTTTTGTTCAATTTTCTTATTGAAAATATTGCTATTCAAATAAATTCATTTCAATCATGAAATGTTCTCTGTTACGCTTCTGCTGTTTTTCTTATCTACTAACTACTCACAGCAAATTTTTCACTCAGAAAACTGAACGACCTCCTTTCAGAAGTTTTCTTTTTTTCGTACAAATTTTCGTGACCCTCTCCCCACCTCACGTTGGCAAACTATTCAGTCCTGCTCGACCCTGCCTGGCCTATTTACGTTTTTTCTGGTGTGTCTCTCAAATTTTTTTTCAATTATTTTCGCAATTCTACCTCATATTACTTTTTTTCACCTGCCCATTTTCCCATGACTTTTCAATTGATGTTTCCCATTTTTAAAAGTAGTATATCCTGCGCAATATCTCTTTATGTATATTCATCATCATCCTTCACCTTTTTTGATCAGTTTTCTTCGATTTTCAAGCCTTATTCAGTCATGTTTCAATTGTGTGGGTGATTCGTTTCATCCGACATTTTTTTAGGCTGAAACACCTTAAGGGCGATTAAAAGTTGTTGTAAATTATTGATTATTACCTGATTCTCGTATTCTAGAAATTTCTCCTGAATTTCTTCTGCAATTTTCCTATCTATTTTTTCCTTTTTTTCCAATTTTTCCATTAACTTCCTACTTTCAAAAAATACTTCCAAATTTCAGGAAGTGGTTGCTCACATACATACATACAGTTGATCGCAATGTTAAAAGGACATGGTGCGGTTGCGGACTCGCACTAAATTACGGTAGAATCTGGCACTTTGCCAAATTTCGTCATCGATCGGCGCCAACCGTCGTCTCTCTGCTCACGAGAATATCAGCTGTGGCGCCGATCGATGACGAAATCTGGCAAAGTGCCAGATTCTGCCGTAGTCTTAGTGCGAGTCCGCAACCGCACCATGTCCTTTTAACATTGCGGTCAACTGTACAATACAATACCGCGCGTAGGATTCGGTCAGAGAGCATGGGGGGACGCTTTTTCTGACTTTAGCAGACTCCTTTTTTTAATAAATCACTTCAGATTCATTTCTCTCCGGCTCTGAAAAGTTGTTTATGATCTGGTTGAGAAGCGCTATCCGATGGTTGAATGCTTGCTGGGGTTCAAATTCAAATAAAAGAGTTCAGGGTGAAATCATTAATAAGCCATACAGTATACAAATGTGTACAGTAGGCAGCTGCTCAGCGCTATGCGTACTGTATACCGGTCTGAAAATCACGTTTTAAACTTTTTTTGTTCAAATTTTAACCCTAGCTAGCCTAAGATTCTTTGATTGCCCTTATCGCCGGAATCTTACATCATTTTTTCGACCTGTTGAAAGTTGATTCTGGGGACTAATAAGACTGTTCGTTCACGCGGTCGGCGTGCTTGTCGCGCGGCCGTCGCTAAGACAATTTTCGGACGAGTCTTCCCACGGCTACAAACATCTGACTGAGGGATTAGCCAATATTCGTCTGATATTCCTGTTAATCGATTTACAACTGCGCCGGTCGACACGCACGCCTACCTCGTTGGTGAACATTCTTATTCGGACAGACTTCACCTGCTTTGAGTAATTCATTTTGACTTGTATCTCTCGCTGACCTAGCGATTTTCTTGAATAATGTTTTTTTCTGCATTTCTCCTACGATTTCTAACTACTTCTCTACACTTGCACATTTTTTCCACACATTTTGACCTTTGGGATTTTTTATGAGCGAGCCAAGGTTCTGGTGTGGAGACGAACGAACTGTGATTTTCTTGTCATTTTGTGCATAGAATATGATGAAATGTGGCTCCAGGTGTTTGACGCGGGCGCTGAGGGGCGGACTTCCTCCTCGTCAACGAGGTCATAACACGAAGTTCCGACAAGCCCAATTCCATGAAAAATAGCCTCAAAATGGCCTTGAATCAGGGCCAGATGGCGCGTTCGGAGGTGAAGAGGTGATGGTGTTCTGAGTTCAAATTTTTCCTCTCGTAGATTACGATTTTTGGAATATTTTTCAGAACATTTGCTACTTTTTCAATGCCCTACAGTGTGACCTTATTCCCCGCTTTATCTGAAAGAAAGTATTGCGAAGTGAAAAATGAGTGGAAAGGTCACCACGCCTGGAATCCGCCCCGAAAAGGGGCGTGGCCCGAATTCGATTTGGACCCGTGCCAATTGATGCGCATCGCTGAGTTTTCATCATCTGGGTGACACCACACATAAATGATCCCTCCGAATTTCCCCCCGAATGTGATTTCCGCCCAGGCAGCAAAATGGCCCGAATCTTTTCATAATATATGAATGTCTATGCTTTTTTGTTCAGCAACTTGTGATAGTTGTCCTGTGATTTCTTTTGAATTTGCGCGGATATAGTTAAGTGTTTCTTTAACATGCTGAGTTGGGCCAGGATTATACTACTCGCGAAAACTTTTTTGCTCCATTTCGTCTTCTTGTCGTCTGAAATCGCTACTTGTCGCTGACTGTCGTTTTCAAACACTAAAACCGGGATCATACTTTCCGCGACCCGCGACAGTGACCGTGCGTATCAGGCTTATCGACTTTCAATCGATCATGATAGTGAACTTGCATAGCGTCTATCATCTTTGGAAGTAAATACCCAACCTTAGTCCTTCTTGATGCCTCAATTTGTCATGCAGTGTCGCATCATGTCGCTCGCTGTCGCCCAGTGTCGCAAGCATGCTCGTTTTGGTCTCGCGCCAATTTTAGTATCCGCATTTTTTTGCTCCTGCCGCCCAAGTTTCGTTCCTGTCTTCTCGTTCTCACCTTTCTTTTGCCTGATGTCGCTGCTTGTCGCTGACTGTCGCTAGGTGTAGCTCATTGTTTTCAAACACTGAGACCGGGATCGTACATAGTTTCCACGACCAGCGTCAATGGCATTGCATATCAGGCATATCGTTTTTCGATCGATATGGATTGTAAATATTGCTTCTCGTCGCTTGTCGTTGAAAGTACAATCCCGGCTTGGTTCTTGAATCTTGTTCTCTCTATCTTCAAACTCTTCTTTTGTTCACGCTCTTTGTCGCCAAATGTCGCCAACTGTCGTACAGTATCTCTAACGGTCGCCTGTGCTACTATAGACGCTCGCATCCCCATTTGGTCGCCTTGAGTGTGAATTCTTCTGGCCCTACTGTCGCCTACTGTTGTATCCCATTTTTGCCTTCTCTGTCTTTGTCGCTGTTTGTTGCTCAGTGTCGCCAACTGTCGCTCACCAATGTCGCTTCATGGTTTCTGTCTTCCTCCATCCACTGATGCGATTCTACAGTGTTTTCCCTCAATGACATTGTGTTGTTTGAGGCCGCTCAGTGTCGCCAGGTGTCACCTAGTCTCGCCAATTATCGCCTAACCACACTCCCTATTTTTCTCTATTTCTCCTCTTTTACTGTGTCGCATAGAGATACGCATATAACTTGATCGGTCCTCCAATCGTTTTCGCCTCTCAGTGTCGCCAAGTGTCGATTAGTCTCGCTAGCTGTCGCTTGCCGGCGGAGTCTAATTGCTTCTTTTTGGCTTGAGATTCTTCGATTTCGTTCGATCGTTCTCCAAATCCTCATTGCCCATGTTTGCCGTTCAGTGTCCAACTGTACCTAAATGTCACCTGCTCCTCCCTTCGTTACCTTTCTGCTGCTCGCCAAGCATCATCTCAGCTCTGTCTTTATCGCAGCATGCCGTTCAATGTCGCTCCCTCTCGCCAACTGCCGGCTGACTTCACCTTTGATGTTTCAAAATTCTGCTTGGTTAACCTTTAATACCGCCTGCTGTCGTTAGTTGTCGCCAGTCGTCGCCGAAGGTCGCCTGTACATAGATAATCCCTGCTGTTTATTCTTTGCTTGTTCCACTCTGCTCCGTCGTTGCAAGCACATAATTGGGCCGTTCTTCAATTTCTATTAGTCGCTGAGTGTCGCTTCATGTCGCCTGGCGTCCTCTCAGCTACATACGTCTTTGTCGCAGCGTGTCACTCAATGTCGCTCCTTCTCGCAAACTTGCACCTGACTTAACCTTTTTTCACTTTGTGCCTCTCTCAATCAATTAGTTTAGTTCCTAAGAAATTCCTGCTTGATAAACCTTTGATGCCGTCATTCGTCCCTCGGTGTCGCCAGTTGTCGCCGAAGGTCACCTCTACAAATAATCCCTGCTGTTTACTCTTTCCTTGTTCCATTCTGCTTCGTCTTTGTGAGTTTTGGGAATGAGCTGTTCCTCAATTCCCATTTGTCCCTGAATGTCGCTTCGTGTCGCCTGGCGTCATCTCAGCTACGTCTTTGTCGCAGCGTGTCGCTCAATGTCGCTCCTTCTTGCCAACTGGCTCCTGACTTCATCTTTTGGTATTCTGTGCCTCTCTCAAGCCAACGGTGTGGATCCTCAGACAACGTCTGCTTGGTTAACCTTTGATGCCGCTTTTTGTCGTTCGTTGTCGCCAGGCGTCGTCGATTGTCGCCTATTAATGGATAAACCCTGCTGTTTATTCTTTTCTTGTTCCACTCTGCTCCGTCGTTGCGAGCTCATGATTGGGCTGTTCTTCAATTCCTATATGTCGCTGAGTGTCGCTTCGTGTCGCCAACTGTCGCCAGATGCATACTACTCCTATGTTTACCCCCATTTCGTCAATTTATAAAAACTTTCTTGCTACTATAATGACTTCCAAAAGCGTCAAAGTATAATCTACACTCTCAAGCTCCTGAAGTTCCCCAGGTATAGTCTCCAATAAAGCTTTTTCTTTCTCATTGCGCATTCATAGTACTGATTTCGTTCCTGAAAGTCAAAAAAAATACTCCTCTTTGTTCTCATTCGACGCTATTCATTCTCAGTCTCAGTCTGTTATTCACCCCACTTGTCGCCTTTTCGATGTTTACCCTTGTCCCTGAGGGTGTTGAGGCGGTGTGGTCAGGCGGTCGGCCGCAGTAAATAGCCATCGCCGCCGCTGGCGTTTTGTTGTCAAGACAATTTTGATCTTTTGTTTTTTCGCACCTGAAAAAACTGCTATTGTCCGGAAATTTCCGGCATTACTGCTAGGGTTTAATACGAATTTTACTCCACCAGTGTAAAAAATTAGGTGAAAAAATTCAAAAAAATACTCAAATTGTTATAAATGAAATAAAAATAAATAAATAAAATTTATAAATAAAATCAAAAAATAGGGAAATGAAGAATAGAGAAATTTGGAAAAAGGGCACAAGTATGTAAGTCCCCGGGGCTAATGGGACTCATGGAGATTGCGCCGCCTAGGAGCTAATCCAGACCATGTTTTTGACCGATGTTTGCTCTCCCACAGAGCACTTCTCGCGCGGCCTGGGGAGTCTGTCGGGAAGTGGAACGGGTCTGTTCGTCTTCTTTTTGCTGTCTCAACGGATTATCCCCATCAAGCACAAGCTGTCTGCTTGTTCGCACTTTTCTCCACCCGACGGTTAAGCTCAGATTAACCCTCTTCTCCTTTGGTTAACTGATTAGCTACTATTTGCTTGATTAACATACTTTCAGGGCTGAGAGAAAAAGGGAAAGCCAAGCTTTTTCAAGTAGTTCTATCAAGTTTTCTTGGGATCTGGATGAAAAAAAGGGTAGAGGGTATGAAAATATCCAATTCACCCGGATGACATCTTTTATACATTCCACTCACCTTAAAGGCCGTGTTCACGATGAAAAAGTTGCCCTTTTTTTCGCAGAAACGTAAGTTTTGGGTCTCTCTAAGAAGAGTAAGAACGAAAGTACGGCGAAGAACGGCCAGGAAGTGGGTGAAAATCCAGCGGGCCAGTCGACCAATTGGATCAGCCCGCCCACGTCATATAACAGTTTTCCTACGTACGTGTTCACCAGAAGAACAGTTGCCGAATTTTTTAACACTCCTTATTCTGCGAGATTCTGATATCCAAACAGGGGCATCCAACTACCTTACTTTTGAGAGTTCTTCGTACATGAAAGAGAAAACAAAGTCACCTATCTAAGAATTTTGGAACGAAGCAAACCATTTTCGACGTAAAGTTTGACTCATTGTCTGCAGTCTACAGAAACACACCAACAGACATAATTCAATTTTTCATAGGTCTCTTTAAACAGTTTTTCTCCGGTATTTGAGTGTTCTGTGGGGACTTTTCTATATTAACCTTTACTTAATGGACTTACCTACTCAAAAATATCGAAAACTTGAACACAGTATTATCGTAGACGCTGCCTTTAGATATCAAGTTTCTGAGGCGAATGACTGGGATTTCAATATCATGCCTTCAGTAACACAATTTAACATTCAATAAATTCGACGTTCTTCTTCTTCTTCTTTATTATCGCAGGTTAACACCCACGTGATAAAAATAGAAATAATAGCACAAATCATTAACAATTAAAACCAAGCAGCCAATCAATTATTTCGAACAGCCAACAGTGAAAAAAAAGAAAGAAAGAAAGCTGTAATCAAAGATCAATCGACTTCGTTAAAAACCTCCGATTTTAGTAGATGGGTAGCTAGACGTCTGAACGTAGTCAGAGACAAGTGCATCATATCCTGATCAAAAACCTTATTCAACAAAGGTACTACTCTAATAGAAAAGAACTGTGACCTAATTTGAGATTTAGTTAACGGAAGCTTGATTTTTGTGCTCCCACCCTTAACGTTCTGATAGAGCAATTGATATGTCCTTTGAGTTCCATGCCAGATTTCAAGAAAACTAGCAGAAGTTCTGAAATTAGGAAATAGGACCGAAAAACTAATTACTGTGCTTCTCTGGGCCAAATTCCGGTCCGCAATTGCGTCTCGACACGCTTTGCGGCCGCACGCGCTTGAGCCAGTCGAGTTTCCAGCGCTAAAGCCGACTCGATATGGCTTTTTTTTACAGTTTTCTCCAATTTTGTTCACTTTCCAGTTTCTAAAACCCACCTAGAATCAACAGATCGGCGCCGGCTGCGCTGGAAATTCTCCCAACTCGAAAGCGCGCGACCGCAAAGCGTGTTGAGACGCAGTTGTGGACCGGAATTCGGCCTAGAGAAGCACAGTATGCAGCATCGCAAACTCAAGAAAAGTACTCGAAAAACTATCGTTTATTTACATATATTTTATCTGCATATATTTCCATACAATGGGATGCAATTATTATTCTCGATTCAAATGCATCTCATTATATGCAAGTGAGATATAAAAATTTATATATAATATCAAGAAGAAAACAAATAATTAAATCAAAAAATATATAACATATACGATTTTTGATACATTTTGCTTTCTTATCTACTTATTCATGATTTTCTCTGGAACTATTCATTTTTGTAGATACTGAAAGTTGTTCATTCTCCCTTTATGTGTTCGAAAGTTAGACGGAGCTTAGACTGGGTATGGCGAAAGGTCGTCAAGTGGAGAGTCCATAAAGTAATTCCTTTGACAGGAGTCGATTTAAATTGCCAAATCTGGCGTGTTCTTTTAATAGCGTCAGGTAAAACTATATACTTCCATTTCCGCCACTTTTCTTAATCCGTTTTCGATCAGCATGAAATATTTTTTTGTTATTTTTCTTGAAACAAGGCAAATTATTCAAATTTTCAATGATCCAACCTTGCTTTTTTGTAAGTTTCTTATCTCATTTTGGAACAGGGGTTCTCCACACACCGAGAAAGTTGTCGCTCTTTTTGCGTCTCTAATTCCACTCTGGACCACTTCGCTTGGTTGGGTAGCGTGACGTGTCGAACTGCAAAAACAGTATAACTTCTCCCACTGAGTTTAGAGAGCCCCTAGCCCTCTCATTTTCTTTATTTCACACAGAATACTATTCTATGTATTCACATAGCCAGCCACTGTCATAATATTTTGGAAAACTCCGCATCGCCTGCCGCGTGCGGCGTCGCATAGCGATGTATGCGAGTTTTTATCGCGGTTTTTCATCGCTGTTCGAATCGCAGGTGGCCGCAGTTGGCCAGCGGCTGCCCCCACAACCAACGCAAGCATCTGCCTTGAAATGTGTTCGCTCCTCTTTTAGAGCTGCTATCGATTTATTGATTTTGACGCTTCCAAATTATTGAGTTGCTTTGATAGATTGGACATACTTTAGACAATTTTGCTTCTCTCCATGTTCTAGATACTACACCACCTACTCTAGAGCCTTATTGTTTCAACTCTCTTAGGCAGAAGATATCCTCAACCATTGATTCATTTTGGGTTGACCCACACTTACATATGATTTTAATTCATTCTGATGGTATAGTATTTTTGATTTGAAAAAGTTCGCTTTGCATCTAAAAAAACCTCTGTTCGTCTTGATTTATGGTCGATTCCAGTGAGACTAGTTTTCAAAGCAGATGCGGTGATCTGCAGCCAGCATTTTCTTCAATGGAAAAGTTTTATGTAAAGCAGATCGCCAAAATTTATCTGGACGTAGGCTGTTTAAGCTAGGCTTCTATATGAAATTGGCTGACCATCCTGTTTGACACGAAAATGGGCGTGGCCTGTAACAGCAAGTGATACTTATTCCGAATCTATAATTCAAATTTGCTGAGCTACTCCTAGTGAGTTGCTATAACTCATTTTTGTGACGCTCAGTAGGCTGCCTATATTCTAAGAGGGTACATGAGAAACTGGTCAAGTGGATAGTGAGCTGGATTCATAAACACGTAGTTACAGGTTCGATTCCTCCAGAGTTTTCTCCTGTTTTGCCAATGCTCCAGACTTTATAACTGTACTCAGAGCATAGCGGATGTTTCGCGGTGATGTTTTTGCTACGCGTTAAATTTTTATCACATTGTTACGGAAAGGGGCGTGGTCTTTTAAGATTGCAAGGTCACCGTTACAGTCTAGGATTGGATGAATACAAGTGTGACCGACGTCTTGTGGTAATATCGAGTTTGAAGTTTGAATTTGCTAAACATGGCTCTGGTATGAGCTGCAGACCCCCTCTTCCAGCCATACATGAGCGCTTTCTGGGGCATTGTGTGCCTGGCCGGGTGGATAGCGAGTTGGGCTTCCACAAAAACACATCCTGGTTCGATACCCCGCATGAGTTTTTCCTTGCATTAGCTTTGTTCTTTGGTTTCCCATTCGGAATCGTCTTGCGGTGTGTTTTTTTACCCCTCGCAGGCTTCCGTTCCACTGATATCTCCACTGTAATCTGTGCTGACATTCCACCATACTGTAACGTCTACTGTAATTTGCAACATTGGAACGTGTGACCTCGAGCCCGTTCACCTCGACTTTTTTTCTTGCTCATCGTGGCGAACTATCCGCACATCTGCTCGATTAGGACAAAAAGCGTTTCTGAGAGAACACATGTGGTCGAAATTGATACGTAAATGAAGACATTACTATCTATAGTACGCAGTTATGAGGACTTCGCGATTGATTATTTTCATAGTTAAATTATTACAGTACAAATAAACATATCTACTAGCATTTCTTGAGTTTCTTTGTCACTGAAAAATTCTGCAGGCAGCCGTTTATATTGTGTAATTTTGCGTAGTCATGTGTTGCTTTATCACCCGCACATTCATTATCCCCGTAGACGTTGCGCGTCGGCGGCGGCGGAAGAAATCCTCACAATCGTTGATCATAAATCTCCACGTCCTGCGCAACTGTCGCGTCGCGGTTTCAATGGGTCGTTAAATGTCCATCGAGGCTGTGCGCAATATTCTAGGTTTTGTGCGGTGATATTCAGTGGTTAACACGATTCAACCATATCAGACATGACATTACATTACATAACACAACATAACATAAGGTAACATAACATAACATACCATAACATATGGTAACATAACATAACATAACACTACATAAGGAAACGTAAGATAGCATAACATTGCATGCGTAACATAACACAACATAACATAGCATTACAAATAAAACATGACATAGCATATCATTACATAACCTAACATAACAAAACATGACATGACCTACATATCGTAAAATAGCTTAGCAACAACATTTAAAGGCACAGTCCAACCTTAGAGGCAATTTTTGATATTTTTGTCCGGTCGCCGTCTATAGCAACCCTGCAAAGCGCGAAATCCTAATTCGCTCAAATAAGCGAGAAAAGGCTAGGAAAATGTCGGCCACGCCCCCTTGAAAGAAAAATGGGCAACGCCCACTGGCAGGTTTCCGACCTCAATAGGGAAGAGACGCGGGAGTGATTTCATTCAAAATCTATGTGCTTCGTTTTGTTTTCAGTCTGGCTTCAGATTGAGATCTGCTTCAGAATGATGGCTGCGAATAACGAGAAAATACAGGCTCGAGACAACTCGTCCGCGAACTTCTACCAGCCCGAATTCAAAATTTCTTTGAGGAGCCGTAACTCAGTTCGTAGTGAGTTCTGAGCGATTCTGGAGACATCATTGTGATCAGCGCGGAATTTTCTCCAAGATAGGCGGAAAAACGAAAAATCTATTGTGAGCTTGGACTGTGGCTTTAACGTAGCATACCACAACATAACCTTACTCTATATATAATATAACACTAGCGAGACCTAGCGAAGTTTTCGCTCAAGAAAGCTTTCACGTGCGCCAACTTCCTGAATCAGACAACGGTGTTGACTGACTTCCGCCTACCCGAAAGTTGCTGTCCGTATGGACTCTCCTGAGCAGAACAGGCTGCCGGACGTTTACAGCAGGGTGTAGGGTATAAAAATACGGCATAAAAAAGCAAAACATAAGAAGCCAGCGGTAGATCGTCGGTTGCTACCGGCATCACATTTACGGCCCCTTCCGTCCCTCCTCCCTTTATATCGCAATCCACTGCCCTTCCTTCCGATTTGTAAAGCTCCCAAGCGAATATTCTCGCATTACTATCTCTGTCATCATAAGGAAAAACGTGTTATTTCCCTAACTGACCAACCCCCATGCCCCTGTTCACAATATGTATATGAAATATGAACCTACGTGGATGATTATCTTTTGAGAAGCAGATTTCGATTAGCTCAGACTTTCAGCATATATGAACTAATATATGGAAGTTAGCAAATTGAAATGACTGAGCGGTTTTAATGGGTAACGAATAGGGAAGGAGCTGCTGCTTGTTTCCTGGGATTGGCAAGGGAATGTCTCCGGAGTTCTGCGCCCTCTTCAGAAAGAGTCACACGCTTCTCAAGATACACGTTTTACTATCTGTTTTCATCGCTAGACAAGGTTTACAATTAGCATTAAAAAAACAAGATCCCGTTTTTTTTTCAATTCTACACTCTTAGTGACGTCCTGCACACTTTCTTTGACGTCGTGCACACTCCCACTGGGGTCCTGCACACTTTCTATGACGTCCTGCACACTCCCACTGGGGTTCTGCACACTCCAATTTGGGTCCTGCACACTTTCTATGACGTCCTGCACACTCCCACTGATGTCCTGCACACTTTCTATGACGTCCTGCACACTCCCATTTGGGTCCTGCACACTTTCTATGACGTCCTGCACACTCCCACTGGGGTCCTGCACACTTTGTATGACGTCCTGCGCACTCCCATTGAGGTCCTGCACACTTTCATTGGGGTCCTGCACACTCCCATTTGGGCCCTGCACACGTTATATGACGTCATGCACACTCCCATTGGGCTCCTGCACATTTTACATGACGTCCTGCACACTCCCACTGGAGACCTGCACGCTTTACATGACGTCCTGCACACTCCCATTGGGGTCCTGCACACTTTCTATGACGTCCTGCACACTCCCACTGCGGTCCTGCACACTTTATATGACGTCCTCCACACTCCCATTGGGGTCCTGCACACTTTCATTGGGGTCCTGCACACTCCCATTTGGGTCCTGCACACTTTCTATGACGTCCTGCACACTCCCACTGGGGTCCTGCACACTTTATATGACATCCTGCACACTCCCATTTGGGTCCTGCACTTTTTCTATGACGTCCTGCGCACTCCCACTGGAGTCCTGCTCACTTTATATGACGTCTTGCACACTCCTACTGAAGTTCTGCACACTTTCTATGACTTCCTGCGCACTCCCACTGGAGTCCTGCTCACTTTATATGACGTCCTGCACACTTTATATGACGTCCTGCACACTTTCTATGGCGTCCTGCACACTCCCATTGGGGTCCTGCACACTTTCATTGGGGTCCTGCACACTCCCATTTGGGTCCTGCACACTTTCTATGACGTCCTGCACACTCCCATTGGGGCCTGCGCACTTTATATGACGTCCTGCACACTCCCATCGGGGTCCTGCACACTTTCTACGACGTCCTGCACACTCCTACTGAAGTCCTGCATACTTTATATGACGCCCTGCACACTCCCATTGGGGCCCTGCGCACTTTATATGACGTCCTGCACACTCCCATCGGGGTCCTGCACACTTTCTATGACGTCCTGCGCACTCCCACTGGAGTCCTGCTCACTTTATATGACGTCCTGCACACTCCTACTGAAGTCCTGCACACTTTCTATGGCGTCCTGCGCACTCCCACTGGAGTACTGCTCACTTTATATGACGTCCTGCACACTCCTACTGAAGTCCTGCACACTTTCTATGGCGTCCTGCGCACTCCCACTGGAGTACTGCTCACTTTATATGACGTCCTGCACACTCCTACTGAAGTCCTGCACACTTTATATGACGTCCTGCACACTCCCATTGGGCTCCTGCACATTTTTCATGACGTCCTGCACACTCCCACTGGAGACCTGCACGCTTTACATGACGTCCTGGGGTGCGTTCCAAGAATGTTCCCACGACGTTGTGGGAGGGAAAGCGACCTCACCATGGACAAATTTGCTTTCCATGGATGCGAACTATAACTGAAAATTGCTCCCACGTGGCCGTGGCTACGTTTCCATGGACGCGTTTTGCCATGGGAATGTTCTTGGAACGCACCCCTGCACACTCCCGAAATCCTAGCGAGTCTGTACAGCGTCCCGCATACTACAGAATACCTGTCGCTACGATTAGAGCGTAGCCCCTCTAGCGCTAGATGGCTCATGGAGGTTTTCATGACTCACGGCCAAATGTGCGCCCCACGGACAAACTTGGTTGCCCCGAGGTGCGCAAGAGATGGTTCACGCTGATTTTTTGGTAATCGATATATGTCCTACCCACCCAAATGTTTGTACTATTTCATCCCAGTTTTGATCGGCCATTGCTGAGATCCGCGGCACACACACACACACACACACACACACACACACACACACACACACACACACACACACACACACACACACACACACACACACACACACACACACACACACACACACACACACACACACACACACACACACACACACACACACACACACACACATCGGGATATAACACACACAGGCAGCACATACATCGGGATATAAGCATAGTCGAGATAACAGCATAGATAGGTCCGCACGGCCCGTACTATGTCGTCAAAGGCGTTTGAAGCGCCGAAAACTGTCCAGGATGAGACAGTATTTGACAATGTTTGAGCAATCTTGCCTTCCACGCCCGTACTTTCACACCCCTTCAAGTAACAGAATGAGAATCGATACTTGTGAAAACGTGTGATAATTGAGAGTGATAGCACTATCAAATGGGAGTGCACGAGAGAATTAGCTTGGTTTACTTGAGTATAACATGTCTGCATACCCATTGACTCTCGTCCACTTTCGAGAATGCCGCTCTACTTTGGCTGACCTCTTGAAATGGAGGATTTTATCAGTGCACAAACATGTTATATTGAGGTAAATCTAGTTTTTCTCTACTGCACTCCCTTTTTATAGTGCTATCATTCTAAGTTATCACATGTTTTCTCAAGTTTCGATTTTCAATCTCGTACTCGAATGGGAGTGAAAATACGGGCGTGCGAGACAGGATTGCTCAAACATTGTCAAATATTGTCATCCTGGACAGTTTTCAGCGCTTCAAACGTAGTTGACGACATAGTACGGGCCGTGCGGACCTATCTATGCTGTTATCTCGACTATGCTTGCGAGCGTGTATGCTGCCTTTAAGCATAAGGATATAGTAACATGACATGACATGGAAGGACGTAATATCACACAACATGACGTAACATAGCATAACACGACATCACATGACATAACATGAACTGGCATAACATGAACTGACATGAAATATCTCAACATAACGCAACATAAAATGGCATAATGCAGAATAATAAAAAGTATCAAGACATGAAATAACCTGATAGAATTTTCGTACAGATAATTTACCAGTTCGTCATTGCGGTTGCAAATAACCGCCACTTTCCCCGCTTGACACAAATAGCAATTATAGTCAGCAGGAAGGCAATATTTTCCTTCCTGACTCTACAAAAATGCGCATTCTAAAATACGAACTGGTGAACTGCCTATGTGTACAATTTCTTGTTATGTCATGTGTTATGTTATATTATGTTATGTTATGTTATGTCATCTTATGTCATGTTATGTTATGTTATGTTGTGTTATATTATGTTATGTTATGTTATGTTATGTTATGTTATGTTATGTTATGTTATGTTATGTTATGTTATGTTATGTTATGTTATGTTATGCTATGTTTTGTTATGTTATGTTATGTTACGTTATGTCTTGTTACGTGGAACGGGAAAATTTGCGTAACCCCGGCGGATTTTTTGTGGTTTTGTGTTTCGTGGCGCGGGATTTTCGGGGTTGGGCGGTTTTCATGCAATGCGTAATAAATGGTTTAATTAACTGAGCAATGGATTCTGCATGTCCTCGCGATCGCATTCATCACGGCGAGCGGCGCCGATTTTCATTTTCACCTTGTAGGAACGCCGCCGCGACAAAAGACAAATGACCCGCCTCCGGCCGGAATCGCCGATGGCCGGCGCGGACAGTGGCAGTTATGTAGACACATTGACCGCTGGCGACTCTACGCCTTTACAGTGGTTTCCCGAGTATTTTTTCCTTCCGAATCACCTATTTTTTCTCTTGGATTGTCAAATATCTGAATTTCCTAGCAATTTTTTTCTGTGTTCTCTGATGAATCTCATAGGCCATTTTTTCACTTCCTACCCAATCCAGTGCAGCCAGTCTGTTAAAGGCAGTGTACGCGCAAAAAATCGTGTTCAAGTTTTTCACTATTTTGAGCAGGTAACCTCACCAGGTTGTGATATATCGCGAAAAGACCACCCAAAACACTCAAATTCTGGAGAGAAATTCGTTTGAAAATTCCGAAGCATTCACCTTCCTTTTTTCAACGTCTGTCCGGTGTGTCTTGTGTAATACACAATTGTCGGAAATGCTGGACGTCTGAAAGTGTTTTAGCCCCTGTAACTTCTTAAATTGATTATTTCTTTTGGCCTTTTAGTGTCAGGAATCCTATTAAAATAAGAAGCTTGCGATACACACGTTTGAACGAGAATTTCTCGAAATAAAGATTATGGACATTGGGATTTGCCGGGGCCTGTTGTGGCGCTTCTTCTCCTTGTGCTAGATGATCGACCGGGAAAACGCCTTTTCAGACCACGGAGCGGTTTTCGAAAGGCTGTAGCATTACGAGTACCCAGCTTTGAGGTCTCAAGCTTTGCCAACTATCTCCACTGGGTTCAAACATTGGATTGATATGAAAAAACCAAGTGCGGTTTTCTGCGCGGACGCTGCCTAAAGCGACCTGATCGAATTACCCATTAAGGCCAGCAATCAAGGCTAGGTGGTCTGCAGGGCTGAAAAAACAGGAATTGGTGGGAATTCCACTCCAACCTCTCCGGTGCAACAGCGCGCTCATTGTCCGGCATGTTCTTCGAGTGCACTTCAGCGGGCCACAACTTGTCCGAGAATTTGTTTTACTTTGAACCCCAATTGATAGGTTTTCTATTATCGAATCTTCAAGAATACTGTATGTTCCATACAGTATCTACATGTAGTAGGTTTACTGTATAACCAAGTGCATCGCAGCGGTGTAGCTGATTTGCCTTACCCGTGTATTATGGCCCGCAAGTATCGGATTTCAAAGGGGTCTGGAGGTCAGTCCCAGCGACCAGGAAGTCTGGAGTGTGCCAGAAGTTGTGGCCCGATCAATAATTGATTAATTGCTTTCTAAAGCTTGATGCATCATGATTGTTTTATGTTTTATTTCAGTTGAAGCAGCTTATTTCATAATTTGACCCATCTGATGGAGACAGATTTCAAAAATAATTGGACTGAAAATTTTGTTGAGGTGGGCAATGCAAATTACGCCCACCATATGCAGCTTTGAAATAGCTAGGGCATAAGTTCCTGAATTCATGTTGCTTTTTGCATTGTTAGGATTACTGCTTTCGCATCCGCAATCTTCCTAGAGTAGTAAGGGCAAGTGTTTCTGAATCCAAAACTATACCTCTAAAATGGTTATCGAGAACATTCGGTCAAAAATTCTGTAATTTTCCGCAATTCCGAAACTGTCTAAAAAAAATTTTTACCGAATCTGCTACAACTCTAGAAGTTTTCGAACAATTGACCTTCAATATACCACATTCATAAAAGCACTCGAAAAATGTTTATTTGAATTGCCTATATTTCCGATATGATGAGGGCGAAAATTCCTAAATTGAACCTGCTTCTGAAAAAGTTGGGACAACTGTTCCTAAATCTCCTGGATCCCTGGAAGTACTGAGAAATGTATCACTTATGTAACCGTTTTTGTTGGAATTTTTGGTACAAGGGTTCTCGGATTGACCATAGAAACAAAAGTAAAAACAAAGAACAAAAGCTTCTTAATCATCTAACTTTTTGGGACTGCTGCTCCTGAATTCAAAGCGTCTCCGGAATTGTTAGGACATCTGTTCTTTAATCGACCACACTTCACAAATCTTTAGGACAAGTGCTTTCAAATGGACCATATTACTTCCGAATTTGTGAGGACAACTATTCCTGTTTCTATAATAATTCTAAAATTATTAGGACAACTTTTCTTCGGATGCTCCACATGTGTGTTCTGAAGTTCTTAAATCAGCTGTTTCCCGACGCTTTGCTGGTGTGGAATTGTCAGGATAACTATTCCTCAATCCTCAGTATTTCTGAATTTGTTAGGACATTTGCTCCTGATTGGACGTTTTGGACACTGAGCCAAGTCTCACTTTTTCGATATTAGTTTTCAGGCATCAACGGAATTTCAAAACTCTAGTAGAGAAACATTTGTTAGGGAAAATATGACTGTGGAAAGTGTCCATTCTGGAACAGAAGCACCCACAATGCGAATGAACACTTTCAACACGCAGTCATACTTTTCTTTCCAAATTTTTCTTTTTGAAAATTTGGAATTTCTTTGAAGCCTGAAAACGTATTTTAAAAGGTGTGATTTTGCTCAGTATCCAAATATGTATTCAATCAGGATCAATTGTCCAAACAAATTCAGAAGGACGGTGCTTTGAGGAAAAGAAACATGCAAACGAATGAGAAAAGGCTGTCTTAACTGCTTCGGAAACTTATATGGAACATTTGAAGAACAGTTTTCTTAATAATTTAAGAAGTAAAGTAGAAATGGGATTAGTTGCCCTAACAGGTTTGGTAGAATGGTCAATTCGAGAACATTTGTCCTAACGAGTTCTGGAATGCACAGATGTCTTAACGATTGCGGAGCTGCTGTGGACTTAGGAACAGTTGTCCTTAAAATTCAAAAAGTTACAGAGCGACAACTGTTCCGCCTAGGTTATCGAAAATTGGAGATTTTCAGGTATTAAAGATCTTATGTTACGTTTTCGCTTTTCGTGGCATTTCATGGGAATCGGGTCAATAAAAAAGTGGAAATTGAGATTTAGCAAATCTTTGACCGTATTCTTTCCCAGGACTGCTACTAGAATTTCTCCCCATACGGAAATCTGTTCCCGGTGCGTTTCCCCCGTGGTGCAAAAAAGAAGGCAAAGAGATATTTCGTTTCAATGTTTCCCAAGCGGTAACTTGATACCCGCAGAAAGACGTGTTCCAAAGTGCACTTCTTTAGCCGGAAATTTTCTGGGTGTATCCGATTTCTGTACCAGTTACCGGGTTTCCGGCTGATTTGTCCGGGGCAAAAAGTGCTCTCAGTATTCCTCTCACTCTCCCGGGTGTCTCCCTTCCGACTTTCTCTCTAATCGGAACAACAGACGCTGGTAATCCGAGCTGAGAGTAGTATGGCTGTGCGGCTGGGAGCAGTGTGTCAGATCCGTTTTTCCTAGAAAAGATTAGCCCAGATGTGTGGCCAGCCGGGCGGTTGTGGTCGTTGATGAGCTGCAGCTACTTGAGGAAATATGGATGTATTGAGAAGGAAAGGGGCACTACTAATTAGCCACAGACATGAATGGGGCTGAACGACTCTTCTTACGAAAGACTGAAGGTTGACAAATTACTCGGTGAATTTCCAGTAACTGGTGCTTCATGCTCAAAGAAAACGTAAAAAACACTACTAGTAAGTTGATAATTGTAATTTTTGCATATACAAGTTACGAACAAGTTACTTGAAAGCTTCACACAACTTTCTGAGTTTAGCTCTCCAGCAATGTATGTTGCATACAAGTTCAGGGTTTCGATGCAACATTAAGTATTGGCAGAAACAAGTTACTTACGAGATAAGCAGAGTAAGTTGCGCGATTCCTTCAAACAAGTTGTGCTAAAATTGTATTTCTCCGTATGTAATTATTTCCATACACTACTGCGCCTTTTAATTTACACTGTGTTCTCAATACTGATAGAATATACAATTGTCGACCGTTAAAGGCAGCATACACGCTCGCAAGCATAGTCGAGATAACAGCATGGATAGGTCCGCACGGCCAGTACTATGTCGTCAACGGCGTTTGAAGCGATGAAAACTGTCCAGGATGACAATATTTGACAATGTTTGAGCAATCTTGCCTTCCACGCCCGTATTTTCACACCCCTTCGAGTAACAGAATGAGAATCGATACTTGTGAAAACGTGTGGTAATTGAGAGTGATAGCACTATCAAATGGGAGTGCACGAGAGAAATAGCTTGGTTCACTTGAGTATAACATGTCTGAATACCTATTGACTCTCGTCCACTTTCGAGAATGCCGCTCTACTTTGGCTGACCTCTTGGAATGGAGGATTTTATCAGTGCACAAACATGTTATATTGAGTTAAATCGAGTTTTTTCTCTACTGCACTCCCTTTTCATAGTGCTATCATTCTACGTTATCACATGTTTTCTCAAGTATCGATTCTCATTCTGTTACTCGAAGGGTGTGAAAATACGGGCGTGGAAGGCAAGATTGCTCAAACATTGTCAAATACTGTCATCTTGGACAGTTTTCAGCGCTTCAAACGTCGTTGACGACATAGTACGGGCCGTGCGGACCTATCTATGCTGTTATCTCGACTATGCTTGCGAGCGTGTATGCTGCCTTTAATGCCAACTATCGCTAACTGTCGCTTAGTATGGTCGGTGTACCAGTGCATACGGGGACTTGATTTCATCAGAGTTTACCTGACCTTTTCTCTTCAAATACCTCTTATCCCGTTTGGAGTCGCTCTTTGTCGCTTATTGGAGCTCACTGTCGCCTGACTGAAAGCTTGGAAATGTCTTTTACAGAACATCGTTTCTTGAGTATTTACTTTTGACCATTTTCTGCGCTTATATTCCCTCCCAAAAAAAATTAAAACTAATCCTATAATCTTAGAGCTAAGATAATTGAAAATTTAGCTTTGAATAGTCATAGTGGTGACCCGTAAGTGCGACTTTTTGGGCTTTCTACCCTTCTCCTCCATCATTTCAAAATTTTCCTAGTTTGTCGATTTTTCTCCGCCTTTCCACAAAGAGTTCATGGAATCCATCTTTTTTTTTATTTGTGTTCCTTCTAAGATTTTTCTCGCAACCGTACTCAGGCGATTCGCGGCTCCGAGCCGGACCGAACAGAAATTGGAGCCGCCTGGCGCTTAGACTGGGATCATACTTCCCGCGACCAACGACAGTGCATATCAGGCGTATCGATTTTTGTTCGCTACTGATGGTAAACGTTGCGTGGCGTCGCTCGTCGCTGGAAGTATGATCCCGGCCTTAGGCTCGTTCTCCCAATCTCCGGGCCACTGCTGTTGCAGTTCGGGCAGACTGGAGGAGCGCTTTTAGCAACGGCAGTGGCTCCTAAAGCACCAGAAGCTGATCCACAGATTGGGAGAACGACCTGGACTGTCTGGTGGCTTGGGTCCGAAAATCGTCTGAGTATGTTGTGCTTCGATATCGTCTAATATTCCTGTTCATATCCATAGGAAGAAAATGTCATTCCGCACTAATTACAGTTCCCGGACTACCCTAAGGTCTGTCGGAATGGTACTGTCCGCCCACGCGGTCGGCGCGCGTGTCGAGCTGCCGTCGCGAAGAGATTTTTTGCGCTTGTAAATCGGCGAATAGCAGTATTTCCCAGTCAGCTATTCGCAGTCGTGGAAAAGCTTGCACGAAAAAATGCCCTTGCGGCGACAGCTCTACCCGCACGCCGACCGCATGGGCGGACATTCTCATTCGGACAAGCTTCAATATCTATAGAAACAAATTCGTAATGAACAGTTGTTCGAAATATGGAAAACTTTTTTGGTTTTTTTTTTGATTTTTTTCAATCAACATTTTTTCTGATTTTTTTCAATCAACATTCTTTTTTTCAAAAAAAAACTTTTTCGTTATGAATGTGTCACAACCTGCCGCATTTTTTTATAAACAATAATTAGTAATTCTAAATCAAAAATGCTAGATTACCTCCAAATTTTGCGGGGTTTTTTTGGTATTTTTTCTTGCGCGCTCTTTCTTTTTTTCTCGAATCCCCACCACCTTCTCGATTTTTCGGGGTGATTTTTGTGCATGTGGGAAATCCGATAGTGAAGTGCCCGTGCTCCGTCGTCGGTTGGCCACTTCAGAGCGCTTGTGCTGGCCCCCCTGCGAAGTGAGCTCATTCTTTGCCGCGGTGTGAAGTGTTAGCTTAGCTATCAGTCGCCTAGGCATGTGAACAAACCCAAACATCTGCCCCGGGTTGTGGAGAAACTCTTCCCCTTCCACTTGGATTGCATATTGTGATCTTGGTCTCGATGTCAGACCATCAGAGCTCAAGTGGAACACTGGGGGTCCGACCGTCCACTTGAGATTGGTAACACATGGCGTAATAGCACATGCATATGTGGGAAAGAAAATGTTGACCCATTATGGGCTTAGGTAAGGGGCACTTGAAGAGATTTCGAAAACCTCTTGCTCAAGTTCATATGGCGAGCTGACGCAGGGTGTATAAATCGGCTTAGTCGGGTAAGCCGAGGCGGACGAGAAACCAGTTTAGTTACCAAAAGAGGGTTTAGCATGGCCGCGTTTCCTTTTTCCTCTTTGATCGCGGCGGCCATGTTCCGCCTCATACCTCTCGCCAAAGTTGAGTGAGGCTGACTTTTCGAGATTTTCTTGGTGGTGACTGTATAAGCTATCGACTTCTACTTTGTATATTTGCCTCTTTTTTCCTGCCCGAAAACTTTGAATGAATATGCTACATTTTCCGGATTTTGTTAGAGCGTCAGCGACTTCAATTCTACTTTTTGAAGTTTTCTGATGGCCTTGGTTTAGGGAATCTACCTGAGCTTCGCTCTCCTTTTCCTTCGACATTCGAGCAGATTTTCTCATTCGGTGCCTTCCCATACCTTACTAGGGACTGTTTTATTCGCACTGCGACGATTTGGGAAACCGTGTTTTCGTTACTGTAGGTCTGTGACACTACATGAATGACCCTTGCTTGAAATTTCGAGACTGTCATAGACGGTGGGGGGGAGGGGTCACACAAGATTCAAGACACAAATGAAGTGAACCACCGATTTGCAACGCTATCAGTCGAAGTATTTCTATAGAGTGTGTATAACAAAATTGATTGATAGCAGTACCAAGCACATTTTATCGGAGTTTTTCTTTATTTCTACGAGTAAATCATAGGTGCTCCCCCCTCCCCACTGTCTAGGATAGAGCCGAGATTCCTCAAATGCCTCAGGTGATTCCAAAGAAACGGCATTTTTATCGCTGCCCGAAAAGGTAAGTGTACATTATCAGAGAATTTTTGGGGTGTTCAGAAAAAGTTCTTCGGGTTCGCCTCAAATCTTTCGACTGGGCGTTATTCAGGGCGCTGAACGCAAATATGGGGTCTATTTGTTGCCAGAATTATGGTTTCTGTAGGTTACGGTAGGCTAATGCCTTTTAACTGGCATTACTTACCTTAATCTTTCGAAAATCGAAAAATGGACTTTAAATTCGTGTTCGGCTTCCCAAATAGCACCCACAGAGAAATTTTTGGTCAAATCTGAGACTTCGACCAAGCTACCGTATACCCGCCGTCACATACCGTAATCCAAAGAAAATTGATAAACCGACCTCAGGTTTGAGTTAGGCAGTCCAAATAACCTCAAGTAGAAGTTTTAAGGCGATTCCATCGCGGCATCCTCGAAATCGTCAAAAGTCGCATTTGCGCAGCAAAATTTCCAACATTTTGAAGCTTCGGACCAAATAAGATGGAAATCACTAAATATTCCCAAATTGCTCTCAGATCCGTTATCTGCACCTAAAACAAACACTAGAAAAAATTTTCAAGCTCAATCCGTGACAGTTTTTCTGAAAACCCTAAGAATTGTCATTCGTAACTATCAAAACATTGTTTTATAAAGGCCCACGGGAAATGTAAGATAAGGCCCACATGGTTAGATTCATAATAATAGAAAACCTGCATCCAAAAACTGAGAAAGGATCGCGTATTTGTGATCAACACTACCTCTATGAGACTCCAGAGGTCGAAAAAATTTTCCACTCAAGCAATGTACAGATGGCTCATTTGGGGGGCTGAACCCGAATATGAGGTCTCTTTTTTCTGGTTTTTGGACCATATTGTTGGATAACGGTACGAAATAACCTTCTACCCACCGCAACCTATCGCTTATAACTACTTTCAGCAAAGGTCAAATTCGAGTTTTTCGTCAAATTTTACAAAAGGAAATTGCAATCCTCTTGAAGAGTCCACTCTCTCTCTCCAACAACCCCTCAGGGAACTCATTTTGTTCAAAGTGGCCATACAGAATATAATGCTTTTTGCTAGAACCACTTTTGAACGTAGAGTCTGAAAATGCCCTTCGCAGCTGTCTGGAGTAACTCTGAAAGGAGTCATGAGCCTTTTTCAAGCAATGCGGTAAGGGAAGCCAATTTTTACTGTGTTCCAAATTTTTTTGGGGGCATTTTCCTCGAAACTTGTATGCAGGGGTAATCTAGGGGGAAGGGGGCAGACCGAATCTGAGGTCTGTCTGTCGAGATTCTGAGGTTTACTGTAGGTTACGGTAGGTGCTATGCCATTTAGGGCAAAACCTACCTCAATAGCGGGATAATCCGCAAATAAACATAAATTTTTATTCAGCACCCCGAATAGGCAACTGCCACATATAAGTTGTGAGTGAAGTCCTAGACTTTGACCAAATTACCGTATACCCACCGTAGTCTACCGTAAGCCGTCAAAAATCGATAAATGGACCTCAGATGTGTGTTAAGCACTCCGATTGACCCCCAGAAAATGATTTTGAGCCACATTTATCGCAGCATTCCGGAGATCATCAAAAGTCGCATTTTGGCCTCAAATTTCACCCCGGTGGGGAGCTATGAGCAAATCTATGTAGTCGAAAACTTTGGAAAATCGATAAAGAAACGTCAGATTCGGGGTCAGTACTCGAAACAACTCCCTTTAGGAAGTTTTAAAGCAAATCTGAAACGTTTTTCTTGAACGCATCCAGAACCTCCTAATTGATAAAAGTAGACGCTCAACCAACAATCGGGGTGCCAACGGGCTTTAGGAGGATCGTAGAAATTTTTGGCTTAAATGAAAATTTGGGGATGGAACGCAAGATTGTTCTGGAAAAAAACTTCTATGGGACGCTAGTAAATAAAAAAAGGAAAAAAAATTATTTAAAAACCCTAAGGAAAGAAAGGTGTTAATTCACGAGAACCATACAACTAAAGTTAAATTTTCAGTGCCTAGAATACAACACTCCTGAGGCAGCACAAGAGAAATTATGAAAAGTCCTTCGAAAGGTCCACAACGTGGGAGGGGCTGTAAATGCTCATCGATGGACTCTGTCTATCAGGGAGATGTGAAAACTTTAAAAAATGAAGTTCGAAGTTGTTTATTTTTTCCGGTGGGGGCGTGATCATTTTCGGTCAAATAGAAAATCACCTTTAAGGTTCGCCAGTTTTGTAATGGTACTTACAATAAAACTGGAAAAATCACAATTTTTTCCTGTAAATTTTGGTCTCGAAATTGTCGGAAACATTTCATGTAGAGTGGGGACATTAAAAATTTCAACATTTTCCTGAACTTTGTGTCACAAGAGGAGGGGTACATAGTTTCGTACAGATCGAGAACAACGGTCTGATTGATCCTGCTGTCTATTGGAATCCGGAATCAGCTTGAATTTTCGTTTTGCTCATTTCATCTACACCTGTAGATCACTTGGACTCGTTATTGTTTATTAAACTAGTTCTTATCGCATCATTCTCCCTTCTTTAACGCACTGTGACATATTTTCAATGGTATAACAGGTTCTTTTATTTATCTAGTGTTTATGTAAGAATCTTTGCAACATTCTCTCTTCCATTGTCTTTAGAAGTAGCTCAAAACGAACTTCAATTCACGCTATGTTTCTCGATGTACCGCTAACATCATAACTCCACACGTACATAACTAGCAGTTACTGGTCCGTGTCGGCGACCCGACAAGGTCCAGCGTGCGGTAATGCGCTCTAAACTGTGTCGGTCGGACGGACAGTTCAGGGTGGCTGACTGTCATTTATGTGGCCGGTGAGGTAATTGGACGAGTTCACTGTCGCATGGAGGTCATACACATACATTCTACGCATGTCACTATCCATGTCCAGCCTACGTCCATTTATGTGCCCGAAAGTTCATCCCACATGTCCTTGTGGAAGTGAAACTCGTCCAGCATAGCGCTCCGCCTCCATGTCAATTAAGCCGTGGTTGCGGTTGAAAATGTGCACTTTTTCACTTGAAGGGTGCCCCCGCCGCCTGGCCCATCCCTGCATATCTCTCCTCTCCGTTTCGTGTTTGCCAATAGTAGTTCTTCCTCTGGTTCCTGTCGATTTGTTTTGTGCCTATACCGGGTTGTTCAATAAGTTTTGTCGATCGATAAGAGAGGGCATTGCTACTAGCCCATTTTTTTTTGTTTTGTTGGTAGACTCTTCATATGAACTTATGTGAAGTTTCATTTCAATCTGTCTATTCATTCTTTGTTTACAAGCCATTTAGAGTCGCCGTGTCACAGGAATGGGAAAAATTGATTATCGTGCAGTGATAAAATTCTTATTTTTGGAAGGTGTAGCACCAAGAGAATTTCACGAACGAGTCTTAAAGGTGTATAAAGATTGTTCATCTACAATTAGAACTGTAGAAAGATGGGTTACTGAATTTAAACGTGGTCGTACAAGCCTTGAAGACGATCCACGTGAAGGACGTTCAGAAAGCGTATCAACACCAGAAATCATAGCCAAAATACAGGATATGGTTTTGGAAGATCGTCGGTTGACTAAGAGAGATTTAGTAGAGACTCTACACATCTCATTAGGCAGTGTGAGCCATATTTTAAGTGAAATTTTGGGTTTTAGAAAGCTGTGAGCGCAAAGGGTGCAGCATTCGCTAACAACGGAACATAAACACCAGGGGTGTGCGTTAAAGAAAATTTTTTTTCGTTAACCGTTAATCGTTAATTTTTGAAAAAAAACCGCGTTAATCCGTTAATGCGTTAACACGTTAACGTTATTAACGCACAGCCCTGATAAACACATTCGATTGCGACTTTCTCAGCAACATTTGGAGCGTTTTAGAAAGGATAAAGTGGATTTCGTGCGTCGATTAATCACTATGGATGAGACTTGGGTCTACCACCATGATTCTGAATCAAAACAAGAGGCTAAAGAGTGGTGTGAACCTAATTGTTCGGCTTCGAAACGAGTTCGTGTCTGGAAATCGGCCAAGAAGGTTATGGCTCAATTTTTTGGGATGCGAAAGGAATTTTGTTTGTAGATTACTTGCAAACTGGTAAAACAATCAATTCTGAATATTATTGCAACCTTTTGGACCAGTTCAAGGAAAAAAGTCGTGGAAAAAGACCCGGTTTGCAGGAAAAGAAAATCCTTTTTCATCAGGACAATGCATTTTGACAATGGCTAAAATCCATGAATTAAAGTTCGAATTGTTGGAGCATTCCCCGTATTCATCAGATTTGGCCCCCAGCGACTTCCATTTGATTCCAGAACTCAAAAAATTTATGCGTAGCAAGCGTTTTTCATCAAATGGAGAGGTCATAACGGCTTTTGGAGCGTATTTTGCAGACCTTCCGGATTCTCACTTCAGGGATGGGATCCAAAGATTGGAGGATCGTTGGAGCAAGTTTATTTATGCTCAGGGAGATTGTCCTGAATAATAAAGTGTATTTTGAATCATGAAATTGTGTTTTTCTTATCGAACGACAAAACTCATTGAACAACTTGCTAAATGTACCTGAGGTGACAGGGAAGCCTGAGCCTCTAGATGAATCTTATTCCTGATCAAAGACTGTTTGTAGTGAAGCCAGACATGGCTCTAATCACCGGGGCATTCTCCAAATGGCGCGTGAAAACCCTCATAATCGGGCGGGGTCCGTGCCTGTCTCCAGACGTAATTATATCCCGTATTAGCGACATTTCTACCTGTTTATTACCAGCGATAGTATAGTTTTCCAGGCAAAGCTTAGCTCTGACTACTCTATAACCCAACCCTCTAGCCGAGACATTAGAAACCCTAACAACTATTTTCTTTGACTACCGAAAGCAGTTTTCCTTGCGTGACAAAGTGGTGGTTTTGCACCTGGTAATTGCCCTTGACGTGAAAGCGGTTTCCGGGCAGAGGGTGGTTTTTCCTTCCCTCCAGACGCCACCCCGTGATGGATCACTGCACGGTTTAGTTTTTCTCCTCTGTTGAAATTGGCCCCTCTCTAGTTTTCTAGTACTCCTTAAGTTTTGAGGTAATTTTTCTCTGTGAGAATGCTAAATTTACAGATTATCCACTTAAAAATTCTGAAATTTCAACCCCTTTGTTGCCATTTGTGTGAAAAAAAAGTTGATTATCGGACCCCATGTACCATCCAAATCATGTTCTTCCTAATACTTTTGTCTTGTTTTACCCTTGTGTTTGTCGTTTTACCCTGGTGGATTGCACCTGCTAAAACCATTTGGTCGCTCCACTAAGGAAGGGTAAACAGGTGATAAACCTTTGTACTACACCGTCGGTCTATCAGTCAGCCATAAGTTATAGCCACCTGCTCCCGCGCTCTCACAGACAAGCTTCTCTTTCATCTAATTACGGTAATTGACTTACAAAATGCTCTATTTATTTATTTTTTTTATGAATTTGTAACATAACATAACATAATATAACATGGCATAGCACAGCATAGCATAACATAGCATACCTATAATATAGCATTACGTAACATAACATAAAATAACACGACATAACATAGCATAACATAACATAACATAACATAACATAGCATAGCATTACATAACATGACATGACATGACATGACATAACATAACATAACATAATATAGCATAACACATCAAAATAATATAACATTGCATGACATATCACATCATAGCCTGATGCAACATCACATGACATAACATAACATCAAATCACATCACAAACATGGCGTATCATGACATGGCATAACATGATCTAACATAACATAACATGACATAATATAGCTTGACGTAAACATAACATGACATAACGTAATATAACATAGTGTAACGTAGTATTACGACACGATATGGCAGAATATAACATAGCAATCACATCTAATGTTTTATGAAAACTTGTAATAACATGATGACATTACAAAGCATAAAATTGGAAGTTCGCACAATAAAATGGCCTATCATCACATAACATGTTAAAATATAGCTCAACAGTACATAACAAAGCACAACATAACACCACACCGAAGGGCATACTTTAACATAATATGACATGAGGTAACATTATATAACGTGACATCGTATAATGACGTAACATTTCATAACGTGACATAACATAACCTAACATTACGTAGCACGATATGATACACGTGATTCACTAGTATTATTTTTGCGATTTGCAAGTACTGTGCTTATCTGGGCCAAACTCCGGTCCGCAATTGCGTCTCGACACGCTTGGCGGCCGCACGCGCTCGAGTCAGTCGCGTTTTCAGCGCCAAAGCCGACTCGATGTGACTTTTTTATACAGTTTTCTCCAATTTTGTTTAGTTTCCAGCTTTCAAAACCCACTTAGAGTGAACAGATCGGTGGCTGCCGCGCTGGAAACTCTTCCGACTCGAAAGCGCGCGGCCGCAAAGCGTGTCAAGGCGCAATTATGGACCGGAATTTGTCCCAGAGAAGCACAGTACCTCCTTTTCTTCTCTGGTGTAAATAACAATTCTAACCTGCAAAGAAGGAAATTCAGTCTTCAATGTACAACATTGAATTACAATATTAAGTAAATCATGTAATGCATTGCTAGGTTATGTTAGATATGTTATGTTATGTTATGTTATGTTATGTTATGTTGTGTTATGTTATGTTATGTTATATTATATTATGTTATGTTATGTTATGTTATGTTATGTTATGTTATGTTATTATGTTATGTTATGTTATGTTATGTTATGTTATGTTATGATATGTTGTGTTATGTTATGTTATGTCATGTTATGTTATGCTATGTTATGTTATGTTATGTTATGTTATGTTATGTTATGTTATGTTATGTTATGTTATGTTATGTTATGTTATGTTATGTTATGTTATGTTATGTTATGTTATGTTATGTTATGTTAGATCTTGTCAAGATAGGTCATACATTGCTATTCATGCCTTTAACATGTGAGGTCACGCAGAGACCTGTGTTCCAGAGTCACCTCCTGTTATGTCACGTCAGGCCATGTTATAACATGTCAGGCCATGTAATGTCATGTCTGATCGTGTTATATCGGTGGCTTGATGGTAGATAACATAACATAACAGCACAATTAGCATGGCACTGAATAACCTAACGTTATACTATAACATTACCCAACATAACACAAAATTACATAAGTTGGCATAATATAGCACAACATTACATAGCAAGTTTATGGGATTATATTCTATTATTTACTGCCGCATATGTGGGGCTACGGTAGCGTGGACGTATTCTCGAATGTTTCCCATTTCCGTCTGCCCATAAATGGAATTCGGAATAGGGGAATTTCTGCCAGCGTGGCGCATCGCGTGTTGATGGTTGAAACCATAAATTTTCAAATAGCGATGCTTTTGCTGGGGGGACAGCAGCATCTGCCACGCTGGTTCTCCGTCCCCCCCCCCATTGATCCACGCGCTTCACTCTGTGATTTATTTTTTCATATACATGACTTTCCCTGGACTCTTTTTCCTCTTCATTCCACCTCACTTCACCAGACAGTTTCATGTAGCGCACTGCGGGAACCCTTAGGTTCCTTAAATCTGCCTTGATAAACTCGTCCATTTACGTTCTCATGCCCACATAGTGGCTCATATGTAGCTCACCTGACCCAATGGTATTTACATATTTGACCCGTATGCAAACATAGAGAGACTTCCTTCCTCTCACTCAAAAGGGGGTTAGGTAACACCGCGCCGGCGACCTCAATTAAGGTTCGGGTTCCGTTCGGGCTAATTCACCACCACTGGACTGATGATGACTTTCCTCCCTCCGGTCTACTCACTACTGAGTGTGAACCCCGAATTTAAGGGTTATGCTAAATAGCCTTCCGTTTCCGTATAGTGTACAGGCATCGATAGTATTACCAGCTGCTCCAACACCGACCAGCCCGTCGGGCTAACACCATTCGACACATTTCTGGCGCTGAATATTACTAAACTCTGCTATACTACTCTGTTTATGAATTTTTGTCCATTTTATTCCATAGTTACAATTAACAAAATCTTCTAAGTGCCAAAAAAGTCTTACAAATGTATACAAACCACTGAGTGTGTCTGTGTTTGTGCGCTCGTCACAGTCTCGCGACGGTTGTTTACTCTATTCGTTTTTATAAGAAAAGTTTCAATTTTTTTGCGGCTCAATTCAATATTTTTTTAATCAATGAGAGCTGTAGTATTTTTTACTTAACCGGCAAAGAGGCGTGCGACAGTAAGCGACAGTAGGCAACATGGCTATCTGATCACAGCGATTTCAGTTTCCGCTCTCAAAAAAATTGACTGATTGTGCTTTGTTCTGCAACTTTCAGCTATCTAATAAAAAACTTTTTCATGTCATTTAGACTTATTACACGTAGCTAACTAAGTCTAGGACATCTGCCGGTGCGGCGGCCGTAATCGATAGTGGGCGATATATGGTACTCATGGGGACTACTGTTTGTAAGCTAAAGGTTTTCTCTGTGTACTGATCTAGCTATCATAACTTCCATTTCGGAGTGAAATTTATTTCCGTCGATTGCGAGCGTGCGCGCGCTTGTGCTGCGTCTCCTTCTCCGCCACGCTTTCTCGCTGTCCCTTTGCTCTGCACACGCACGCTTAGGTACAGAGTAAATTTGGCTTCGAAATAGAGACGATACATGGCTGCGGCACCGAGTGGTATAAAGAGGCAATGGGCGATACAAGGCGGCAGGGAGCGACATATTTACTAAAAGGGTTGCCCTCCTTCTCTTAGAAGGCTTGTGAGTCGCTATGGAGCTGCAGCTGGTAAAAATATTATGGCGACTGTAGTCGAGACAAAGCGACAGTTGGCGACAAAGGCTTCCCCAGAAATTAATCTTTCTTAATGTTCAAATAATTTGAAGGTTTTTTTTTCAGCTTAGTTTACCTAGAATATGTATGATTGCGACACTGAGCGTTATGCAGCGACAATCGGCGATTCAAGGCGAAAGTTGGCGACTTCATTGTTTGTGATAATTGAGTTACCCTGCAAGAGGTTTGTAAGTAGTTGCTTCACTGCTATAGTTGGAAAACCCTCAATGGCGGCAGCCTGCGACGTTGAGTGACACTTGGCCGTCAAAGTATAACCGAAGCTGATAACCGCGACACTTGGTGATTTTATGCGACACAATACGGAGATGACTCGGGAGATATGCAACATTGCCATTGAAGCGTCTACTCCTCCGCTTCCAGAATTTTTCGTAATCAGTTTACACCAATCGATAAGAAGCAAACTTCGGCAGCATTACGCGACATCAAGCGACATGACCCTACCTAGCCGAAAAAATTCGTCCGGTTAGAATATGAATGACTCTTTGTGACATCAGATGGCAGTATGTGGCTCTTAAGGGCTGCAGGTAACAGTAGACGACACAATATCCTATGGTCGTTTATAGCCAGGTTTACACTGTACGGCACCAGCGACAGTGGGCGACATCGGCGAGGATAAGCGACAGTATGCGACTTGGCACCACCTAGCGGAAGTTGCTTTCTCGTTGAAAGAACTGATTTCCTGAGTCACAAGAAATGTGAACTGACCCTGTGCATACTCCTGAGCGACGTCAAGCGATAGTCAGCGACAGTACGTGCAGGAACTATGTATCAAAGCTGAAAACCTAATTCTCATACGTTCATGAAGCACTTGCTATATATTAATAGCGGCTGAATGAGGGACATTCGGGGCGACACTTATCGACACTGTGCTATTGTTAGCGATACTACGCGACACCTGACGACATCGAGAAAATTCGCAGAAAAATCGATCTGTGATGGCGTTTTTTGAACCGATTTCTTTTAAATATGCATTTCTCATATTTTTCAAAATATATGTAGGTATGTCATATCATCTGTGCCTTCTGTCAGTACAAATAGATTAATCCCCTCTTCCCAAGCTCTCATCTCCGGTGACTTCCTTGCGCTGTCGGTGGCGGCGAGTGCGTATCCTGTTGCCCATTGTCGCCTTGTAGGGTTGAGGCTCTCGTTCTCGCCGCTGATCATCAACAGCAGCAGCAGCAGTCGATGTTTGCCGATTGTCTTGTGGGGAGCTGTAGATGTAAATAGCACAGCGGACCACCGAAATGGTCGCGGTCCACCAGCTTCACAGTCTCAAATGCCATGCATCGGCGGGCTTCATGTGGGGCTTTTCGAGGAAATTGGCGTTTTCGGGTGGACTTTCTGCTATTTTTCTCAATTTTTCTCAGTTTTTTGTGCTTATTTGACAAAAATTATGGAATTTTCGCAAATTTCCTGCTTGAAAATAGATCCATTTTTGTTGAATGTGCATCCCTTGCTCCTTGATATTACGTTTCTATGTGAAGATTCTGCTCTCAGTGTTCCTGAAGTGAGTGCTAAGTGGCTGAAACACTTACGCGCTGAGTATGTATGTAGCTCGTTTAGACCTCGTTAGTCGTAAGTACCTAATTACATTGTCAATGAGGTATGAAATATGCATCCCAAGAATTCATGGACTTTGGTACGGTGCGTACTCTTTCAACTCACATCCAGAGCTATTTCAAAGATTTTTCCAAAAAAAAATTATTCGCCAATTACCCTCATGGTGGTAATTTTTTTGAAGATTTCGACCCATTTTTTTTTTCTTAGAATGCTGTCAAGTTATTTACCCGAGAAGAAAGCTGACGCTATCTGTACTTGACGGATTTTCCGAATGTGAACATCTGGTCTGTTCTGCGGCGATTTCGAGGAGTTCCCGCGGGCCGATTTGAAGTTCGCCTGAGCTGCAGAAATAATCCCATTTCCTCGGAAATTTTGCCTACCAAACCTAATGGAAACTCGAAAACATCTAGTGAGTCGTTGAAAAGATTGTGCAAAGATACGTTGTTCTCGTAGTTAGCCTATTTCATATGAACCTAAATAAACCTTAGTTTGTTTATTTTTTCATTTCTCTTCAATTTCTTTCCTAGTGGAATTCCCATTCCATGCTTAAACTCAATAGTTTCCATTTAACATTCGAACAAAATTTTATATTTAATTTGAATTAAATACACCATTTTTCCAAATACTTCAGATTCCTGTATACTTCTTTTTTGCATTTCTCTCTCTCTCTCTCCTCATCCCGTAAAAGTTTACCTAGGTAATTAGGTGAGGAGTTACCTGGGAATATGATACCATCGTTGCGCAATAAATCAATATTTTTGTCATACTCCAGTTATTTCGGTGTACTCGGCAGTAATTATAGGTTCGGCATATGTTCATATTTTCTGGACGCCAGACCACACCTTAATGTCACTATTGATTAATGACTAAACCTGTGCCCTAGAGTAGTTACCGACTGATTGAGCTGTGTCAGATTCGCATTTAATACATGATGACTCAAAGGGCTGGGCAGAATTCCGATTTCAACAATAACTTCTCAAAATGCGAATAAATTCTAAAAATACCGTGAAATATATGAATCATCGATTTTTTTTAATGTCGCGATTTCTTGTCATTTTCTGACAACCTATTCCAATTCGAAAATGCTTCGAAGTGCAAAAAAGACTAAAAATCTCTCAAATTCAAAAAAAATCCCTGAAAATTCGAAACAAACGAAAAGTAAGTATTATTTATCAATAAAAACCTTCGCCTCATTGTCAGATGCAGATAAATTCTAAAAAAAAGAGAATACGCGCGGAAATAAATACACGAATTTCCACATAAATTCAGAAAAAAAAAGAAAAATTCCACGGAAATCTGAAGACATTGGGAAAACCGATTTTCTTTTGTGATTTATAGATATATCAAGGAGTTTCAAGTATTTTTTTTCATTTTGAGGTGATTTTGAGAAAAAAAACGGAAAACCAAACACGGTTGGGAAATAAGAAATAAAAAATTTCTTTTAAGAAACACTTATAGTTAGTGAAATTTCTGCGTTATCTCAGGATCCTTGGCTCCTCGACTGCCGGAGGGTTATTGTCCTTCGATTTCCTCTAAGACGTCAATGTTGCAGTAATGAACAGAAAAGCTACAAGGGAATCCTGATTTTTCTCAAATTTTCATTTTTTTTCCAATCTCCGACAGACTTTTGTGCTTCGATGTCTATGAAAACGTCTCAAAACTAGAAAAAAGTCCGACCATTCAATAACTTTAGTTTGCTAGAATAATCTCGGATCTATTATTCTTGTTCGTTTTGAACGATTTTTGGCGTTTCTATTTCCGTAAAGACCCTTCAAACTGTGCAAAAAAAAATTAAAATTACGCCAGCTTCACTAAAAGCTTATGAGCTCCGTTTATCCAATTATTTTTAGGTTTCTGGTTCATGCAAATTTGCCGAGAAGAAATCCACAGCAATCATAGAACACCATGAAATTCATTTTTTACCTAAAAGTAAGCTAAAAACACCCGCAATGTGTGTAAAAATCGAATTTCCGATTTTTTTTCACTTATTTTGGCATTCCGATTTCCGAAATTTCAGAATTTTTTCTGATCTGTCAGTTCTTGATTTTCCAAATTGCCTAAAGACGTCTCAAATTGCGGTGGAATTTCAAAAAATACCATGGAGTTCATCAGTCACAATAAAATTCTCGCAAAATTATCTCGAAATGGAGAAAATCGGAGCACATCGTGAATTTTATGGATAACTGTAATTTTTTAATTTCCATGTTCCGACCTTTTTCACAACGCCGATTTTCGCAGAAGCGAACCAAAGTGCAGACAGAAGTCTCAGAGTTGCTGTGAGTTTCATGGATCACTAGAATTTCCTCAATTACACCTCAGAGTGCAAAAAAAAACAAAAAAATAGAAAGTGCCCCGAAACTTGTGAATTTTTAGAAATTTCTTTATTCCTGTTCCCCGACCGCGTTCGGTTTTTCGATTTCTTCAGAATCACCTCTGAATGAGAAAATTGCTTAAAAGTTTCTGTGAGATCCATGAATCGGTTGAAATTTCTGATTTCTCAATGTCTTACCTATTTAAGGTCCGAATTTGGCAGGGACATCGCAAAGTAAATTTAAAAAAAAACAAAGTAGCAGTGTCAGTGGTCTTCGACAAAACAAAATCTCGAAATGCGGACAATTTTTGAGAAAAATGGTGATGTTTTTAATGTCACCAAAAAACCTTTCGATTTCTCGTTTCTGACCATTTCCTTCATCCGATTTTCAAAAAATAAAGAATTCACAACGGATAAAAAAGCAAACAAAAATAATAAACTTCCTACCCGATGAGACTTTCTTGCAAATTTTTCCAATTTTTTCGTGTCCAAATATTTCTAGATGTTTCCTTTCTTCGCTCTTATGTACAATACCCGCGCTAAGTTTTGTAAAAACGGGGAGCATCTGGCAAACTTGGCAAAAAAACGTCCGATGCATATAACTTTATTGAATGAAGACTTTTTTGAAATCTGAAAGCGCTGTCATATTCACAGATCAAATTGCTACCTAATTATGTGAATTGTGTGCCGAAAATCTCTAAAATCGCATTGATTTTGAAGGAAATAGTTTTTGCAATCGTTTTCCGAGAACGTCGCGCGCGGCGAAGTGCAGCGAAACTTTGAGCAGTATTTGTGCGAGTATTGGAAGATCAATCTGTATGCTTTCTTTATAAATTAGGTGCAGATGAGAGAATCTCAAGGTTTGTGTCGGTCGAATTTTCAAAATCCTTCATTAAACACGCTTGAGAACTACCTAAAAATCGGAGTTTTGTTGCGAAGCCCCTAGGTTCTTAAACGAATGTTTTCTAAAATACAACCAAGATAAATCTTGAGATTCTTTAACCTGTACCAATTTTTTGAAGAGAACATACAGTTGACCGCAATGTTAAAAGGACATGGTGCGGTTGCGGACTCGCACTAAAACTACGGTAGAATCTGGCACTTTGCCAGATTTCGTCATCGATCGGCGCCACAGCTGATATTCTCGTGAGCAGAGAGACGACGGTTGGCACCGATCGATGACGAAATCTGGCAAAGTGCAGACGTAATTAGTCTGAGTCCGCAACCGCACCATGTCACTAACGTGCTGTCAACTGTACAGATTGCTCTTCCATTACTTGTACAAATACTGCTCAAAGTTTCGCCGCACTTCGCCGCGCGCGACGTTGTTGAAAAACGATTGCGAAAACTATTTCCTTCAAAAACAAAGCGCTTTTGGGGAACTTCGGCCCACAAGTCACATAATTGGGTAGCAGTTTGTTCTGTGAATATGATAGCGTTTTCAGAATTCAAAAAAGTCTTCAGCCAAAAAAGTTACATGGATAGGACGTTTTTTTGCCAAGTTTGCCAGATGCTCCCCGTTTTTACAAAACCTAGCGCGGGTATTGTATTATACACCCACGTGCATGCATACTTCTCAATCTGTAGAAAAGATTTTGGCAGTGCACAAAGATCCAGGAATTTTCAAAGTCTGGATTTTTTCGGGTTTTAGATCTCTGTAACAATTTTATAATGACTCGCAGATGACTTGGAAATTTCTATTCATACGAAAATGCCTAAAAACAGAAAAAACCTTGAGAGCATGTGCCGTAAATGTCAGAACTGTTGAAATTTTACAATCTATATACGTATTTTTACGCTATGTGCCCAAACACGATTTTTTCTAAATTTAATAGTCTTTTCATGAAAAAAAATTGAAGATATTCTTGTACTTCCTTTTTTACTTTTTACGGCTGACGTTATCGTTTGTCCTCTACCGATCAATATGTATCAATGTTACTCATTTTAAAACTTATATCACAAATACTGTCTTCAGATGATGATGTCAGCAGATGTCGCTGCTGATCCGCCGGGAGTTGCTGCTGCAGATGGAGCAGGAGCAGGAGGAGGCGGACTCTCGACTGGGGTCAGGACACGCCCACAATTGCCACCGAAGCCGCCCATCGACACGATTAGATACAGCATGAACAATATTAAAGGTTAGCTAGATGCCAACTACATACATACTACTATTGATCGATATTGATCGACGACGAGTTTTTATTGATTTTTTGTTTATTTGTTTATTCTGATTACGCAAATTATGTGTGGAATTATCTCATTTTCCCTCTCTCTCTTGCGCTTATCTGGGTCGGTCGATTGTGATTGACGGACCACGGATAGAGACCCATCCAATTCACTCTTCTGATCACTGTGGCGGCGGTGTTCACTGATTATAATTTTCCCTGATTCTGTTTGTTCAAATATTGATTAACTAGGAGGAGATTTTCAAGGAAAATTCATGGTGGTGAGATTCCGCATTCCTTAGCCGAGACTGACTGGTTCTCCCAATGATGGTTTAATAGCGGATGTCCCGCCCTGATCTGGGGCGTAGATTCCCAGGAACTTGTGTTCATTCCGTAATTTACATTTGTGGAACCTTGAAAGTGATTTTGTTCGTTACTGACCTTTTATGCTCATTTTAGTCCGATTCTTAGCCAGAAAATTCGAATCTATCACTAGGTACTGTTAGGGCTCATTGAAATTCCTTCATGCTTCTGAGAAGGTCAAATCAAAAACGAAGAGTTAGAAAATTGAAAATTCTTAGCCCAAACTTTGTCCAAGGGGTTGAACACACGAATATTTTCAGTGTTTTTTTGCCGATTTTCAGTTTTTTCGGAAGATTACGGTACGTTAGTGTAGATAAAAGGTATTTTCTTACCGTAACGTACAGTAATATTCTGAGAGTCTGAGAAGTGACCTTCTATTCGTGGTCAGCGCCCCCAAACTACCCCTCTCAACAAGTTTCGAGCGGGAAATGTTTCAATTTCTTAAATGCGAAAAATCACATTTTTGGCCATTTTTGATTTACCCAGAAACATTCGGAAATTTTACCAAACTTCAAATGGCGTCTTTTTACCTTCCCCACAACAGTCAATAGTCCATTTTTCGAAACCATAGTTTATGCTGGAATCAGTCCCTAGTTAGTAATCGCTCGTATTCTGTGTCGAAGGTGTTTGATTTTCGCATCAGCAAAAATTCTGGCTTTGGAGCCCAAATTGATTTTCGTAAAATCGCCATTTTTTTGTTTTTTTTTCTCTTTGGTTTTGATTTCAGCTAAACATTTTCTGGTCTATCAGAAACCAGCCTAATAACGAGGTCGTTCAGCAGAATAGGGCTGAGTTTTCTAATGGGAGCTCGCCCGTCATATAATGGGCGGAGTCGAATACTTATTCGAGTTGACGTGTATTCGAATATTCGACTCATTCGTTGATGAATATCCTCTGATGCTAATCGAATATAAGATTCTTTCTGGAACTTTTCGATTCTTTTATTACTGCATTTGTTCCAAAAGTCGATTATTGGTTTCCTCTAGGCAACTTACTCGAGTATTCAGTTGATTGATGATTTTGGTTTTCCGAAATATGTCATTTCACTGATTCAATATGTTTTTTTTTCGAATATTCCATTCATTTGAGAATTACTACTTATCTTTCAGTAGATTCCAGATGTTGAATCCTTTCTTTTTTTGAATACTTGATTTATTAGTCGCTTTTGGGTCAGGGGCTATCCACACAGAGAGGTAGGAGTTGTCCCGTTTTCGCAGTTCGAAACGCTACGCTGCTCAACGCAAGCGAAGTGGTCCCGAGTGGAATTAGTGCCGCCAAAGGCGAGACAACTTATCCCTCGGTGTGTAGAGAGCCCCTGTCCCGTCGCTTTTTAAAGGATATTCAGCCGCTTTCAGGGCAATCAGATATTCGGCCGCAGAAAAAAATTACAATCGTACATTTCTAGTATTGTCCGGAAACTATTCGAAAAAACGATCTTTTTCAATAGAATAATCATTCAGAAAATTTCTTGAGTATTTATAAGAATCGAAAAGAGAACGGATTCTTTTCCGCCGACTGCATCCGTTGAATCCGGATTTTTTTTTGGTCCTGTCACCAATTTTTCGAATCCAACCTTCTCCCGGAACAGTTTTTTTCTCATTGTAACGTTTTTTTTTGCCTTCATATTTCGGGTGAATGATTTCTTTCCGATTTGTTTAGATTTGTTTTTTTTTCTGACGAGTGCATTTGAAACACTATTCGATATGCATAATTATGTACCTAGGTAATCATTTGGAAGATATCATGAGATGAAAAATTAGGATTTTTGAATAATACTCAAAAACGATTCAGCGAATTCCCCTTGATCGTATTGTCCGAACATCCGCTGCCGAATTCTCTCGAATATTCGAAAATCGAAATGCTTATTATTTGAAACACTGAGTACTTCAGAATTTCTAAAAATGAAATGCACTTTCGAACAGGACAGAAATTCAAATTTCGATCGATTTTTCATGTTCCAATTTTTCATTGCCCCGTTGAAAAAAAAAGAGATATTCGAGTAGTGCCCGATTCATGGTCGAGGACGACTGAGCTTTTTTTTCGTTTCAAATATTTGGTAATCATCACACGAAGTCGAACGAATATTCGAAAAATCGATTTTCGATCCTACCGACTATTCGCGATTCCGTGTATGCAATAATTTGAAACCTCGTACTAATCGACATTCAATTTCCTTTTGAATGTCTCTTCGCGAACTCCTAGACGCGATTTTTAGTTTTAGGTGTTTGAAAATCTCAAAAAGCTACGCGGGAGATTCTCAGCCCCGAATAGCCTGACAGTTCGGCTCGTTCTCCCAATCGTCTGGTCTACTGCTGTTGCTGTCCGGGCCACTGATGTTGGTTTCCGTGCCACTGCTGTTGTTGTCCGGGCCAACTGGAAGAGCCCAGACAGCAACATCATTAAATGAATATTCGAGTGATTAAATAACTTTTCGTACGAGTTTCAGAAAATTAGGCAGATTTTCTTCCCAGTGATTGAATTGTGGAATATTGTCGTTACGATTCGAAAAATCCGAGTATTCGAAAAATCGATTATTCGGAGCTCTCAAAAACATAAATCGAACGGGGGAAAATTCAATAATCCCAGTTCCAGATAGAATAGAATATTTCGTGTGTTGATCCTAATTTCCGAATGAATCGATTTTTCTAGAATCGAATGATTCAATCCAATTTTCGCATTAATCCAATATTCGAAACGGCCATCAATGCTAAAGCACGAGTAATCGACTGAGCCGAGTATCCAAAAAGCGTGAAAAAAATCTATTTCCGAAAAATTAATATCTGAATACTCCAACTATTCGAATTATCACTCTATTCAGCCCCCAACTCTAACAGTTGATGCTCCCCCCTATCAGATGAGCTGAACCAGCTCGTGCTCTTTCTCGTGCTCCTCCCCCCTGGACAGACGGGAAGCGCTGGGCCGGCCCTGCTCTCTGGGTGTGTATAACAATCGTCCAGTCCATTGTTTTGCATTGTTGTCCCGCTAATGCAGTCCCCACCCCATACGCTGTCCCTACACCGGTACTCGTTTTACACCGTTATTCGCGCAACGCCTGCGGTAGAGTGGTTTAGAAGCTGCAGCAGCTTCGGTTGAGCTGGAGGAGGTGCTAGTTCGGCAGCTGTTCTGGTCTCTCTGTGGCGCCAATATAAACAACTTAGCTCCGTCGCTGTTTCTCGACCTCTAACCTCAAAATGACTGCTGTTAGGCTTAGGCTCGGGCTTAGGCCTAGCCTAGGCCCGATAGTAGTCCCCCATTCAGTTTCTCGTCCATCTCGCCACGAGTTTTTTCTTCGGATAATCGGGGCTTAGTGCTGATTCTCGTTCGTGTAAACGCGACCAGTTCTGTCCCGCGCTGCGCCGGCCGCTAAATGGCCAATTTCTTTTTACCTAGCCGGCCCCATTTAGAGTTCACATTGGAGTTTGTGGCCAGCCGCCGCCGTAACCTTTACGTTTCCATTTTCGCCCGACCCGTTATTGTTTTGGAACGTGCGGTTTTTGCACCCCTTTGTTTTGTGATAGCGTCGCGGTCACGCCTTCCTGGGAGCGTCAGAATTTGAAACTTTGCGCTTTTGAATAATGCCCTTTCCCGTTTGTTGCCATTTCCGCCAGGTAGAAACATTGGACGGGATGCAGCCACGCCCATAAAGTGGGCGTGGTTCCGGAATTTTTCTGTCAATATTTCATTTTTTTGACAGTTTTCTTCTGCAAAGTCGAGTTTACCACCTTTGAAAAAAACGCGTTTCCATGTTTGATTCTGTTATGAAAAAGAGCCGGCCAATTAGAGGCCCGGCCACGCTCACAGCATGAGTGGGACTTTCATTGGTAACCTCTCAGGCGATTCGCGGCCCCGCGCCGCCTGACGGTTCGGCTCGTGTTCCCTCATTTTCCGGGCCACTGCTGTTGCTATCCGAACTATTGCTGTTGCCGTCCGAGCGAACTGGAGGAGCCCGGACAGCAACAGCAGTGGCCCGGAAATTAAGGGAACACGAGGCGAACTGTCAGGCGGCTCTGGGCTCAGAATCGCATGAGCTATTGGTCGAACACACTCACCCTCTCTCACGCATTGTACCGTAAAGCGTTGTTTATACTTTCGCCTCCTAGCGTCGCGGGGAGTGCAATCCTATAATATCGATTGTGCTGCGCCGCTTGATCAATATTTTAGAAATGCACTGTGGACGCGAGTATGAACGACCCTTAAGGAATGTCATGCTCGCTTTGTTCGAACCTTACTTCTATTCTGATACTGTACTGGCCAATGGGAAACCACAAGGACACGCCCCCAAAGTAGGTGTGGTTGTGAAACTAGCTCATTGATCTACCGTTTTTGTTTTACCATAGTTTTTTCCAACAGTTATGTCGAATTACACTTGCTTTTCGCATTCTAAAGCACGTCCGAATCGGACTGTCAGCCCATGCGGTCGGCGCGCGTATTGAGCGTGGCATAGGCACGTTTCGGACCTATAAACCGGTAGGCAGGAATATTAGACAATTAGTGAGTAATATCCCAGCCAGCTGTCTGCAGCCGTGCGGAAGCTCGTTCAAAGAATGTCCTTCGCGAGGGCGGTGTGGTACGCACGCCGACCGCGTGGGCGGACAGTCACATTTGGAGAGACCTTAATTATATTTTATTTCGGGCCTCGATTAAACAATAAGAAAATTAGGCCATGCTGAGTGTTTTTTTTTCAGAATGAGATGATTTTTTTGAATGTCTGTCCACACTGTCGGCGTGCGTGTGGAACGGCATTTTTCGAACTCGGTAATCGATTAGCAGGAAGACTCGACAGACGGTGAATAATATCCCAATCAGCTGTCTGTAGCCATGGGAAGTCTCATCCGAAATAACGCCGTTGCGACGGCGGCTCCGGTCGGCGTGCGTGTCGAGCGGTCGTCGCGTGAGCGTTTTTCGATTGAGCTTTCCTGCGGCTGCGAACAGCTGAGTGGAATATTATTCACTATACGTCAAATATTCTTGCTATATGATTCACAGGATCAAAACTGCCTAAGCGACGACGACCAGACATGCACGCCGACCGCGTGGGCGGACGGACTTTGCTTTTACCCGAGGGAAACTCTGACCACGCCCGCTTGTGAGCGTATTCTTCTCCCATCGTTTGACTTCTCGGTTTTCTTTTTCTGAGTGAACATAAGAAGTTCAGTCGTGACCAGCCTGTCGAGTACCACCATCTCTGGTTTCCGTCTGCTTCAAACCTGTATTTAGTTGGCCCAATAAGGAATCCTGACCACGCCCACTTTTTTACACCAGATTGTCGATCGTTCAAAATGGACAGCTGTTTGTTTTTGCAGTTTCGGATGAACAAATTTGTTTCCGATCGATATTATTCAATTTTGATCAAGTTCTCGAAATAGTTCCCGCCTTGGCCTACTCCAGAAAGAGCTCACATTCCTCCACTGTGACTGGTCAATGATCGAAAATTCATGCTCTCCGAGGCCATCTGTCATGGGTCACATCAGTCTCTTCTCCTCACCCTCTTCCAGTCGTAAAATTGCTGATGTGTGTCGCAGTTTCTCGTGGGAGAACGGCCGTTTTACGGCTGTTTTCATGCATTTTCGTCCATAAATATTGAAAAATACCTGGCGGTATCTGGAGTTTTCAACTGGGAGCTGATAATTCTTATCAGCTGCTGGACGGCTCAGTTTCTCGGACGTTTTTATCTGTTATCATTCCTCCTGCTCATTGATTCTTGACAAATTTGCTATCATAATTTACTGCCTTTCATGATTCGATTTTTATTGAATTTTTGGCGTAATCGTGAATTTTCGCAATATTATCCTCCATACAGAACGACACCGCACGAAATTCTATTTTTCCCTGTATGAGTTTACCTACAGCTACTATGCTTGCGTATCGACAGTATAAACTGCAAAGAGGTGAGCATGGCTTCGATCGATTTTCGATTATTGTTATTAATCGATTGATTGACAGAGTGATTTCTGTTTCATAGTGGGGGAAATGATATGATGATGCGCGTGGGAACATCGCTCTCGCACGCGAATTCCGGTTCACTGGGTGGTCTCACTCACATCCGACCCAGCACGGCAAAAGTGAAACCTTACAGTTCCAAATAGGGAAGACTAGCTGAAAATTGAGTATAACTACCTGCATATTTGTAATTATTTGTTTGTTTATTTCTACTTAATTATTTATTTTATTTTATTATTTTATTTCTGCTTATTTATTTGTTTGCTTGTTTATTTAATTGTTTGTTTTTGTTTTACTATTTATTTTTTAATTTACCTATCTATTTGAATTATTCACCTGTTTGCTTGTTTATTCATTTATTTATTTTTAATTTTTAATTCATCTTCACCTCATTATTGAATTCAGCTGGAATCAAAAAAAAAGTTCAGCTTTAGAAAAAATCTTAATTTGCAGTTTTGTTGTATTTTCATAGGTTTTGTTTCTTCAAATCAAATTGGAGCCTTTACTTCTCAATAATATGTTAACGCTTCCTCCTTTCAACTTTTCCATGTCGAAATTCCCTAAAAATTGTATTTGATTGCAATTATTGATGTTTTTACTTAATTGTGTGCTGCTCAAACTGAACTTTTCAAAGCGTCGTTCATACTTCCGCTGCCGAGCGGCGCGACACAGTGCAATCCTGTAATATAGATCACGCGGCGGCGCACGATATAGGACTGCACTTCGCCGAGCCGCTCGACGGTGGAAGTATAAACGACCTGTGAGAGTACATGGCTGTACTCCTTTTGCTTATATAACTGCACTGAAACGGGAATTCCTCTCACATTTTTAGATTGGATCAGAAATCTTCGAACATACTTAGTGTCTCTAAAATCTTACTTTTTATCAGTTTAATAAACCAAAAATTGTTGTATAAGTAGTATTTCAGTGAGCAAATAGTTTTTTTTGTTCAGATTTTTGCTACATAGATTCTCCTTAGCGTATGAATTTCATTGTATAATGTTTTGGAATGGATTTGTGCAACCAGCAAAGTTTTCTTCAGACAGAAAGATTTTCTTCCCATTTCTAAAATTTTTCTTCGAATCAGCAAATTATATATTACCGAAATTACTTCTGTAAAAAATCAGTGCTCAGCTGAAACGTTTCGCTGCTTTTTTGATGTTTTTTGTTTTGTTTTTTCGTTCAGAATTTTGTAGGGGAATTATTGCGTTTTAGTACTTTTTTGTTCTCTCCTTTAGTTTCAAGAGATCAAAAATATTCGGTAGGATTAACTTCGTCGATACCACCAACCTGGGGCTGTATTCATCAATGATTTACCCGCGGGGCAAGTGTAAAGTCCTTCAAATTTGTCACTTACCCGGTGTTCACACGCTTACTTACTCGAGTAAAAATCCAGGTAAAATTCACCCGACGTATGGAGCCGGGTAAATTTTACTCCCAGCCGGTCGCAGCTGCACTCATCGCGGAAACAGCAGTGGAGGGCAATATTTTCATCGATATTTCGAACCAGGGGTGTGCGGAAAATTCTTTTCGATAAATTTTTCCCGAAACTTTTTACCGAATTTTTTTTCGGTAAACACGGTGAAAACGGAAAATTCGGTAAAAACTCTGACTTCGGTTTTCTGGTGCCTACTGTCGTTCTCTGAGCCGAAATCCGGTCCGCAACTGCGGGCTACGGCTGTTGCATCATGCGACGCGTGATAATCGTACTGGAAGAATGGTGAACCGTGCCGGGACCACGTGGTCCCAGCACGATTAACACGTGTCGCATGATGCAATAGTCGTATTCCGGAAATGTGGATTCGGCCCAGAGAACGACAGTATCCCGTACGATATCACGAATGACCGATAATATTTATGTATCATTTTCAATAGTGCATGAGGATAGTGCAAATAATGAGTGAGTTTTACATATTAAATTGAGCTCAACGGCTGAACCTGATCAGCAGGACCTTGATTTTGAGAAAAAGTAACATTTAAAAAATTTCTGGTGTCAAGGCCCTTCTGTAGTCACTCAAAATCAGGCCAGCCGAGGAAAACATCCATTCTGCCTCAGCTGTGTAAGAAGGTGCGCAAAAGTACTTATTGGTCAGTGGGGAAAGGTGCTGGTACGATGATTTCACAATGGAGTCGTTCCAGAACTGCAGTGTATTTAGAGGCAGTGTTCACGATGATTTTCGTTCCCGAGTTTTCCACTCAAAACAAAGCGTTGGCCACCGAGTGTCACAGAAATTACGAAGAAACGGCGAGAAACGCACTACAACGTCATATTTCAGTGACATTATCCCCTGGCCTGGACTAGTTGTCCAGTTGTATGAACATGTTCACGGTATTTGTCACCGGTGAAAAATGGGATCAGTCGAAAATGGAAGAACATTTCAGGCAAAATAGTATTAGTTAGGGTCCGTAAAAAAAGAACGGAACAACAGAAAGCAAATAATTGTAAAGGACGGACCCATAAATGATTTCATTGCCACAACGAACAGTTCCTGTGAGAGTAAAGAGGTGGGGTGAGAGTAAAGGATTTCGTGACCTTCTGGTGCGTTTTTCTCGATTCCTTCGTCATTTATGTTCTACCCGGGGGCCAAACAATCAATTTAGCTATTAATCTCAAAATCGAAGAGTATCATGAACACTGCCTTTAAAGTTGTGTCGGGGTCTTCGAAAAGAATTTTTCAAGTTACTGAAATATCTGCTTCAGAACTCTGCTGCCTTGGAAATCTGTTGGCATTTTTGAAAAAAATATGCATTTCTCGGAGTAGTATCTCGCTAAGAAAAAGCACGCGACCCAAAAGGTGAAGAGATCGTTTGAGCATTCAAAAAGTAGACCAAAGGGTTAAAAAAGATTAACAAAAAGAAGGATGAAGAAGGATATCGCGCCAAGTGCATGCCTTAACAGTAGCAAACCCGTAAAAAACGAGTAAGAAGTGTGCCGATTAGGAAAAAACACCCAATTTTTTCGGTAAAAAGTTCGGTAAATTTAGAGAAAAACTCGGTAAATCAAAATTTACCGAAAAACACCGGTAAATCCAGAAAATCGGTAAACGGTAAATGCACACCCCTGGTTCGAACGTACCACTCGTTTCCTTATAGGCTATTTCGCCTTTTCATATGACTCATTCAATGACTTTCTTTCCATGAACAGGAAGTTATTTATTTTTTACATGTTTGTTTTCATACGATTTTGTTGTTAGTCGTGAAAAAGCGGTAGACTTTCTTTCCTTCTGTCCGCTTGATTTCTTTACCAAATTTAGAATGGATCAGAAAATCAACAAAACATTTTCTTTCTCGGCTTCATCTCTCTCGTGCCATTCTTCACCGAACTATTACTGAGTTAGGTTATACCAGGTTGTCCAATAATTCCTGTCCGAAAATTTTCAAAATTCTATAATTTTCCTCAGAAGTGTTATAATATCAGGCAAGTGTAAGAACCTTCTAGAAGGTTCTCCAAAGTTCCACGCTAGGGGTATATAAGGCGCAGTCGCCGCGTCTAGCTACCAGTACAAGCTAAAATGGACCAAGGTCGAATTCGTACGTTCGTGTACTACGAGTGACTGCTTGGCAACGACACGGGCACCGCGGTCACCAACATCTGCAGAGCGTGCAAGGAGGATGCAGTGTCCCAACGCACAGTCAGCCGCTGGTTCAATCGTTTCGAGAGCGGCAACACGAACCTCGAGGACAGGGAGCACAGCGGGAGGTCTTCTACGGTGGATGATGACGAAGTCCGTCGCTGTATCAAGGAGAAGCCGGAAGCCACCACACGTGAACTGGCGACGACGCTCGGCTGCAGCAAGTCCACCATCTATAATCGACTCAACTTACTAGGCTACCACAAAGTTCTGGCCCGTTTGATCCCCACCGTCTGACGGACGCCAACAAGCAGAGCCGCGTGGCCGTCTGCCAGTCCCTCCTCCTTCGTCCGCATCGCAAGGAGTTTCTCGAGGACCTGGTCATTGGGGATGAGAGCTGGGTCCTCTACGACAACGTCGCCCGCCGTGCCGTCTGGATCCCGCGCGGAGAAGAGCCGCCGACGACGCCGAAAGCCGACCTGCACCCGCTGAAGATCATGTTCTGCTGCTGGTGGGACACCAAGGGCATGCTGTACTTCGAGCTGCTCCCGCAAGGCAGAACGGTCACTGCCTCCATCTACACCGATCAGCTCAAGAAACTAGCCGCCGCCATCCGAGAAAAGCGTCCCCGACGGGCCTCGGTCCACCTGCTGCACGACAACGCGCGCCCCCACGTGGCGAAGGAGACCCAGCAGAAGTTAGCGACGCTCGGCTGGGAGACGTTTGCCCATCCGCCGTATTCTCCGGACCTCGCCCCCTCCGACTATCACTTGTTCCGCCCGCTGAAGCACCATTTGGCCGGAAGAAAATTCACCAACTACGACCACCTCAAATCCGACATCGCGGACTTCTTCGAGTCGCAGCCCCCGGAGTTCTGGGCGAATGGCATCGGCGACCTGCCCAATCGATGGGCCACTGTTGTGGATAACTGTGGTGATTATATTGTTGATTGGACTTGTTTTTCAATAAAGTTGAAAAAATTAAAAATGATGAAATTTTCGGAAAAGAATTATTGGACAACCTGGTATTATGCTGATGCAAAAGTAATAGTTTTGAGAAAACAATTTCTTTGGCCCGATTGAATTTCTCAGGTCATACATATGTTAATAGTATAGCTGCCGAAAGCGCAGTCGTTCCTTTACCTAATATTTTTGACGCTCTTTCAGAACATGATAACCTGTGAGCCTCACGCTCGAATTCAGTTTATGGCTTAAGCACTCGATATTTTCGCATTTCGAATTTTTTTCGGTGCAATGAGTTTAGACCTCAAACCTAACAGTATATTTGTACGGGTAATACTCTCATCCACCATAGATAATTTGCGAATAAGCAACTTTTTGCCACCAATTTCTGCGTTTTTTTTTCGAATTCTGAATGAAAAATACTTGACAATTCGCAGTTAAATGATTTTCAGAAGAAAACTTCCAGCAGTATACAACAGAGGGAGAGCTGCCTTCCTAATGCTAAAATTTATTGTGCCGAATAAATAAGGGGTTTGACTTTTTTCTCTACAAATAAATAAGCACGACCCAATATAGAAAAATCCTTTGACTTTTTTTCGTCGATTTGTATTACGCAGGAAAGGGCATATTTATCGTTGGCTGATCGATGAACATCTTTTAAAAAATTTCCAAATTTCCCCATGAAACTCGTGACCCACCAAGAGTAGCTGAGAGCTCAAAAAATAGGAGTAGAATGGCGCTTCTGAATGGTATATCAAATTTGGTTGAAAAACTGGATCGAAAAAAAAGACAAAAAAGAGTAGTGGGTAGCTTTATCTACGACCTAATACTCTCAGAGGAGAAACTCCATCATAGAGTAGAACAGCGATTAGAAAAAACCGACGAGTGCCTCTGGAAGAATATCGCTAGAAGAAATGGCATAGTCAGTAATGTTAAATGATGCTATTTTTTATATATGAGAAGCCCCCTTTGATGTACTTCAAAGTTTTCATTAATCACGGAACCCATGCACTTCTCTGTGGCCTACTTGAATCAAAAAAAAGAAGGAATCGGCGGGACAGGGTCTGTCTACACGCCCAGGCAATAGTTGTCCCGTTTTTGCAGTTTGAAACGTCAAGCCACACAAAGCGAGAGAAGCGGTCCCGAGTGGAATAAGAGCCGCAAAAGGCGGGACAACTCCTCCCTCGGTGTGTAGAGAGCCCTTGGCCCGAATCGGTGAAAGAATATCAAACTGACGACGCCTATTCAGTGTTTCGGTCAGTGAACACTGCACAAATTTTGCGCGGAATCTTACCCGGGTAAGTAAACGTGTGATAAATGCCGTTTCGCAGTGCGCGGGATCTTACCCGGGTAAGGTAAATATAAAGTAAGATTTACCATTCATTTCAATGATGAATGCGGCCACTGGCTTTTCCTTCTGTTATAATTCTCCATTGAAACAGGAATTTCTTATCAAAAATCCTAGATCCTATAGAATTTTGTTTTAGGGAATCGAAGAATTTATCCTTTTTTTACAACTTTACTTGACTCACATATTTTTGATAGGAAATTTAGAACTCTTCATATCGAGATAGATATCTGGTATTTCCCCTAAATTTTAAGCAGTCTTATCCCACATGTGATGTAAAGTAATTGAACGACTCCATGAAAGAAAGTTTTTTTTTCTGTATGATTAAAATTTTTTGTTTATTTGTGAAAGGGATTCTTCAGTAAATCTTGAATTGTTTTATTTTTTTCGGAATTTCCCCCGGAGAAAATTTTATTTAAAACTTTCCCTATTGGAATCTTTATTTTATCTGAGGCAAAACTTCATCACTACTTCGTGCTTTTCATCGTTTATAATATGCAAGTGAAACGGGAATCTCTTTGTCAAAAATTTCTCAAAAGAATTGTTCTCTTTTTGTGGATTTATTTCTGTGAAAATCGAATTTTTTAGATGAAAATCATCATAACATGATTTTTTTTGTTTTCAAAAATAGTTATTTCCTATAATTTGTTGGTGTTGAATACTCTCTCTATAATTCATTATTTCGATTATCTTTCATCGAAAAAAGTAGTTATGGAGCACTTATTTTACTTAATAATCAATTAAAGAGATCATTAAGGTTCAAAAAACATTATGATTTCATTTTCTAATGCCTTCTGCAATAAAATATTGAGGAAGAAAGTTCTACTGTTTAGAATGGAATGTAAGACTTAGCGCATACTACCCGCGGATAGCGGCACGACATAGGGTCGATCGTCTATCGAAAATCGATATGGCTGATATGCAATGTCGCTGTCGTGCGTCGCGGCAAGTATGCACTAAGCCTAAGACTTTTGACGCGATGTGGTAAATCACCATATTGTCTTTTTTCTTGTATACGTGAATCACAGCTAACAAAAATAACCGTCCGTGTCGAAATTGAACATATCCTATCCAAATTTGATTCTGAAAAATAGCAAAACAAAAATTTAGTTGAAAAATAAGAAAGTGGATGGTTACAATAAAATATAATGTTTTTTTTTCATACAGAAAATTCAATTTTCTCTTAACTCACAATAAGTTGTTCTGTTACCTTGATAACTGAAAATGTGGCTTGAATACAAATTTCCTGACTCTGGTGTAAGCACTAAGCTAACGAAAATTAGAATTCAAAATTGTAATGCGACTTCAAAAGAAAAACTCGATGAAACCAAATGAGTTTTTTGTATAAGAAATTCTCTTGTAAAATAAAACTGTCTAAAAATTGAACGAAAGTGTTTTCAGAGTCGGCCGACTGGCAACTAGACGCCTTACTGGAGGAGTTGTCCGCGTTGGAGACCCAGTTGAACTCGTCAAGTGGGGGCGATCAGCTGCTTCTTGGGATTCCAACTCTGCCCTCTGGCTCATCTGGAGTTGGACCAGTTCCAGCTGTGGAGAAGAAGAGCAGCACAGTGCATCATCCACAGGCGGTCAAAGACGACGTTAGAGTCACGGTTAGTGCCAAATTTAGACTTTTGCATCGAGTACACGAAAACGGACGAGTTCTCTCGCTTAGAAGACTATTAACTATCACAGGGAAGTGGTCTCAAAGGGAAAAGGGTGAAAAACGGTGTAACTCGTCCGTTTTCGGGTATTCGACCCGCAAGTCCACTTTTTCGGGAATGTTCGAGATTTTCAACCCGGTTTTAGCTGTTAGGGCTGACTTATTGACCCCAGCTCTCAGAGAGGGCCATTGTGGCCTAGCCTTGAATTGAGTCCGGGGCAACCCGATTTCTAATCTTGTAATGTACCGCACGGCCAGCCAGACCCAGTCAACAACGCAATTTCCTCATTAGCATAGTAATCGATTCGTGTCACACCGAGAGAGTCTTGAGCTCTTTGATCCTCTGATAAGATCCCTCAAATTGACGGTGAGCGCGTGGGAATCGGGTCCCTTCTGAGGAAGAATGGGTCGGCCATTTAGGCGGACCTTTTTATGTCCAGCAATGCACAGGAGAGCTCAGGATTAAAGGCAGGGTTCTCGATAAAATCGGTTCTAGTGATCGTAGCCCATGGAATCGTAGATCTGGCCATCATAAAAGTGAAAATAAGTAAAAAATTGGAGAAAAAACGCTCAGGAGCAAGTTATGGCTTGGTGTCCTCCCGCCCCCAAATATCGAGATTTGGGTAAAAGCCTGTTTTGTCAACTTTTATTTCGCTTCTAAAGTAATTTCTGAACATTTCTGGAGACTACTGATTACTTTAACAGCAAAATAAATGTCGTATAAGCAAGCATTAATGAAAATCGCGTTAATTAAGGGGCCGGCCGACACCGGCAATTAGCCGTTATTCTTTGTTTTTGAGCGTTTTTCCCTCAAATTTCTGGGTTTTTTCTCTTATTTTTACTTTCATGATGGCCAAATCTACATTCTTATGAAGAGAGCTCAAAAGTTGTTTTTATCGCGAACCCTACCTTTAAGCCTGGGAAGAGGGTAATTAAGGATACCCCAGAGTTGACAAAATGATAAATTATGTGAAAATACGTTTTTTTGCCATTAAAAATATTTTTGTATTTCTTTTCAAAACGTACCGCCGCTGACGGTTGAACCGCACCTAAGGGTCGTTTACGATAAAGAGGTTACCTTTTTAAACGTGGGTTTTTTTTGTCCCTCTAGGAAGAGTAAGGACGAAAGGTACAAGAAATAGAAAACAAAGTTTGTTTTCTGAAAATTTTGAAGCGCAAAACCATTTCCGACGTTCAGATTGTCGAAAGTCCGTAGTGGGCCAAACACACCAAACCGGCGTTATTAAATGTTTTAGAGATTTTTTAGAACTGTTTTTTTTGCGATATTTGAAGGTTTTGTGGGGACTTTTGCCTATCTTTCTTTAATTCGTGGGCTTGCCTACTCGAAAACATCGACAACTAGGTTAAGGTTTTTATCGTGAACACTGCATTTGAATGATCTCAGAAAATTCTCTGACAAGGTGTCAAAAAAGATTTCTTGTAAAATTGCTATATAGTTAGGTCCGTGGCTTGCCTCCCAAAGAGAAAAAACATTTAAATCTCACCCGCGGCTGGCGCGGTGGTCGCGTGCGCCAGCACGTTAATCGATTTGGGCCGACAGAACAGCGCAGCTGATTTTTTTGAGGAGGTAAGTCACGGACTTAACTGTAGTGGGGCTGGTTTTCATTATTGTCGGCAGTCTTTCTGGAAATCATCAGTTACTTTTCAGAGAAGAAACTTCTGAGACGCCGATTTTATCGTGAAGGAAGATTTTTATCTTGATTGTAACTGTCTCGTTTAGTCAGAATTTTTCGCTCCAAAAACGTATGTATTGATTCGATTAGCATCATGTGTTCCCAATGATACAAAATTTCGTGAAAGAAAAATTATTCTGCGACTCTGGAAAAATTCTAGATTTTTTTTGTTGAGTCGAGAAATATTGCGGTTAAATCATAAAAGAATTTTTGTACAACAAAGATTCTTTGAAAACTTTGGTATTTCTTGAAAAACAATTTTATCACCCAAGGAATCGACGGTATATTGTCAAACATTAGGTGACAATGTAACGAGAAGAATCAAAAGTTTCTGATTAAAGTTACAAAGTTAACTCATAATAATACAACCGTTTCCGCTTTTCTGGGCAATAGAATTTTCTCTTTCTATCCTTGAAATGGCTTTTCGAGACTGAGAATTCCCATAGGAAAAGCCATTTTGATTCGGCGAATGTAGAAATCTCAGCCGGAAACGTTGTTTTTCTTTTTTTAGATTTGCCATTGACCAGAACATTCTGCGATACAAGGGGTTTTTTATTCCTAAAAGAATTTTATTTTTCTTTGTTGAGGTTCTTTTCAAAAAAAAAACGCTTTTCAGAGTTTTCCGAAACTCTGTTCGAAACTCTGTAATTATATCACTTAAAGATGTTTTTTTGTTTTTTTTTTGCCAATTTTTCTACAATACGGTAATATCACTTTAATATATTATTCTGTTGAAAAAATTTTTTACCTGGAGAATTTAATTTTTCGGAGTCAAATACTCTTTTCTCTTCTCGAAAGAGGTACCGTGAATTTAAAACTCGTTTTTTTTTATAAGGCGACATTCTCCCATGATTTTTTTCACGGATTTTTTGCTATTTTGTTGTTTACCAATATTTTCCTATTTGGAAATTCTCCAGTGAGTCCACTTTTACACAGATAGAAAGGGTTTTTTCTGGGAATTTCAATTTAATCTGGTTTTACTGTTTACCAGAGTTTTTTTTCAGAGTATTGGAAAATATGTATGTTACTATTTTGCAATGAAATGACGTGTTTTTTGGCCAGAATTTTCACTAGAAAATAGGCGATAAAATGGCGAGAGTTTATCCTTAACTAGAAATTTTCAAGTGGGAATGTAATTTTAAGGAACCGATTTTTTTGCGTGAAAAATGAGAGTTTCGTGGACATGAAAAGAGAAACATCAAAGATTTTTTCCCTGAAATTTTGACTGGATGGGCATTAGATGAAGGTGTTAAATTTCTGCACTAATTTGTTTATCCTCTCCAGTGATTAATCTGAATTATGAAATCTCTCTCCTCTCTCTCTCCATTTCACCATTTTTCTCTATTGTCACCTTTGTTTTTTTTTTCTGGATTCGTATTCATGTTCAATGCATAATTCGTCACAACATATGTGAGCCACGCAGCCATGCATGTTTGAGATTCTCCCCAGCCCTGGAATTCGACAGTTTGCACATCTGCTCATCGAGAATTCCATTGACATGGATGTTCACATGAAATTTTATGGGGACAAACAAACATTCCGCCAAACATATATACATAAATACACACATGCATTTCATTAATTAGTCCTTTATTTAAAAAGATGCTGAATTCTAGTCGTTAGAAAAAAACTACCGCAATGAAATTCTGGTATTTTACACGTTCACAACAGGTTGTAAGCTCTGTTCATTACGAAGTGCACTCACAAGCTCATGGCCCGCCATTGATCCTCTACTGGCCCTCAGGTACTGTGATCGGCGCGGTCTCGGTCGACACCGGAAGCGATCTGTACTTCAATGCCGCCACTCAAAACTCACCAGCTGGACGGCGGAGTCGCGTCATAAGTGGGTGAACGCGCCGAGAACGCGTCGATTACCGTAGTAGAGGACCAGTTGCGGACCATGAGTTTGTGCAACAAAAAAAAACAAAGTATACCGTGTGTTTACAATAGGTGTTGAGTTGATCGCAAAACGCTTGGCTCCGGGCGAGATTGAACCAGCATATTCCCTTTCCGGGGAAGTTTTACACGATTTTTGGAGATTTTTTTGCCGTAACTTCAGTTTAATGCCGCAGTGCACGTTATGGTATGTTTACACAAGGTGTTGAGTTGATCGCAAAACGCTTGGCTCCGGGCGAGATTGAACCAGCATATTCCCTCTCCGGGGGAGTGCCTTATCGCACTGCACCACCGAAGCCCCAGCGCCGCTCAACTGCTCGGTAAACACAACCGTGTGTTTTGACAAGTTGACCCCACATTTGTGGTCTTAACTTGTCAAAACATGCATAAACGTGTTGAGACACACCTGATTTTCCTGTAGGGGCTATCTGCTAACCACTAGAAGTTTTTACCTCAACGGAGAAAAAAGTTGTTTGGATACGAGTTTCTCATGTTTCCAGATCCAACCATTGTAAAATCCGGGTTTCGTTTTACGCTACACCCGCCATGTGCTGTTGAACACGAGAAATTTGATACTATGGAGGGAAAAGTAAGATAGCATTGATTGATTGCTGGCTGGCAAAAGTGCAGTTTTCCTAGCGCATTCGGGCATGCAAAAATCGCCGACCATCAAGTAGTAAAATGACGACGATAACGTGCCCCGGCGTCGTTCCCGGGACGAAGACTTGTAGTACGAGAAGGGGCTGTTTACAGAGGGAAGTTGAGGGAAAAATCATATTTCTCGCGAAATTCTTGGTAACTTTTATGCTTCTGACTATGATTTTTTGTTTTCTTTCTCGAATAGCTGATTTTTCCCTCAACTTTATGTTCTACGGATGTGTTGGAAAATGGATTGAAAATTTTCAATTTTTCCGTGGTTGTAGAGAACTAAACCTTATGGGTGGTCTCTTGAGTAAACCTCATGTGTCGTCTTCAGGATACCCATTACAGGGCCAGGTAGGAGAGGGCCTAATCTCAAGAATAATTTCTCGGCTAATTCTCATGGATTGTCACTTGGACTCTAGGATGCCAAAATTATGTATTTATGGGTTGGGTAAACGTCGGGGGTGGTCTCTTGGCTAGGCTTCATGGGTAGCCACGGGTCCAAAGATATCTTTTACGGGAACAGATTGGGAGAGAGTATGCACCGTGGGCGATTATTTGAATATCAACCTGTAGGGTGATTTGGATAGGTCTAAAGCTTAAGGTGTTCTCCTGACCTAAAACTGCATGGGTGGTCTCTGGGATGTCAAGTGCAGGGTTGGATTTGTCCAAGCCTCATGAGTGGTCATTCGGGTTGTAGGATATCAGCTACGGGAACTTGATGTAGGAGCATTGGATACATGGGTGGTCACTTCACGAATGGCTTTAAGAGGTCTAGACTTCATGGATGGCCACCATACTCAATCTCATAGGTACTTCGGTATGAGGCTATCAACTATAGAAATAGAGTGAAGGGCAGGCGTCGTGGGTTGTAACTAGGAACCCTTTATTCTAAAGGGGTCAGAGAGTTATAGGCTATATGGGTGCTCCCTAGGCTAAACCTCATGGGTGGTTTCTATTCCCATAGGTGGTCAGATCAACCACAGAAGGAGGTTGAAGAAAAGGAAGCTTTGTGGATGACTACCACAGGAACATAATGGAAGGGACTATTTTCCATGGGTGATCTATTGGCTAAGCACTTGTGGTGGTGATCGAAGACTTCACGGTGGGTACGGGTTTCATACCAACTCTGGGAGCGAGTTTGAGTTAACCTACGTAATTCCGTAGCTTCTCTGGAGAGAGTTTGACTTGACATATGGTACCTATGATAGAAACTGTTTGGGAACTCGTCAACGCGACTTAATTACATGGGTGGTTATGGGAATGAGTTGGAGATGAAACGCGATTGTTTGACCAACTTCCCCACGCCGCTGCGCGGCGGAAGTATAAACAAGTTCTTGAGATACATTTGTCGTTCGGTTTCTTCTGAGGTTTCCGCCACAACGACTTCATCCCAGGCCCAAATAGTAGCTTCAACCTGCTCTTTCAACTCCGTAAACCTGGGGGTTACATGGATTTGCACTGGTCCACTCAGTCCTAACGAGGTGGTCGTTCGTTTTCGGATTATCTACGCATGAGCTGAGCGCGGAACGGATGGACGGACGTGAGTAAGACATGCGCATCCATCAAGATCAGACCGCAATCTCCCTCCGCCGTCGCTCCACATGTGACCGCGACCGGTCAGCCACTTTGGGCTAACCTGGCTGGTCTGGAACTTCCCTTGGGAGAATGAACTTGGTTTTTGGACTTATAGTTTGAGGAAAGTCTGAAATCGGCCCGAAATCTGCAAAATTTTCGGAGAAAAATGAGGAAAAGTCGGGTATAGGGCACTGAAATACTGCTCCAGGGCTCATTCGTTGGAGCAGTCTTTGCCCTGTAGAGTTAACTTTTGCGTTGATGTTTCTGGATTTGGCACTTGAATTCCCCAGGGGAGAATGGCATCAACGCGGCCGGAATTCAATCGTCTGACACTCACATATCGTGCTCATCAAGGGAAGGACGGCTGAATTTTAGCGGCAGAGTCAGAGATTGTAATCCGCCCCAGGCTTATTCGAGGGAAAGTCTGCGATTTCATGGACTTACCCTCAAACATCCGCCATTTTTTGGGTTAAAAGTGGGTTTTATTTTGATCAGTAGTGTTACCTAACCCATAATTGGTGCAATATTTACCGATGACGTCAGAGCGTGAAGGTTAGACCAGAGTGAGATGTGCGTGGCGAGATTGTTGGGCCAGATAGTCCTGACCTTGGTAAGGTTCCTCTGGCGCGTAACTTTTCCATAAAGTGGTACTATAAGGCAGTAAATAGGGTTCATGAGGCATTGTTTTCGAGCGTTGAATTGCCTTCCCGGGGTTTATGGTGGCGTCTAAGGAGTGGTTAAGAAGGGTCGAGGCTGGTTTTCAAATGAGTGAATTATTCCAAGAGCTGTTCCTAATTCGATTTCAGGGATTTTACGGTAGGGATTTTGTTTAAAAGTCGGTTTTTCAAAAAATCAATAATGTTCAAAGTTGACTGAAACCAAGTATTCAAAAATCAATATGATCTCAGTTGAAGGCTGAGTGAATCCCGCGCGAATCGTGTATTCGGATGAATGAAAATTCGATTCTCAGATTAGATCGAATATTTGATTTAGTCGATTATTCAAATTCTTCAGATAAATGCTTTACTCTGCTCGAAGTCTTATTGGTTAGGTAGGGTTACCGCTAGAGTTATAATTAAATAGGCAGGCGTTGCTGACATCCTATTGAGCGGATAGATCCGAATATTCGTTCCGAATAGAAATCCGAAAAGTTATCCGAATTTTTGCGTATTAATTCGGAGTTTAAGTTGAAAATTTTTTCGGTTATTTCTTCTCAAAATACCTGGTATTTGAGTCTTCTAAGTGAAGAATATAGAGAATTCCAAAAATAAATTGATTATTTCGAGTTTCCGAATTAGCCAATTAGAGCGAAATCTCCAAAATATGTAAATGACTATTCAGAAATTCGATTTTTTCATTTTATTCAGTTTTCGATAAAACCAGACAATCGAGAAAAGCGAATAATTTAAGACTCGAATGTGAAAGCATCGAACAATCGAAAATCGAATAATCAGATTCTTGAATGAATTGAATATGGGTCTAAAAACATAATTCCGAACTAATCAATTATTCGAAGCTTCATATATGTACATATGTCGGCTTTTCCAATGAAACGAATATTCGAAAAATCGAGTCACGCAAATATGTATTTAGGTGGAGTATTCGGAATAATGGATAGCTTGAATGTTTGAAAAAGTCGACTATCCGAGAAAAGCGAATAGTTCAAAATCCGTTAAGAACCATATGTTCATGAAGGCGAGTGATCCAACCAAAGATTGAATCGGATATCGATTAAAGTCGAAAATCGAATTTTTGCATAAAACGGATATTCGAGGAGAACAATCATTCTAATTCTCTGATTGAGTCAAGTGTCTGCAAAATATCACCAGACTCCGAAACCCACGATTGAATCAACTTTAATTCAAACGAGATAAATGCTCTTTTGTCGGAGTTTTCGAAGAAAATGTTTTATGTCTCCGAATGAATCAGTTCTCCGAGAGAAAGGAATATCTGACCTCTGTTTTGGAGCCAAATTCATGTGGATCCTTCGCGTGCACGCTCTGAACGAAGGGAGAGGCAGCGAGAGAGTTTGGAGACGAATGAGACGCAGCATACGTGAGCATACGCACGCGATAGACCCGAGCGAATCTCGAAAGAGTTTTACTCAGAAATAGAAGATACATTAAAACCTCGAACAAATCAAATCCTGATAGACCAATTGAATTAAGCTCGGAATAAGTTTCTGCCATTTTCAAAACATCAAAAAATCTTTGAATTCAAATCCCCAAATGAATATAATAATCCCTTTATCCAAACACTCTTTAGGTAGCCTAGGGTATCGCGAGTTGGGTTCGGAGCGATTTTTCGCAGTTTTTCGATTTCAGTGTTTCCCATTCATAGCCCTTTTTTGTACCTCACGAATCCCATTTAACAACCAAAACCCCATTTTCGTCACCATTTTTTCGGTCATTTTCGGGTTCGTCGAGGTTTTTTTTTTCGCCGGCGGTGGTTGGTGGCCTCACAATGAGACCATTTGTCACCGTGATTTGTTGTCGTTGTAAAGGTCAGCGGGTTATTTCTGACCGTCCACAGGCAAGGCAGAGACAAAAAATCGCTTCCCACTACCCTAAATGGCTGCCCGGCTAAACTGGTTGGCGGCTGAGAAAAGGTTTGAAAACTTTTCTGGGTCTAAAATCTTCCATCAAACGGGGTCTATTTGTACAGAGGGGTCACCGTAACCTGCACTTAGGTATATTACGGTAGGTGACCAAGTTGGACTTTGACTTTGTTTACACAGAGGTTATGCATGGGGGTCAAGCGCGGCACCCCAGGTTTGTTGGTCGAGTTTTTTTGGGTCATCAAGCGGGTTCTATGGGAGTAATGGCGCGGATAATTGTATACTATTACCAGTCAATTATTGCTGCTCGATTGACACCGTACCGTAATCTACCGTAAGCGTCTTAAGTGTTAAAATGCGATTTTTTTCAGTTACCCGCAGTTTGTGCGCCGTCGTCGTGCTCTTCTCCAGATGGTGATAGTGCTTTCGGAGATGCCTCGTCTACAGAGTCGGCAAGATGCAGAAACTCGGCGTTCTCCAGTAATGACAGTTGTCGCGACTCACTTCACACTCCCAGTCCCACACAGGTATGCATGAACTTGTCGTATTGATTTTATCGCCTCGCCGATTGATATCTGCAGGGAGAAGAAAATTCTGTGGGTTTTCATAGTCAATTTTGAACCGTCCTTCTAAATAGTTAGAAATTGTTTGAATTTGTGTTTTTAAATCATTTGTGAAAATGCAAAAATTAGGACGAGCTGAGAGATTGGACCCTCGATCGATTTTCTTTAGTTCAACTCGTTAGCCACTGCACCAGATGAACATATTCGCTTTAAATTGTTCTTTAATCAGCCAGTTGTTGGGTGAAATCTATCTGAATAATTTGCTTTTTTAGCCCCTGAGTGCTTTCTGCCGCAAAAGCGCATAAGTACTGCTTTTTTCTGTTTAAAGCATATGAAAAATCCGAAAAAGACAAGATTTCCAGAGAAAAAAAAAGTTTGTCAAAAATGCAAAGGCTTTGCCGTCGAGAGGGAATGATCTCGCGATAGATTCCTCGGATCCTAGTGCGCTATCCACTACACCAACCCAGTACCCAGCATTTGTTCAGAAGTTGTTTGAAAAAAAGCTTCAGAAATAAAAGGGTTCATGAATTGAAGTTGTGTTAAAATTAGGACAAGCTGAGGGATTGAACCCTCGATCGATTTTCCTCGGTTCAACTCGCTAGCCATTGCAACAGACGAGAGTGTACATTTTGAATTGTTCTTTCTTCAAGCAGTTTTCCGGGTAAATCTCTCCTGATATTTCCGCTTTTTACCCCATGAGTACTTTATTTCTAGCGCAGAAGCGAATATTCACTGCTTTTAATTCTATTTTGGACTCATGAAAAAATTTTGAAAAGGCAAGAAATCGAGAAAAAAAAATCAGTTCTGTAAAAAGTGGTCAAAATGAAAAAGCATCACCGCCAAGGGGGATCGAACTCGCAATAGATTTCTTGGATCCTCGTGCGGTATCCCCTACACCAATCCAGTATCCAGAATTTGACCAGAAGTTGTTTGAAAAAACCTTCAAGACGAAAATGGTCAATGAATAAAAGTTGTTACGACTAGTAGTTGTCAAAAATTAGGATGAATCGAGGGATTGAACCCTTGATCAATTTTCGTTAGTTCAACTCACTAGCCACTGCGCCAGACGAGAAGCGTTACTCTATTTCGTCCTTTGTTCAAGCAGTTGTCGGGGTTTGGGGAGGGCATTCTGGGGACGTCTCTCTTCATAATTCTGCTTTTTCGCACGTGAGTACCCTATTTCTGGCATAGATCAGGAAGCTTTCTGTTTTCCTCTATTTTACGCCCTCTGAAAAAAGCGCGAAATTCAGAAAAAGAGATAGTTTTGTAAAGGTGGTCAAAATTCAAGAGCTTTGCTGTCAAGGGAAATCGAACTCGCGATCGACTCTCTGGATCCTATTGCGCTATCCACTATACCAACCCAGCATTTGTTCAGGTGTTGTTTGAAAAAAATTCAGAAAGAAAAGGGCTAATGGTTAAATTGAAATTGAAGTTTTGCAAGTTTGAGGAGCATATTTGTGCTCGGCTTGTCGAAATCATCCTGGTGAGCTCAATAGAATTTGGAGTGACCGCACTCACTATCACTGGAAACCACAGGATAGCATCCTCACCGATTATCTACAGAGCAGCGGATCATTATATCGTTTTCAAAAAATTCTCACGGAAAAGATGGCTGCGTACCTTTGTTGATGATTCGTTCTGGAAAAATAGGCATAATTCCTACAGAACGCTGTCATGGATGAAAATTATTCGATCAAGCATTTTCCGACTTCTCTGTCAGTAATTATGTGAAAATGCAAAGTACTGGCTCGTGAAGGGAACGAACCTTGGACGGCATTTTCAGTAATCTAGCTTGTTTCAACCACACCATGTTATCATAGCAGCTGTCGCACAAGTTTTGGTGCAACTCACAAAATTTTTTGAGAAATTTCGCTTGTAACTCTTTCCATCAAACTCCTTCGCACATTAGTGAAACGGATTTGAGATCAGCATGAAAAAATAGTACAAGTAGTGCTGGTACAATTTGAAATGACCACATCGACCTGTAATCTATCATCCTTGATACTAACGCAATTGCCGCCCTAATAAGGCCCGTAAATCACAGCTCGCGGTAGCAACTTTTCTCGACGAACCGGACCGTGATGATGATGATGGTACTATATGATGGGGGTCATAAAACATACTCAAACGCAGGCGGTTTACTACAACTGTAATGGACTGCTGAGGATCCGGCTCAGGGGTGTTCATTTTCCGTTTACCGATTTTCCGGATTTACCGGTGTTTTTCGGTGAACTTCGATTTACCGATTTTTTCTTGAAATTTACCGAAATTTTTACCGAAAAAGATGAGGTGTTTTTTTAGCCTAATCGGCCTACTTCTTACTCGTTTTTCACGTGTTTGCTACTGTTAAGGCATGTATTTGGCGCGATATCCTTCTTCATCCTTCTTTTTGTTACTCTTTTTAAACCTTTGGCTTACTTTTTGAATGTTCATACATACGATCTCTTCACCTTTTGAGTCACGTGGTTTTTCTTATCGAGATAATACTCCGAGAAAAACATATTTTATTCAAAAATGTCAACGGATTTCAAGACAGCCGAGTCTTGAAGCAGATATTTTAGGAACTGGGAAAATTTTTTTCGAAGTCTCCGACACAACACTGAATCCATTGCAGTTCTGGAACGACGCAATTGTTAAATCATCGTACCCGCACCTTTCCTCACTGACCAATTTGTACTTTTACGCGCCTCCTGGCACAGTTGAGGCGGGAAGTACAATACCCGCTCTAAGTTTTGTAAAAACGGGGAGCATCTGGCAAACTTGGCAAAAAAAACGTCCAATGCATGCAACTTTTTTGAATGAAGACTTTTTTGGATTCTGAAAGCGCTATCATACTCACAGATCAAATTGTTACCTAATTGTGTGACTTGTGTGTTGAAGTTCATTAAAACCGCTTTGTTTTTGAAGAAAATAGTTTTTGCAATCGTTTTTCAAAACGCGGGGAAGTGCGGCGAAACTTTAAGCAGTATTTGTGCAAGTAATGGAAGAGCAATCTGTATGCTGTAATCATAAATTAGTTGCAGGTAAGAGAATCATCTCAAGGTTTGTCTAGATTGACTTTTTGAAAACTTTCATTTAAGAGTCCGGGGCTTTCGCTACAAAACTCCGACTTTTCAGGAAGTTCTTAAGCGTGCTTATTTAATTATTTCGAAAATTCAGCCTACACGAACCTTTAGATGCTCTCACCTGCATCTGATTTATGAAGAAAGCACACAGATTGTTCTCCAATTACTTGTACAAATACTGCTCAAAGTTTCGCCGCACCTCGCCGCGTGCGACGTTTTTCAAAAACGATTGCAAAAATCACTCCCTTCAAAAACAAAGCGCTCTTAGGGACCTTCGGCACACAAGAGACATAATTATGTAGCAGTTTAATCTGTGAATATGATAGCGCTTTCAGAATCCAAAAAAGTCTTCATTCAAAAAAGTTACATGCATCGGACGTTTTTTTGCCAAGTTTGCCAGATGCTCCCCGTTTTTACAAAACTTAGCGCGGGTATTGTATGTTTTCCTCAGCTGGCCTGATTTTGAGTGACTACAGAAAGGCCTTCATGACAGGAAATTTTGAAATGTTACTTGTTCTCAAAATCAACGTCTCGCTGATCAGCTTCAGCCGTTGAGCTCAGGTTAATATGTAAAACTCACTCGTTATTTGCACTATCCTCATGCACTCTTAAAAGTGATACATAAATATTTTTGGTTATTTGTGCTATCCAATAGGATAGGCACCAGAAAGTCGAAGTCAGAGTTTTTACCGAATTTTCCGTTTTTACCGTATTTACCGAAAAATAATTTCGGTAAAAAGTTTCGGTAAAAAATTTACCGAAAAGAATTTTCCGCACACCCCTGATCCGGCTGGATGTTTACGCAACGGCTATTTTCTTTCTAGTTTCCGCTTGCAAATTCCTCGGATTGACTCGTGTATGTACATAGGCGCGCCTGGAGACGCATGTGATACGCAGTGTTGCGTCAGCGGGGGAATGACGCAATATAGGAATGGGGAAAATGGCCTGCACATCTGTTGGGACAAAACACACAGATGTCACCACTGTTTGGGGTGGGACACGTGTGTGGGACATGCAGGTGCTGGCTTTTTTACAGAGCTAATTTTTGGGTTCGATCATGAAAATGTTAGCGAAACTAACCAGCAGTTTCCTTTTCTTCTTTGAAGTCGCCTCAAACTGGACGACAATGGCGACCGAAAAACGAAATGAAAGTTGAGATGATTTTGAATCTCGTATTTTCGAAGGCCAAAGTACGGTATACATACCGTAGTCCTACAGAAATCGAAATTTTGATTTTGGTTCCGTAGCCGGCTGCCAGAATACTGTGCTTATCTGGACCAAATTCCGGTCCGCAATTGCGTCTCGACACGCTTTGCGGCCGCACGCTCCCGAGTCGAAAGAGCTTCAACCGCCGCAGCCGCCGATATGCTGACTCTAGGTGGGTTTTGGAAAGTAGAAACCAAGAAAAATTGAAGAAAATTGTATAAAAAAGCCACATCGAGTCGGCTTTAGCGCTGGAAACCCGACTGACTCGAGCGCGTGCGGCCGCAAAGCGTGTCAGGTCGCAATTGCGGACCGGAATTTGACCCAGAGAAGCACAGTAGAGTTGCTGAATGATGTTTCGGGCCACTCTAGGGTCCTACAATGGTATGCTTACCGTGTTCTACCGTAATTTATCGGAAATGGTGGTTGAATTTTTGTTCAAGACCACAAAAAATATTAACCTCTATGGGTGAAATTTTGACGATAAAGCTTTCCACTTTCAAAGCCTGAAATCTGGGCAGTTTCCGAGTAAGTTTCAGAAATTTTTCGAAAATTCTGATATTTTTCTCAGAATTTCATTCAAGTCGTATAGAGGAGAGTTTCTCGTATTTTCATTCCCTCAAGTTTTTACATAGCCCAAATTTGGAGAAAAGGGATTCTCAAGTTGTTCATTCTCTGAAAAAATGAGAAAGCTGCATTCAGAATATTGACTGATTTTGGAGCTCTAAAGAATCGATGTTTAATTTATTCGTTATTTGGGAAAACATCAAGCATCAAGGTACTGTGCTTCTCTGGGCCAAATTCCGGTCCGCAAATCCGTCTCGACACGCTTTGCGGCCGCAAGCACTCGACTCAATCGGGTTTCCAGCGCCTAAGCCGACTCGATGTGGCTTTTTTTATAAAATTTTCTCCAATTGCTCTTAGTTTCCAGTTTTCAGAACCTACCTAGAGTCAACAGATCAGCGGCTGCGGCGCTGGAAGCTCTTCCGACTCGGAAGCGTGCGGCCGCAAAGCGTGTCGAGACGCAATTGCGGACCGGAATTTGGCCCAGATAAGCACAGTACGTATGTGGATGGACCGGCCTATAGATATTTTTTCTTCTAAATTTTGAGCACAGAAGTCTCAAAGTTTTAATCCACATACACTGACATGGTCTCCTATTATGGGGCACAGTATGGATGTTAGAGGGCGACTGGCGCGCGGACCCAGACGACTTCCTAATTTTGCCCCACAATCGCCCCAACAGATCGTTCTTTGTCCCCAACCGCCCTGCTATTTCTTCAAAGAATTTCTCTGAGTTATGTCGATAATGGGGCCTTCGAGGCGTAATGACGGATTTCTCGGGGCGATTGTGAGGTGAAGACAGGATTCTGAGTGAGGCGGCGCGCCAATCGCCTCATAATGAAGCAAAATCGCCTTACAAAATAACCATATTTGTAGCCCACTTGTTGGAAGGGGGGTCTACGCGAATTTTTTTTCGGAGAGGTATAAGAGGGACCGGCCTGTAGATAAGTTTTTTTCTGAAATTTGAGCCATGGACTTCCCAATATATGTGAAATCCGGTCCGAATCCGAAAAATCCCTATAAGTTTTTCAAATACTTCTAAGAATATTATTGGCTAGCTGCCAGACAGCGAAGTATGTAGTATTCCTGACTAGTGTTCGCCTGTGTAATCGCCATCAATCATCTCAGTGGTCGTGTTTTCGTTGTGGTCCCGTGTAGTGGGGTCATTTATAGTACTACATAGCCTGGGAGAGTGAGTTTAAAGAGATGGCTGGTTATTAGGAATGATGGACAACTCCTCCTCCCTTCGGAAAAATCGTACATATTATGGAGAGGATACAATTCTGGCAGTGGGCCAATGGTTCAAAGTCATCCGGTGAGTGACGCCATGTGTGGTCTCTGGTGGCCAGGTGCCTCAGCGGGAAGCCTTTAGAAGTCAGTCGGCAAGGCTCAAAGTGGGCCAGAACTGGTAAGGTGTGCTTGGTTCGGGGCCCGTCCCTGAGTCAGCCCGAGTGATGAGTCGTGTTTGGGACAGAAAATGTCAGAGTCAGCTAGCCCCCGCGATGTCGTACAGATTAATTGCCAGGTGATTAATCATGTCAGATTCAAATCGATTGCTCACAAAACGATGCGTGAGGGAATACAGAATCGCTCTGAAAGAGGGAATCGGGGCGATTTTCTTGAAATTGTTCTGAAATCAAATATTCACCTCGGTGTCTCGTGGTCTGACAAGAGGTTTTAGCGCTTGAAATGGCTAAAAACTCAATATCCTCACCAGTGTTTTTGAGTACGGATCTAAGGATCACCAGACAACGGAAAGTAGCCACGACGTCTCTGTATCCCAAAGGCTTGATGGTGTGCGGTGGCGCGGGGCCGGCCCCGGCTCCGTCGCGGAATCATTGCGGCATTATCGCGGCACAGCTGAGGATTCGCGATACTTTTCCGGCAGAGTCGTCACAGCAATTGTTCACAAACCAAGCCACTATATATTACATTTACTGAGCAAAACAAAACCTATTTTGCCGTTCGTCAATTTTTCAAATAATTTCATGCCGATCTACATAGTTGAAATCGACTTTTTTTGTCGATCACTTAATCCAGCCAGTGCTAAAATCTATTTTTTGTTTCCAATGTTTCTCTGAAATCCAGAGAGATTGAACTTGTTTCCAACCTCTGCTCTGGGATCCTTGTGACCCGTTTTTTGTTCTGCGCCGCCCACGATTCATGAGAAACTTCCTGATTAGTACGCGGTTCTCGAATCTACTATACGAAGCACATTTTTCGAAATTAGCACAGAGTAATAGCGTTTTCGACTTGTACGAATTGTTGGTTGAGCATTTCCTTATATCAATTAGAGGGTTCTTTGAGCTGAGCAAAGTTCAAAAAAATGTTCCAGCTTTGACATAAAATTTTAATATTCCGAAGTTAATTTGTCAATTCTCCAGAGTTTGTGACTGAATTTTTTCAAAGTTCCCCAACGCTGAAAATTTTGAGGGCAAAACGCGACCTCTAAAGATTTTCGGAATGCTACGATATATGTATGTGGCTCTCATTGTTTCTGTGCAAGTTTTTTTTTGAGTTCCGTCCTGAATTTCCTGACTTTTTTTCTGGAAAAATAAAACGATCTAGGTGAGCTTAAACCATACTTAAATAATTAGATGAAATAAAGCAGTTGGAAATATAGTGAAAATACTGTGCTTCTCTGAGCCGAATTCCGGTCCGCAATTGCGTCTCGACACTCTTTGCGGCCGCGCGCCTTCAAGTCGGATTTTTCTAAAACCCACCTAGAGTATAAAGATCGGCAGCAGAGACGCAGCCGCCGATCTGTCGACTCTAGATTGTGTTTAGAAATTGGGTACTAAACAAAATTGGAGGAAACTGCATAAAAAAGCCATAACGGGTCGGCTTTGGCGCTGGAAACTCGACTGACTCGAGTGCGTGCTGCAAACCGCCGTACGCCAAGCCGCGGTTTTTTTCTTGAGGAAACAGGCCACGGACCTAACCATACATGGGATAACGCAGTTGGAAAAGTAGTGAAAATACTCACCTGATTGCAACTCTGCCCGGATTGTATCCGACGACGCGCCAGTAGACAATTTCTGTAACGCCGAGATCATACTTTCAGCGACGAGCGACGCTGATACAATGTTTACCATCAGCATCGACTAAAAACCGATATGCCTGATGTGCACTGTCGCCGATCGCGGGAAGTATGATCCTGATCTAACTGTTCCTTTCGCTACCGTCATCGTCGCGTGCTCTCCAGCGCAACTAACTAACAAGGGAATGACCAGACCTGGTCGCCAGAACTATCCATGAGATCTGGTTTTTCTGATCGACTACCTCCTGGGTACTCATAAAACCTACCCTAGCTGCCTGAGCAATAGTAAAAGAAAAAGGTATGTACGTAGAAGTTGCGAGCTCTGTAGGTAAAATAAAATTCATCTACAGTAAACTGTCCAAATTATCGAAAATGTGACTCATGATGGTGTTCAGCACTTCGAATATCCCCTTTGAGAGACGTTTGGGCAAAAAAATTATAAAAAAAATTTTGAAACTTTCATCATTACTCGGGCTGCTTAAATAGGGTTTTAACAAGTACCCAGAAGGTGGCCGATCAGAAAAACATGGCCGTATGCGTAGTTCTGGCGAACAGGTCTGGTCACTCCCTAGTAAGACGAATCCAGCGCGAATTCTTGACACCTATTTATTTTATGTATTTTGAAAGTGGGTTTCCTTTTCAAGAAAAGGTTTTTGAGGGGGATTTTAGCAAATATTTAGCTACATCCGGGGTCTACCAACGCAGAAACGTCAAAAATTGGGACATCGAATTCAGGGCGTGCGATGCTTTCAAAGGCAGTGTTCACGATGGAAATCGTTTTTCTGTTTTTCCGCCTATCTTGAAAACGGCTCCATGCTGATTCTAATGATGTCTCTGTAATCGTACAAGACCTTCTGGAAATGGAGTTATGGTCCCTCAAAGATTGAGCTAAGGAAACATGGTGGACGAGTTGTCCGAGGCTTATAACTTCCGTCAATTTCTGTGTACAATCAAACGATTTGGGCTAGCTGGCAAACCACGACCTGAGTAAAGAAAGAAGTTGAGAATGAAGGGAAGAACGGGGCTATTGATCGGAAATCATCGCTCATCTCACAATCTCGAGCATTCATTTATTTACGTCGGTGGGCGTGGAAAGTGCATCTAGGTGTTACGAGCTGACGGGTGTCCAACTTTGGGGCCGTAGGGGACCGTTCCAAGCTCGTTTTTCTTAGTTTTTCAACGTTAGGGTTGTGCTAGGCCCCGTAGCTGCCGATCTCCACCGAAAAATCAGACATGGTTTTTATCGTGGACACTGCCTTTAACACGAATCCGAAGTCCGTTCATCGATTTTTGGCAGCGTACGGTTGATTACGGTGGGTATACGGTAGTTTGATCAGTCTCAGATTTGACTCAAAAGTTTCGTGCGGGGGATATTTGGTTTCTGAATACGAATTTTATGTCCATTTGGCGATTTTTGAAATATTGAAGGCATCGTGCGCGCTAAAAAATCAATTTCAATTTTTTGTGTACAATCAAACGATTTGGGCTAGCTGGCATCACCCACGAAACCTGAGGCTGTGAAAATGCTTCTGGTAAAAGTTATGGCTACCTGAAAATAGCTGTCAGGTCGATCATCTAGCACTTCTGGGTCGATCATCAAGCACTTTATCACAGAATATTGATGCGACCGTCGAACAAAATGGAAACATTTGTGGCACAAACTTCACATGCAGAAAACTTCAAAAATGACGGTGACCAGGTCTTCAAACGCAGAAAAATCTTAAAAACTATTTTGGCGCAGAATTCGAACTCACCCTTACAGTGTATTCAGATTGGTTTTTCTTTACAAACCAAGGTTTTTTTGGGGCTCTTTCAATATTTTCGTTCACTAGAAGGCCAAGCTATGCAAAAACGTGAAAAATATTATATGGTTTTCTGCGCTTACGATGCCTTTAAAACGAATCTGAGGTCTCTTTATTGGTTATTGACAGCTTACGGTAGATTACGGTGGGTATACGGTAATGAAGTCAAAGTTTAAGATTTTGCTCTAAATTTTTACGCGGGGGTTATTCGGGGTGCTGAATAGGAATTTGATGTTAATTGGTCGATTTCCGAGCTGTCTGGGTAGGTTTCGCCCCCAAAATGGCATGGCAAGTACCGTAACGTACAGTAAACCTTAGAATTTCGACAAGAGGACCGCAGATTCATATATGACATCTTAGATTACCCCTACATACAAGTTATGTGCAGACCGATACAATTTTCAAAACACCCTAAAAATGCCTTTACATTGCCGCCAGACTTTGAAAAACGCCGATAACTTTTTTCAGAGTGGTTTTAAGCAACTGCGAAGAGCATACTTGAGTTCTATGACGAAAATAGCTTTCAAAAAGTACATTTCATCCGGAATGATCTGGCTAACTAAAAGTAGTTACCTTAAAAGTCAAAGACTAGGTCAAACCCTTAAGTTTGCGAACATTGTGCTCCAATCTGCTACATTATGAACAATGACACCTCAGTGATTGCCTCTTACTCACCTTGTTCCTCTCCAGTGCAAACAACTTTGGCCAGTCGGTAACCTTTTGAGGTTGTCGAAAAGTGTCCTTTGTTTGACACACTCGACTTTATTGCACAATTTGGCTACGCGAAAACTGTCCCCCCCCCCGCTGGGTGGACGAGTTCTCACGTCACTCAGATTTTTCTTTCGGCCAGATCTTATGTGTGGAAGAAAAACGACGCCGCCGCCACAGACGGCATTTGCTCGACCGACCGTACAATTCCCGTCGTCATTCCAATCAATTATCGATTTTACGCTTGACCAGTTCAGGTGATTGTTATCGGAAAAGGAAAGCAATGGCGGTGGCGGCGCCTCTGATTGGTTCTGGGGAAGGTGGCCGGTGAATAAGCTAATTGGGAGAATAACTAATCTAGAGGTGGCGCAAGGATTTTCGGTTTGGGTAGTTTCAAATATCAATCTTTTATTATGGTTTATAAAAAGATTTTAACAAAGAAGCATATGTTTTCAAAAAAAAATTCTAGAAAATATTAACTTTGCATTTAACAATTTATATAGTAAATGTTTTTATGCCGCAGTGAAGTGGGAATTTTCAAGGGTTATGTGCGAGTTAAAAAGGGTGGGGACCGTGAATACTGAAGTAAGTTAATTTTGAATTTATTTCCGTTTATTGCTAATCAATAAATTATATATTTTTTAAATTAAATTTTTGAGAAATTTTTAAGGGATAATTTTTGTCAAAATCCATCATTAGGTTCATTCAGCTCGACACGCCCTTGGTCTCTAGAAATTTCCAACTTTGTTATAATTAACTTGAATACCAACGCGGAATCGTTGTACATTTTCAAAGACGAATTACCCTGAATTTCAAGAAAAAAAATCTTCTTGTATAGCAGAGATCCTTAGACACTCCGCTTTTGAGGTATGGCAAAGCCAGCTGACGTCTTTATGATAGAGGGTCGCTATTGACTGAGCTCATGATCATCACCTTAAAGGCACAGTCCAACCTCAGATTCGTTTTTCTGTTTTTCTGCCTATCATGAAAACGGTCTGACACTGATTTCAACGACGTCTCCGGTATCCTACAAGACCCCCTGGAAACGGAGTAATAGCCTCTCGAAATTTGAGCTGCGGAAGCATGGTGGACGAGTTGTCCGAGGCTTGTAACTTCCGTCATACTCAGAACTTTCCAGCCTAGCTATTTCCGCCTTATAAGTATGTAGTCTGATAGCATCATGCTACATACCATAAAGACGCAAAAACCTAGAACTAAAGACGCATGTATCATTCTTCAAAGACGCATGTAACAAACCATGAACACGCAGGGGCCTTGCATTAAAGGCGCATGAATCATTTCTCAAAGACGTACGTAACAAACGCTTAACACGCAGGCGCCTTACATCAAAGGCGCATGGATTCTTCTTCGAAGACGCATGTAACAAACGCCGAACACGCAGGCGCCTTACTCCATGTTTGCGTACCCAGTACACTGAAAATCTCCTAGCCCTCGTCACGGCGGCGGTTGTGCACTCGAGGGGGACCAATGAACTATTTAATCCAAATAACAACGACTTGCCCTTATGAGGCGCGCCGTACATCGCGTGAGTTTGCAATCGATGTTCAACATGTGCATGATGATAAGTACGGCAACGGCCCAATCTTCGTGGGCAAAAACACTAATTATCTTCACATTTGACTACGACAAATGCATTAATGGATAGCTTAAGGTTGCAGTTAACAAATAAAATAACAAAACAATATGACATTGAGATTATTACTGATTATTATTAAATAACTAAGAGATTTAACCTTCCTCAGGAAGATTGTTTCATACCTCGAGCTAGCACATACCTCACTGCAGAGAAACGATCTTACTGCAATACAGGCCATAATTTTGGCGTTTTTGGCCGAAAAAAAGCTAAAAAGCATTTTTCGCTCTTTTTTCCATAACTCTGTTCGAAAGGGTCCATTTGGGAATCTAACAAGATATTGGGAATCAGCATCATGTGCTCTTTTTTTCTGGAATAACACATGGCTCCCTCTTCAACAAGATATGTATGCAAAATTAGACAAGAAACAATCAACCCGAATCGCGATTTCGCAATCAAGGCATTTGTAGTGTTACGCCTAAATGCTTTGTACAAAGTATTTCAAATAGTGCAAATGCTAAAAGAGAGTACTCTCGATCCTGATTCCAAATATTTCTTCGGATTCCCAAATTGACCATCATGAACAGAGTTAAGGCAAAAGGGCGCGGAAAACGCAAAAATTATGGCCTCATAGTGCTTTTCTAGACCCGTTTCTGTACGTTTTTAACTCTAATGCGGCAGTGAGCTACCGATTGTTTTAATTTTTGACGAAATTAGGGAGAGGATATTCACCGTGGACGAGTAACTGTGCGTAACTAAATTTTGTATTTTCGTGAAGCGCGAATCGTAATTTAGCGAAAATGCGAAATTTATAGTGGACCTATACTTTTGCACTGCGCTGTATACCAGAAAGAATCAGGTTGCCTATGTAAGTTCAAACCGAATTTCAGGGCGTAAAATTGCGGATCGCACGAATTTCTATGTAATATGTGGATTTCGAGTTTTAGATTTGACGCCGACAAAGCGTTAATGTACGCGCGGACGAGTATACTGTCGTCTACAGCTCCGCGGTTTCCTTATTTTTCACGAACACCGCGAATACTTGAGAAGCCCAGGATGTGTGAAAGTCATGTCTAGGATCAATGTCCCGACTTCAGTAAGCACAAGACAGCAGCCGTACGCTACCGCCTTGTTTTGAAATATAGTTCGTAGAATCACTCACGAACAAAACGAAAATCTGAGAAAGTTTTCTTATCAGCAAAACACATAAACTTATCGGGGAAAGGTGAAATGTAGTGATTATCGATGAGAAATCAATCAGTTGTGAAAGACGCGCTCGTCATAAACAATTTGAGTAGCTTTCTTGCGTCTAAACGGTTTGTTACTTGCGTCTTTGTGGTCTCTTCCGAAAGACGAACTTACCATACACGCCCCCTCGTATGTTACTTGCATCTTTCATACGTGCAAGTGACAAGAAATGACGTTTTCGACCCTGTAAAGACGCATGTAACAAGGAATCGGGCTAATTAGACGCAACAACCTAGGCTGGAAAGTTCTGAGTAAGCAACCGATGTAGTCGAGCGGACGTGAATGGATAGAGAAGCTAAAAATGAAGGGAAGAACGGCGATATCAATCAAAAACCATCGCTCATATCGCCACTATTGAGCTCGAAACATTGTAAAAGGGGCGTGACAAAGTGGCTTCCGGATGTGGGCGTCCCAGGGTGGCTTCCCCCTATATCTCGCTTATTCTGGGGAATCGACAGCTCGCACTTGGCAGATGGTATAAAGGGTGGGTCTACTTCACAATTATGTGGTTTTCTCAGATTTCGCCCCTGAGCTCGGACTGTGCCTTTAAAGGCAGTGTCAACTATAAAAATCGTTTTCGAGTTTCCACCAGAAAACGAAGATTTAGAGTCTGACTGTTTTATCAGTGAAGAAAGAATCACGAAAAACGCTGCGAAACATCCAAAATCAGATCTTCGTCTTGGAGGCCACATTTCAACGGTGGATGAGTTGCGCGGGCATGGGCCTGAAGTAGACAGCGTGCGCAAATGCGCCGTAATGCTAGAACTCAGCCGCGCTCGCGCTCCATTGCTAATGTAGAAGCGGGCCAAACTGTTTCTCGGAAAACTCGACCGCGAGCGGATGGGCTAGCGCGAGCGGACTCCGGAGCCGTATAGAGCTCGTTCGGGCTCGTTTTCGTTCGTTCTTTCGACCCCAGTGCTCCAATGAGACCCTGAACTTTCGATTTCCGGCCAAAAACCGAGGACGAAATTTATCGTGGACTCTGCCTTTAACACGTGGAGTAGTCGGAGCACGTGCCCCTTTTGTTGCCTATAACGTTGCGAGTCGGACGTGAATGACTTTTGTGTGTGGATTGAATGCACGCACAAAAGTCTTATGTGTGGAAATCTGAGATAAACGCTCGTCTGATTCTTAACGAAATTAATAAGATTTGATTTACCTAAGTCGCCTGAATGTTGCAACAGTGGTATACCCTGAGACCGGCTTGGATTTCCACTGCGGCGCGACGCGTCGACATGTTATTGGCGAGTATCGATCGGGATCGCGTCGCACGTCGCCCCGCGTGGGAAGTTTAGACCCCGCCCATCGGAAGATTGAACATTCTATCTATCCTCGCAGAACCAGATTTTTCTCCTGTTTACCGGGCTGAAGAATGCCAGCGAGGACTTCCCGAGCTCTTGTAGCCACAGTGAAACGGGAACTATTTACCGAAAATTTTCAGTTCGGCCAGAGACCGAATTTACCCTAATTTCACTGATTGACGTTGGAGTCTTCAAGTTTTCCTTAGTTTTTCCACGTGAAGGTGTTTACCAATCTGTTTGTTTATTTTTGTATCTATTTTTGTATTCATTCATTTTATTAATTTACATTTTATTTAGTTCATTTATTTATTTATTTATTCATTTATTCATTCGTTTATTTACTCATTTATTTATTTATTTATTCATTTTATTTATTTATCTATTTTTTTATTAATATATTTATTTTTAAGTGTTTTACATTTATGTATTTATATAATTATTTATTTATTTGTTTACTAGTCCCGTAGGGTAGGTGTGCCAAACAATCTGGCTACGTCAAAGTTTTGTCTAAAAATGAAATTGCCCAGGTAAATGCTTTCGAAATTTAATGTAATATCTACGCAGGGTTAGGTAAGGAGGAAAAGTTCTGCGGTTGAGACAATAAAGGAAATTCAAAACCTAATCAGATTAAGCCGATTCAATAATGAAAAAATAAAAATCACTTAGTGAACTACATATCATAAGAATCTAGGTAAATGTGTTGAAATTTAGATAGATTACATGTATAAGCAAAGAATAAATTTGTGGACAAATAAATGATTAGGTGAAAAAATAGAATAATAACAATAATTATTATTCCATATTTCGATGTGAAATTTATACCCGTCAGTAGCGTGCATGCGCGCTCGTATGCTGCGTATCCTTGTCCTACAAACTTTCTCGACGGTCTCACCCCTGGCACCGCACAAGCAAGAAACAAAGAATCCTCTGGTTCCGAGCCTAATTTACTCTGTTCCCTCGCGCGCTTGTGCGGAACGAGGGCAGAGACAGCGAAAAAGTGTGGGGAGAAGGAGACGCAGCGTATGCGCGCAGATGCACGCTATGAACAGAAATAAAATTTTTCCCGGAAACAGAGAATAAGATCGGTTCCAAAGTAGGGTATAAGCCACAACAATTTATTGAATTAAAAGCTCAAAAGAAATAAGGAATAAAGGAAGGGAAGTGTTATAAGAGAAAAATATTTGTGAAGATTCAATAATGAAGAAAAAATTCAATGATTAAGAAAATAATAAATTCACAAAATCGAAAATAGCTCGATTGAAATGGAATAAATTAAACCGAAATTAGCAGAGAATTTACTCTGATCATGATATTCCTTGTCCTTCCAGAGTTAGGCTAACAGGTGGAACTTTGATCTACTCTTATCTAATTCAGCTCCTCCAACATTCAGCTTTTTTGGTATAAGACTTTCTGAAGAATTGTAGAAATTGTTTTCAATCTTTTGAAAATGTTCATTTTTTTTTACTTTCCGAATTCTGTACAGAAAATGCTTTGAATAGCTAAACAAAGTCTGTCCGAACTAGACTGTCCGCCCACGCGATCCGCGTGCCTGTCGAGCGGCTGTTGTAAAGGCACATTTTGGACTTGTCAATCGATCAGTAGGATTGTAGGGCGAATAGCGAATAATGTCCCAGTCTTCTGTTAACAGCGGTTGGAAAACTCGTCTAAAAAGTGCTTCAGTGACGGTCGCTCGACACGCACGCCGACCGCATGGTTCGACAGTCTTATCCGTACAGACCTTAGCAATGGAGCCCTATAACAAAAATTCTTCATCCGCAAGCATATGTGGCTCCCTGAGAAGAAAATACAGTAGCCCTCTGAGCGTACTGTAGCGGTATACGGTAAGCCGTGTCAGAATTTCTCCAATTTTCCCAAGCAGGTGCACATGGTGGCGGCTTTGAATAGCCAAATGCCTTGTCTGTGATTAATTATGGTCCATTCCTGGCCTCTTGCGCTTGCCGTCTGGCGCGCAAAAATCCAGAATACAAAAGGGGCGGGGCGCGACTAATTGCCGTCAATTTGACCAATTATAATGACAATGTGATTATTACTACTATGGTGGTGTTTAATTACGCGATGACACACATTTATGGCGTCGCGCAACGCTGCTGATGCTGTGAGCGGAGGGAGGAAATGGACCGAAACCATTGAAATACGGGGTTCAAGGCTAAAGCCAACTTAGCCGGTTAAATGGGGATATGTCTTGCCTAGGGCTGTTAGTCGATTTGAAACTTCCTAAACTTCGCCCTGGAACAAGTTGAGGCTCCATACAGCCCGCTGCGCACGATTTGACGCATCTGAAGCGACAAGTCAGCCGGTCCCAGCCTCGGGTTTGATGGGTCCGTGTGTGTCGGGAATGAATCAGCAACGCTCTCCCCCCGTAGCCTGGTGGTGCTACGTACCATCACAAAGTTGTTACTCAAAAGCTGTCTCTCTGACTGAGTTATCGATCGGCTGAGGTTACCCGCGGTGTTTTTTGCACAATTTATATTTTTTTTGCTTACACTTTCTATATCTCAGATATCGCCGAGATCGACGGAACCCACCGCCGAAGAACTGAAAGCCGCCAAGATCAAGCAGGCTCTGGAGAAGATGCGGGAGGCTAAGGTGAGCTATTTTCCGAAAAAAAAATCATTCTAATTTTCATCAAAGTCGTCATTATCAATATATCTATCTTTCTTTAATAATTTAATAAATTTCTTATTGAATTTCGTAGTTCCGTAATGAAAATAAATAACTATTTATAAATTTTGTGGGGTGTATGGTTATTCACTGTTTATTAAATTTTATTAGTTTTATCAGGAGTATTAACTAATTCTGTAGATTACACATTTTTTTAATATTATTTATTCGATATAAATATTTCGATTTAATTAAATCAGATTTTGAATTAGTAATAGAAAATTGTGTAATTTACAGAATTAATAAATTGTATTGCCCACAAAATTTCTGAACTGTGAACTTTGAACTTTTGTTCTCTTAATCGCACCAGCACAACTTGCAAAGAGTCCTACGTGCGAAGAAATCAGCAGTTCTCTACAAAACTTATAAATAGTTGATTGTTCTCACATTTCTTATTATTGATTCGAAATTTATTATGTATAATTTACTTCTGTTTTTCTTTGTAATTGGTGGGTCAATAGTGAGAATAAATGACTATTTTAGACTAAACATTTTTTTCTCAAAATATTGTTTCTGAACTAAACTTCTGAATCAATTTATTTTGAATTTGAATTGAAAATCAGAAAAAAAATTAGTGGTCCACAAAATTAATAAACTGTATTTTTCAAAAAAAATTATAAATATTTATTTTCTTTCTTTTTTTATTTATAATTCAAAATTTATAAATTACAGCTTGATCCATTTTTTTTTCAAATTTTGTATTTCCGTAGTGAAAAGAAGAAACTAGTTATGAATTTCGTGGAATATGCAATTTATTATTTCTGTAGACTACATAATTTTTTTCTTATCATTAATTCAAAATCTTAAGCTTGCGATAAGCTCATTTCATCCGGGTATACAAATTTCCAGTTTCACTTTTGTTGATTTCAATTTGTTTAGAGACTGAGCGTCAATCATTTCATTATTTAAAAAACCGAGCTTTTTGTTTTCTTGTCGATACACATTTATTCGTCTTAGGCGCTATTCATACTACTCAAACCCAGCGCGGCACGCACTGGCGTGGCGTTTGTGTATGAATGGCTTGACACCCCGCCTGCGCGGCACGCCCATCACGCTCCGCCATGGCGTCGCCACTGCAGTATCCAAACTGCCATCCGGAACGCCTTGGCGTTTTCATCCACTGATACTATTTATCGATCGTCTCATTCATTCCAGCTTTACCGCTCCGCCATGGCGTCGCCGCTGGAGTATTCATAGTCTCCGCAAGCGCGGCACGCGTGTCACGCGCGTTGAAAGTATTCATACACAAACGCCACGCCAGCGTGGCACGCGCGTGCTGCGCTGGCGTAGAGTAGTAAGAATAGCGCCTTAAAGATTATTTTTAACTTTTTTGCTACTCTCAGTTATTTTATTTGGGTTTGATTCATCTCAGAAATATCAATCTAAAAAAAATTGTGTGCGTATGAAGATCAGCTGCATAAGTTTGTTGTTCCACAAAAAAAATAGACCAGGAGCGGGTAGGTTGCAAAAAAATGAAATTCCCGCAGTTTCTCCGCGTGCGTGTACAGAGCGGAGGCTAGAGACAGCGAGAGAGCGGAGATCAGACGGATGGAACAGCATCGTGCGCGTTCGCGCGCGTCAGGAGTGATGAACATTTTTTTTTGACAGACTGTACGTACTGTACGTACTTTTTTCAATATATTTATAGATTTCAGCGTTTGCGAGGTAATTGAAGGAATTCTTTGGTGCAAAATATTTTTTAATCTAGCATTACTCCCACTTCGGGCGAAAATGAAATGTAAGAAAAAACAGCTCAGTCAAATTTCCAAATTTCATAGCGAACCTAAGAACGATTTGAATAATTATTTGAATAATATTGAAATGTAGGAGTAATTTGAGTGTTTAAATATTAGGGTGAGTCATAAGTTCTTGGAATTTTTCAAAAATTCATATTAATTCGCGCGCGAATAGATCAAATGCCACTCGTGCGCGGTTGTTTGCTAGGTAGATCAAACCTCGTTAATCAATACCTGCCAGCCCTCGAAACGCCATTCGTGGCTCAGTAAAATGTCGGAAAAAGAGCACGCTCGCGTACTGATTCTTCACTACGTCGAAAGAGGTTTCACAGCTGCTCAAACTGTTAAGGAAATAAGAGCCAACGAAGGAAGGTATCGAATTGCTGCCAGTACTGTGTACAACTGGTATCAAAAGTTTCGCTCCGGCAGCTGCTCTCTAAAGGACAAGCCGAGATGTGGAAGGCCACGAATTCACGACCCCACGTTGGCGGCGAATGAGCTGGAGAAAAACCCGCACCTTCACAGCAGAGGTCTCGCCCAGCTTACAGGGAGTTCGCAGTCGACCGCAGTTCGCCAGCCACACAATATGGGACTGAGACCGAAAAAGCCATCCGTGATTCCTCACACTTTATCCGACACCGACAGGAATCGCAGGATGGCCGTTTGTCAAGAACTACTGAAACGGCACCTCAAAGGAAGTTTTTTTGGTCGCATCATTACATGTGATGAGAAGTGGTGCTACTATAACAATCCTGACCTGTCTGTGCAATGGGTTAAGCCCTTTGAGTCGCCAGATCCTGTGCAACGTCGAGATATCCACGGAAAAAAGAGTCTACTGACCGTTTTTTTGGTCCACTGATGGAGTTGTGTTCTGGAAATTACTTCCGCCAGGAAAGACTAGATGCTGACTACGTCTGCCAAGAACTAGAGGAAATGGTCACCAACGATGGACGAAAACGTGACCAGATCCTACTGCTCTGGTACAACTGCCGCCCACACATAGCAAAAAAAAAACTCAAGAAAAATTGAAGGAGCTGCAGTTGGAAACTCTCCCTCATCCAGCCTACAGTCCAGATATTGCTCCATCGGACTACCATTTATTCAGAAGCCTCGAACACTGGTTGAGGGGAAAGCAGCTTAAGACCGAAGAGCACTTGAGGACCGAGTTGGACGCTTTTTTTGCATCGAAGCAGCGCTCATTCTACGACTACGGTATTCAAAGTCTCGCTCGTCGTTGGCAGAAAGTTGTTCATTGTAATGGCTCTTACTTTGAATAAATTTGTTACCTTGTGTTGAAGAAAAAAATAAAAATAAAAAATTCCAAGAACTTATGACTCACCCTAATATTTTACTCTCTAGGGATTTGAATTTTGTCGTTGTTTTTTTCTGCATGTTTGATTCACTCGAGAAATTGATTATTTGATTTTCCGAAAACTTTGTTTATTCGCAAAACCAAAAGTTCTATTTTTTGAATATTCGGCGAATTTGATGACTCGCGCAACTGTATGATAGATATAGTTAGGCCCGTGGCCTATGTCCCCAAGAAAAGACGTTTAAATTCAAACCGCGGCTGTTCAATTCTCAGAGATTGAGATTTAAACCGTCACACCAGCCGCAATTTGATTTTACACGTTTTTTTCTTGATGAAACAGGCCGCGGATCTAACCATATCTATCAGATCTTTCCGCGCCCATTACCTTACTATTTCATTGGCGCAGACAATAGTCCATATTTTGTCTGCAATCGCACCAGATAGACGTTCCTTCTTCTGTCCTCTGTATAAATTCCTGTGATCACTTTTTGATCACAAAAAAAAGTATTCACATGATTATCATATTTACCATTCGTAGGCATATTTTTCCGCGTCCAATACGTAAACTATGGGATAATCTGCTGATCTCATTGTGTGTCCCAAGCGGATTACCTGCGTCTGCTGTGAGCAGGTGCCAGACATCCCCGTCATAATGGGGCTTTATTGCCATGGCATCCCAGTTTTGACGTCTTCAAGGGGTGATTTGATGAACGTCTTCGGGAACGAAACACTTCGAGAGGGTAAAATGGATGGTTGTGCAGATTTGCGTCGATGATACTGTAACCAGCCAGGCGTAAAATAAAATGTATTCAGCATGGTTTCAGCCTCATTTCTGCAATTTTCATATCTTTGAAGTAAATTCCAAAAGCTCTCTATTTAATTTATAGACTTTTATCTATTTATAGAATCGGATTAGTGAAATATAAATTGGCTTATGCCGACTACAGCGCGTAAACTGACTTTTTCATACCAGAAATTCACTAGTTGATCAGATTTTCCATTCAAAAAATGCATGAGCAAATATACACAACAGCTAAAGTGTTCAAAGCTCCTCATAAAATGTTTGCAGGCGAGTCTGCAAAAATTATGAATAGGCGTCATTTGTGATGTGTACGCAAAATTCTTTCCGCTGGGACGCGATTTTGCGGACAGCTGCACGGATCGCGCCAATATTTTCGTTTCAAACATTTTTTGTTTTTCTCTCAAGTGTCAGAACCAAAGCTGTACGAAATATAAGTTTTTTTTTGGTAGCATATCTTAGATTGTTTGAATTTGAATATATATATATATATATATATATATATATATATATATATATATATATATATATATATATATATATATATATATATATATATATATATATATATATATATATATATATATATATATATATATATATATATATATATATATATATATATATATATATATATATATATAATATATATATATATATATATATATATATATATATATATATATATATATATATATATATATATATATATATATATATATATATATATATATATATATATATAAATATAAATCTTTGGCTACGTGCCAGCCTGCTATAATATTCATTCGATCGCAGTAAGAAGTACTAATTTTCAAAAAAAATGTTCAGGTTACCCGGATATTCGTAAAATTTTTTGTCGAAGATGGTGCGCCACTACAAATGCTGGTCGATGAGCGATGGACTGTTGCTGACGTTAGTTTTTTTTTTGTTTTTTTTTCGTTCGTGTCTTCCTCTTTTCAAGTTCCTTTTGGGTTGTTTGTGTTGTTCATGTGCGTCCCAATGAGAGGTTTTGGTGCGTTTTTTTTTTGCTGAAATTTCCATTTGGGACCGCAAATGTAGTCCAGTTAAGAGCTTTTCGAAGTTTTTTCTCGCGCGCATTAAAGTCCATAAATACGTGCCGCAATGGCTCTCCTGATTTTGGCAGGGGAGGGAAACCCCGGGTAGGTGCTCAAATTTAGTGCGGCACTGTAAAATGGGCGTGGCCAAGTCCATCGCGCCATAGTGCCCCCCCCTTCCCACATAGCACCTATATATGTATACCTTGCATGATACTGAAGTGGTAAAAATGGGATTTTTTTGGTTCCGAGAGATCGGACTTTCCCTCAGGCTTCGTGTAGTGAGTCTATGGCTCGGGTTACGGTGCATTTAACGTAATGCGTTCACTGGTGAAGGTTGGCGCAAACTCGGTGCACATATGTTATAGCATAGAGCACCGAGTTTGCGCCAACCTTCCACAGTGAACGCAAAGTCTTTTCACGATCCATGCCGACGTTAGTAACGTTGGCATGAACTTCATAGCTAGTGATAAAGGCTATAAAACCACGAAATTCTCATGGTTTATAATCGTGTTGGTGCGGAGCGGCGGTTGGTGACGGTGAAAGAGCGCATGGCAGACTCGCTCGTGCCTTGAGTCGCGAGAATTACGACGTTTTACAGGGAATGATTTGCGTTCTTCATTGAAAGTTGGCGCAAACTTGGTGCACCTTTGTTATAGCATATGGCACCAATTTTGCGCCAACCTTCAATAAGGAACGCAAAGTATCACTAGGATTCACGCCGACTGTATATACTGTGCTTATCGTAACGAAATTCCGGTCCGCAGTTGCAGACAGCCGCTATTGCAGCACGCAACAGGATAATAATCAGCTCAAGTTCAGCGCTTTGGGCTGAAACTTTGCGTGGGGTTTCCATTGAGTTTCTGTTAACGACATCGATTCCTTAAAAGGACTGTGGTAGGGTACGGTAGCTGAAGGGCCTTCGGTTAGTTACCGTAACCTATTGTAACCTTTTCAGAATGGGAAAAAATAGTAGGATTTATGATCAGGCGTTGACCAACCGCGGTATGCCTACCGCAAGGTGATCCCAGCGTGGCATTGCGACCGACCTTGCCGTAGCTGCGACTCCCCCCGCCCTCGGTGACCAAAATTTTCAGAATTGCTGGGAATTTCCCTGAACCCATCTCTTGCGGGTCGGAGAATTTCTGACGACCTCCCATCTCAATTTCACACGTTTTCTTTTTTTGGCCAAAATTTTTTGCGACCCCCCCCCTCCGCCACCGCGGTGTCCGGTGGCAGCCCCGCTGGACCCTGTACCGTAATCTACCGTAATCCTGGAATAAAAAAAACTGAAAATGCATCATTCCACGTGAAGTTTGTAGTAAAATTTATCATGAAGTTTGATTTTTCAGACGATGCAGCAGTTGGCTGATAAGCATCACATTTTCCTATGTGAAGATCACTGCATAGTGGAGGAGTTCCCTGATTTGTATATACGTGAGTTTTCTGTCAATTTTTAGTTTCGAAGTGAAAAACAATTGTCTGTTTGCCACAGCAGTAAAAAATGTGTGTATTTCCAGGCCGAATCTATGAGGATCATGAGAATTTGGTGGAGAACATCCAAATGTGGGTGCAGGACTCGCCGAACAAGCTGCATTTCATCCGTCGTCCCGATAAATATCCGTTTATAGGTTGGTTTTTGAAGGATTTTTTTTCCTTTTTTCTTCTCTATAAATGTTTCTAACTTCAGATCGGCCTGAATTGTATCTTGTTACCGAGAAGACCGCTGATCTGGAGGTTCCAGCCGGCGACAACTGGACGCGGGAGGTGAAAACGCAATTTGTACAGGTTTGTGCTACGCTGTAAAAGTACTTACGTTGTGTTTTATCGCAGTAATTGTCACTGGTATGGCATGTTGTGCTTGTCAGTGAAAAAACAGAAACCGGTCTGGTAAAGTGCAGCTATGCCTTTTCGCAATAATGGAAACTTCTGAGACTTTATAGGGACTCTGAGGGAGATGAAATTTCCACTCTTATGACCCTCTTGCTTCATAACACGCCTAAAGTAGCCTTCATTGAGACGAACGCCATCCTACACCTATGACCCTCCTACCTCGTCCAACGACTCTTTAGCCAGGGCTAGCGTGTTCGCAGCCGGACCAGGGTCGAGCTGTCCGTTTGAGAAAAAGCGTTCGTTGTTGCGAACCACCCTCCATTTGTGGCAAAGCTTCGCGACCCCCTCCCTAAAAAAAGAAAAAGGTCCCGCTGAATTTAAGGTAGACCCGCCTACTTCGCTGAAGATTTGAATGCTCGTCAAAATCGCCGTTGTTCAAATAGCAAAAAAATGGTTTTCGGGGGCCTTCCAGTGAAATATGCGATGCTCTTATGAGCCGTAACTCAGCGGTTCGGTAGAGTAGACCTAGTAATGAAGTAGAAAAAGCAAAGCGGCTCATGTAGGGTGTGAAATGCAGGCTATAAAACGGCGAAATTTATATGGTTCTTACGCGTGCTGGTGCGGAGCGGAGGTTAGAGACAGTGAGAGAGCGCAGGGCAGACGGACGCCGAGGCGTTTATCGCGCCGCTCGCGCTTCGAATGCATTTTTTTTTTTCAAATGGCTATTTCAGCCTTGGTTTTCACTTTTAGAAGGCAGCAGTCGACCATAATATGCATCTACTGCAGGGTCAAGCGGGGCGCTGCGTAATTATTTGGAATCGTAGCGACCCCCCCTCCACCATCAGTTTTTTTTCCAAATCCCAATAATTTTGCGATCCCTTTCGAGGCGCGATTTCTGGGCAGTTTACATTTGATTACTAAAACTGTCCGATGCCGAAAATTTGATCAATAGTCGGGCTCAGGCATCTTAAAACTGAGCAATGCTACGATCATTTCCTTTGGTGACCAAAAATATTGAGAATTTTTGGGATATCTTCACCAAATTTTCATTTTTTGATCCGAAATTTTTGCGATCCCCCCGTAACCTTCATTTTCGGGCCAAAATTGCTGCGTACCCCTCACCACCCCCGTTGCGAAATTTCGCAACCCCGCTCGACCCTGATCTACTGAATAGTTATCGAAAACTACATTAGCTGGATTTTTTTTTCTAAATTTTTCTCCAGAGGTGAGAAGTCCCAGAGAAAAAAAATAGAAAAAATCGAGCTGATGTAGTTTTCGATAACCATTCAGCAGATTCACCTTCTCTCCGACTGCCGTCTTGTAAAAGTGAAAACCAAGGCTGAAACGGCCATTTGGAAAAAACGGTCTTTCAACACCACTTTTCCAGCGGACGTCTTTTTCTATTTCTAACTCTACATGAGCGACTTTGCTTTTTTCCACTTCATTACCAGGTCTATTTTACCGAACCGCTGAGTTACGGCTCATGAGAGCATCGTATATGACACTGGAAGGCCCCCAAAAACCATTTTTCCGCTATTTGAACAATTGCAATTTTGACGAGCATTTAGGCCACCAGCGGTTGACGAACAAATCCAAACAACACGTGATTATGTACTGTCGTTTTTGAGGCCAAAGTCCGGTCCGCATTGGCGGACTACGGCTCATGCGACACGAGATAATCTTGCTGGGACCTCTTGGTCTTTCTCCCAGCACGACTAGCACGTTTCGCATGATGAAACAGCCGTAGTCCGCAACTGCGGACCGAAATTTTGTTCCGAGAACGATAGTAAGAAGCATTCTGTGGTGGAGCTGAGTTGAAACCAAAAAAAAATTGAAAAAATCCGGCGGTGCGACTCCCCCCAATTTCTCGAGTTTCAAGGCGACCCTCCCCCACTTTGGAAATTTTCCAACAGTGCTTGACTCTGAGCCGGGCACAACGGGGGTGAGTGGGGGTTTTAACTATGTATCTCAAGAGATGGCATTTCTTTAATTCGGGGAGAAATTTAAGGCTAAATTTCGGGTAGGAAAGGGGTTTTTACTTTCCCCGATACGTTTCTAAATAGTTGCCATCGTGGTGGGGGGGGTCGTGGCTCCGACGCGACCGGTTACAATGACCGCTGGACCATCTGTTTAGCTTCCAAAGCTCACAGGATACCCGCGCCTTGAGTGACTCCTTGGGGACTAAATGTCTTCCATGGTGTTAAATAGCCCTTCGTTACGACCCTCACCGAAGGGGCCTGACTTTCATGGCAGATACGACCCCACCCAAATCAATGGCGTAATACATCTCTCTCATCTCCCTCGTACAGAACGATCTTGAGGCTCCTTGACGTGGTGTGATACTCTGCGGGATGTGAGTTACTTGTTGACCTCTCTATCCAGATAGACCTCTTACTGCTTCTCCAGGGACCATTTATCATTTTCATGATTGTGGAAACCACCTGCGACCCCCTCTTTAGTGGCGTGACACTGACCACCAAGTGTAAAAGTTTTCCGCCCTCACCCCAATTTTTGGTGTTTGAAGACTTCCAGAACCTCTTGGGATAACCTAATGCTCCTTATGTTTCGTGTTAGCCGACCTCCTCGGGATTCCGTAATCTCTCCCATGCTGGCTTAGGGTGTCTTACGATTTCCTTGACGTGGTGTATGGTGCACGATGTGAAAGACATTATCACGACCCTCTCTTGGTACATGCTATTCTCTTCCGACCCCTATGTCTCAAAGAGTATATGGTATTATTCAAGATCTATAATATCATATTTTGACCCCATCTCGGTGTTCGAAAGTCGCTTACGACCATCCGTGATGATGTGTTATTCCTCGAGATGTGAAATGTTATACTGCGACCCCTCCCCCTCAACGAAAGCCTTTTCCTTTATTCCATGAATGCCGGTTCCGGACTCCTACGGGACAAGGATGAGCGGAAATCTTTTTCGGAATTTCGGCAATCCGAAATCGGAACGCAAAAAACCATCGGAAATTGGGTAATCGGAAATTCTGTGCTTCTCTGAGCCAGAATCCGGTCCGCAATTGCGTCTCGACACGCTTCGCGGCCCCGCGCTCCAGAGTCGGAAGAGTTTCCAGTACCGCAGCCGCCGATCTGTTGACTCCAGGTGGGTTTTAGAAACTGGAAAATGGGCGAAATTGGAGAAAACTGTATAAAAAGCCATATCGAGTCGGCCTTAGCGTTGGAAATTAGACTGACTCGAGCGCGTGCGGCCGCAAAGCGTGTCGAGACGCAATTGTGGACCGGAATTTGGCCTAGAGAAGCACAGTACGTTCACCTGAATAGGTTCTAACCAACCATGGTGGCTGTTACATCGGCATGGACCTTGAAGAGACTTCGCGTTGAATGTTGAAGGTTGGCGCAAACTCGGTGCACCTATGTTATAGCATATGGCACCGAGTTTGCGCCAGCCTTTAACAGTGAACGTGAAGTCTCTTCAAGATCCATGGCGACGTTATGTACCTATCGTACTGCTAACCTGTTAAGCCTTCAGTATTGTCTAAAATATTTCGCTGGGAGATCTCCCAATAAAAAACTCTACGAAAGCTTAATCTTCCTTCTCATTCGATTCGGATACACGACAAAAATCGAGAAACCAGACTAATGCTGCTCAAAACTCGCTTCAATTAATTTTCAGGTAGCACATTATAGATATCATGACTTTTAGACAACACTCACTAATTGACTGTAGTTCTATAACATATCATTTTATTTACTGTAACTTAAAGGCAGTGCTCACGATGTTTTTTGTCCCTGAGTTTTCCAAATAAAACAATGCGTTGGTCTCCAAGTGTTACCAAAATTACGAAGAAACGGCCAGAAACGCATTGAAACGTCGTATTTCAATCAATTATTCTATACATGGACTAGTTGTTCGGTTTGATGAACGTTTTCGTGGTGGTTGTCACCGGTGGGAAATTGGGCCAATCGAAAATAGAAGAATTTTCAATGCAAAGCAGGATTAGTTAGGACCGAAAGAAAAAACGGAGCAACAGAGAGTAGAGAATGGCAAAGGACGGGTCCACAAATGATTTCATTGTCACAACAAACAGTTCCTGTGATAGTCAAGAGGTGGGGTGATACTTAAGGATTTTACGCACTTCTGGTGCGTTTTTCTTAATTTCTACATCATTTAAGTTCTACCCGGGAATCACATAATCAATATAGCGAATAACCTCAGGATTGAAGATTATCGTGAACACTGCCTTTAAATAGTGTGTGTAACCCTTCTATAACAAGAAATATATAAACCTTTAGAAACGCAGCAAGTAGACCGAAGTACATGTGGGCAAAAATACTATAGTAGGTAATGGGCCTTAAATATGGTCTAGCGGATGGACGAGGCGCGCTCATTGCGGCTGACCGTGCAGAGTTCGCGACACCACCGGCTAACAGAGTTTCGATCGCGCGTCTACCGTCGCAGCCCCGTCCATTCACTACACTACATGCTGAGAAGAGATCACACGTACACTCTGTTCGGACTGTAAGCTCCACTTTAACATAAACGCGGCAGAGGCCCCTATTAGATTCAATAAAAGCATGAACAAACCCAAATCTCACTGAAAAAGGGCCCAGTTTGAGAAGGATTTAACCGGAATCTGACGGCAAAGAGCCATTCACAGTGTTTTTTTTTGTTTATTTCAGGAAAATATAATTCCTTTCGATTCTTTGCTCCTTTTCAAACATCAAAACAAACATTCGGTTCAGGTTTACCTCCTAAAGAACTTCTTAAAGCTCTGGCAGAAAACAATGCCTAACCCCCTAAAATTGTAATCTTCTAATCATTTCCGATTCTTTCCGCATTTTGGGGCATTTTCCCGGAAATCGGAAGGCCAAAAAACCATCGGAAATCGGAATTCCGCTTATGCCCGCCACGGGATATGACACAACTCTTGGTCTGTAATACCTTTTTTGCGACCTCCTTGGACTAACGTGCTGTACCCCACGGTCTGTAGGGGACTTCTACATACATGCCCACGATTGGCTTAAGGGGCCGTTTGTAGCGTAGAGTGGAGGGGGTTGCGATGATCTCAAAAAATTAAGGTCACCAAAAAAGCTAATCATAGCTTCCCCGTGGTTCTCACACATAGGTCTTCTTCGGAAATCCCTCATGTGAAACTCAGAATGGCATGATACCGCTCGAGGGAGGCAAAAGCTTGCTGCGACCACTCTTCCCTTTTAGCGTCTGGCTAAATCTTTGCTGAACTATGTTCCGAAAAAATGGTATTTGCAGGAGTTTTTCGGTCGAGAGACAGTGTCTCCACCGGAGCTGGAAGGCTTCCTCTATCTGAAGTCGGACGGCAGAAAAAGTTGGAAGAAACACTTCTTCGTGCTTCGACCGAGTGGATTGTACTATGCGCCGAAGGGAAAGAAGTGAGTATCGGGGATCGATTTTGGCAAGACCCAACATTTTTCTGATAATCCCAAGATTTGCAGATCATCTAAGGATCTCCAATGTTTGATGAATTTGCACTCGAATCAAGTTTATACTGGCATCAACTGGGCGAAGAAGTACAAATCGCCAACGGAATGGTGTATAGCCATCAAGGTTCATTCGGTTTACGGCTGGATATAGCCCTTTTCTGTCTACCGGAAGACCATCCTCTGTACTTTCAGCTGACTCAACTTCAGCTGAAACGCTCGCAGTATATCAAGTATATCTGCGCCGATGATGAATCGAGTTTCCGAAGATGGCTGGTTGGACTCAGGATTGCGAAGGTTGGCTCTGAACCCTCAAATCTGACTGTTTTTCACACTTCGGTTTAACTATATTGTCGTGTTTCAGAACGGCTCGGAGCTGATGTCGAGCTACGCCCGAGCCTGCGAACGTCGTCGGGAAGCGCTGTCAGCGCAGCCCGTCTGTGTTCCACCTCCACGAGTAGCCACCTCGATATCTCAGCAACCGATCAGTGTGAATATCCGAGAACATGGTCCAACTCCTTCCTGTTCGTCCAGTAGACACGACTTGAGGTCGAACTACTCGGACCATAGTGTGAAAGTGAGAAACCCGAAATTGGAATTACTTGAATTAAGGAAAAAATTCTGCTGTTTTCAGCCATCTTCAATGCATTCACCGTCCCAAGCGAGTCGACTTAGTGCCGTCTCAAGTGATCGATGCGTAAGTGTGGCCAACTCGACGGCGATCAACTTTCAGGAGGTGAGCTTGAAGACTGCAGCTTTATCTTTTCGCCTATTTAAGATCCTAACATGCTTGTTTACAGTATGATGAGCAGCCTACTGGAACGATAAAGCGCGCTCCAATTGATGTATTGCGGAGGGTCAGCCATTCGTCGTCGTCAAATGGAGGAGGAGCACATTCAGTTGGTGGGTGATCTGATCTCGAGGATGGTAGAATTTGTTATTCTAAACCCCCATGTTATTAGGCACGCCAGACGATGAAGATTCGGATGAAGAGTTCCCGGCACCGCCTCCAGTCTTCAGCAGGACGTCAACGCCGAGTCAGGTGGGGTTTGGGTGGTTTGATGAAGGCTGTATTTGCTATGCAAATGGAAACGTTCAAGTGAGAATCGGTTATATCGAGGTTTAGGCACACAAACCTGCATTAGGACCCATAGTTTCCAAAACTTCCTGAAAAATACGTGTTAAGAAGGAAAAACGTGCAAAATTAGTAGCGTCCGTCTTGTTTTTCTTGATTTCTTAGTGGCAAAGTACGAGCGAGCGGCCGCTGGGCCAGTGCGTCCGATTTTAAATCTGTTTTGATTTCTAGAAATTTTAATGTTTTTTCTCTGATTTTCCACTCCCCTGCCGCAATTTCTAATCCTTTGCTGATTTCCGAAAACATTGGTGTTGCCCTGACTCCCCTACTCCGTTTTCTGGAAATTCGAATCGTGTTTCGGTTTTGCGGAGGCTTTGAACTTTTTTTGATTTCTCGTCTCCGATGTTTTTAACTTGTTTCGATTTCTGAAAATTTGAAGTGGTCTCGAATTTTCAATCCATGAAATTCGCTTCAGGTTCCGACAATTTGCTTTTTTTTGATTTTTCACTCGACTTTCGGAATATAGTCACTTTTTTGAAGATTTTTCGATTGTGGTCTCTATAATTTTGAACCTCGAACATTTCGGAAATCAAAATTTGTTCCGGTTCTCGAAAAATTGGGTCCTTGTCCCGATTTTCGAAAAGATAACTTTTGTTCCGACTCCTGAATTCCTCAACTTGTTTCGATTTCCGAAATTATGGTTCTGGTTAAGGCTTCCTATGATACGAAATCTGTTTAAATGTCCTATTCCGAAATTTAACTTTAGCTCCGACTTCCTGGATTTTGGATCCTGTTCTTATGTTCGAATTCCATCTTCTTAAATTTAAATCCTGTTTCGATTGTCGAAAAATTGGATTGTGTCCCGATTCCCGAAATTTTGAATGCTGTTCAGTGTCTCACTTGCGATTTTTCGAAATTTCAAATCTCGTTGCGATTTGCGACATTTTCGGATTTTGTTCCGGCTTCCGAACAGGAATGAGTGGAATTTCGACTCTCGAGTTTGTTTTGGGCCTTCCAATTTCCAAAAAAAAACAGCTTGAAAATGCGGGTGAAATCGGAAATATCCAAGAGATCAGACTTTTTTCACACCTTCCCTTGCCAAATCTCTAGGAGGTAATTCGGGGCTCTAAATTCGAATTCAAGGTCCATCTTTACTTTTCACAAAGCCTGGGTGGATCGTGTTTACATGGAAATTATAACTATTCAATGAAGAAGGATAAGCCCAAGTTTTGGGGTAGTCACAGTCACCAGGGGAGGGTTAAGAAGTTCGTTCATTCACTCATTCATTTATTTATTTTGGTTCTTATATGAAGATAAAAAATCGCTTTTTTTCGCTGAACGAAATTCCGATTTCTGATGGTTTTTGGCGTTCCGATTTCCGAAACTGAGAAGGTCCTTCCGATTTCCGAAATTCAGAAAAAAAAATCTGCTCATCCCTGCTTTCGAAGAAAGTTTTCCCTAAATTAAAAACAGAACAAAAAAATCATTAAAAAAATGAAAAAAAGTGAATATTAATCAATAAAAAATCGAAAAATGAAAAAAAAGGTTTAATGAAAAAGCCTCATCAGCGATCCTTCAAAGAAGGGAATCCCAGCCACTTGCTTTGATTTTTCGTCGATTTGCCGAAAGTTGGAATCAGTTGGTAATGTTGTTCCAATTTATATTCCTCGATTTCCAAAATGTCGAATTTGATCACTCCCCTCAAACTTTGAATCCTGTGCGGATTTCCGGAATGTTGGATGCTGTTCCAGTGTCTCTTTTTCGATTTCCAAAGTGCTGAAATATTGTTCCGATTTTGGAAAGTTTCGTAGTTTTTTAAGTTCATACCCAAAGATTTTCGAAATTTTGCGTCTGTTACGGTCTCCCAAATCCTTAGTTCAGTTCCTAAAAATTTGAATTTGGTTTCGGTTTCAGAGACTTTGAGTTTCTACATATTTTTTTCCATTTTATTAGGAAGTATAAGGAATGCAACCATGATCGATATAAAAAAACAACCTGTTTTAGACGGAAGCTCGAGTTGTGCCAGCCGCGCCGCCGAAACCGCTGCGGCATTCGATGACGTCACCGAATGCGTCTCCGCTGAAGCAGCCGCAATGCGTCTCACCGCCTCAGGCATTCAGCCCGACGTCACAACCGGGTACGCCAACGCCGAAAAAGGCGCCGCCCCCACCGCCGAAGAGGTCAGATGCCACCCGCATCGTCACCTCCGCCACTGCCAGTCCATCGCCGAATCATATGAGCGATCTAGAGGCGGCATTGGCCAGGAGGCGTGAGAAAATCGCGCAGAATTGAGTATAACCAGCTGTGTATTTTGCTGAATTATCGATTGTTTTTCTGACGCGTCTAGCTAAGCACGCTTGACGATGATATTGAATTGTTTCCATCTGAATGCTCAATTCTGTGCAGCTGAGAATATCTGCCATATGGATATATCACATTACATAACATTCATTTATTGATTGATCGATTATTTGGTTTTGTTGATTGATTTTTTGGGTCCTTATTCCAGTCCACAGTGTATAATTTTCCCCACCTGAAGTCTTTTCCCGATGTGGTCACTGTCGTTTGATGCCATGTCAGATTTATTACTTGTCTCTTTCCTGATTGTATATTTTATTTCCTGGGCGGGGCAAGGGGCGGAGCTCCCCGCTGAGGGAATCAAAGTACGAAACGTTCCTTTCAACTCCGTATATCTCCTTTCAAACATGTTTTTTTCCTTTCACGATGTGTTATTTTGATGATGTTTTAATCATTGATTGCCGGTGTACTATTAGTTTGACATTCGAGGGTTTTCATACTGTTAGAATGTCATATAGAGAAAGTTCTCGACCAAATTATGCAGTGACATGTTCAACATGTACCAGTTAGTAGTTGGCCCCTAACAATTTAAGGGTTCATTGAAGAAAAAACACGAAAATTGACGAATTTTAATTTATCTGTGTAATAAAGATTCTATCTACTATACCCCGTGTGATTTTATTATTAGTTAAAGTGTGTGGTCTTTGGTGAGGAATATCTGGGCTCATAAGAGCTGGAGCTGCTAGTCTGGATGAAAAACTTTGTGTGGATAGATGTACTTGACGCGAGCGGTAGCGGTGCGTGTGCTACTAGTGTGGTCAACGATTTCTGCTGCAGTGCCTAAAAGATTGTTTTTTTCAGTGGTCAGAATCAGTGAGAATGTCTAGCTCGAAAATTTCTTGCATAATAATTTCGCAACATATGGAAAAAGAATTTCTTCCCAATTGAGTAGTTTTACGTAAGGCTACGGTAGTTATAGAGTATTTTTGTCGATGTCTCATTTTTTTTGTTATTTTTTAAAGGAATAGGCAAGTTGCTGTAGGTAAAGCACCGTCATTCTTAGACCCAAGTCCCAGTCCGCAGTTGCAGACAGCCGCTGTCGCGGCACGCAACACGGCGATAATCGTGCAGAGAAAAAGCTTAAAGGCAGTGTTCACGATGAAAAAAGTTGGTTTTTTTTGCGAAGACGTAAGCTGTGGGTCCCTCTAAGAAGAGTATGAACGGAAGTACGACGAAAAATAGTCAGAAAGTGAATGAAAATGTCGTGGATCAGCCCACCCATTGACTTCACCCTGCCCACGTAACCTGGGCTCGTTTTACCAGAGGAACAGTTGCCGAATTTTTGAATATTCTTTATCGCGAAAGATTCTAACATCCAAGTATGTGCATTGGCCCATTTCATTTTTAAAAAGTTTTTGGTACTCGAAGGTGGAGTCTAATCGATACTGGCGTGGTGCCGTCTTTTGACTGTGGATCCGATCATCGACTGCTTCGAGCAAAGATTTGCTTGAATAATCGAATCTTTAAAGGGGATGCACATCGACGCGCCCCTATTCGTTGTCTCAGGTACAACGAAGCTGTAATGGAAGCAGCGATTGACGGTTATCCTTGGAGGTTGGCGGATGGCCCCGCAACAAACTATGAGGAGCTCGTTGAAGGTCTACTTCAATGTGGGAAGGTATCAGTGGAAGGTCGGCAGCCCGGAAAGGAAAGGTTGAATCCCACGGCTTTGGAACTTCTCAAACGCCGCGGTGAAATGAGAAGAGATCCAACAATATCAAATCTGGAAAAGACTCGTTAATAAGGCTTGTCTCACAGCAGTAAAGGAGTCCATTAGGCAGCACCGTAAAAGTAAGCTGCTTCCGGCCTCAGCTCAAGGACGGAGTCTAAAACGTTGTCGGTACGATCTCGCGGACTACCATGCCGTAACGACTTGTTTGAAGGACAAGCATGGAAGATCTAGAACTGCAAGAGTTGACATGGATCGCATAGTTACGGACTTCTATACGGATCTCTATAGTTTAGCAACTGTGATTCCTCGACGTTATTCACCTGCGGCAGATCCAGTACCTCCTATTCTCTCATCTGAAGTCAAGAATGCCTTGCGGTCGCTTAAGAAAGGAACAGCTTCTGATTTTGATGGCATTTCTACAGACCTGCTGGTAGCAGGAGGCGAAGCCACTTGCAAATTACTTGCTTAACACTTCAACTCCTATCTCGAAGCTCGGTCCATACCAAATCAATGGAAATGCTCCAGAACAGTGTTGATTTTCAAGAAAGGAGACAAAGAGGATATCGGAAACTATCGTCCCATCGCTCTACTGTCGATTCCAAACAAGGTCTTTACCAAGATAATACCCAATCGTTTAAAGGTCACTATGGATGCATACCAACCAGTAGAACAAGCGGATTTAAAAAAAGGTTCCTGTTGTATGGATCACATCCACACCGTATCTCAAGTGATTGAACGAAATCGGGAATACGAAATGCCGTTGTGCCTCACCTTTGTCGATTACAAGAAAGCATTCGATTCAGTGCAGACAAATTCAGTGCTCAACGCTTTGTTACTAGCTGTAGTAGAGCCTTTCTACGTAAATATACTGGAGCAGTGTAACTCAGCAACATCCACAACTATTCAGTTGTTCGAACGCAAGCTGCAAATTCAAATTGAGAGGGGGGTCCGGCAAGGTGACACAATTTCACTGAAGCTTTTCACATCTGCCCTCCAATATGTAATGTGCCAACTCGACTGGGACGACAAAGGCTTGAATATCGATGGAAAGAAGCTTTCGAATCTGCGGTTTGCAAACGACGTTGTGCTGATCAGCGACAACACGACGGAGATGACAGATGCTGAGAGAGCTAGATGGCGTAGGCAAGACGATTGGTGTAGTGATTAACATGAAGAAACTCAGACGATGGCGAACCAGTGGTGCAATGATAGGCTAATTTACCTCGGCGAAAATCAACTGGACAAAGTCTACAGCCACGTGTACCTCGGTCGAGAAGTCAACATGGCAAACAACTTGACGAACGAGCAATGGGCACAATTCGAGAGGTGAACAATGAGGTCCAGGATATTAAGCTGCGGGCTCACCCACCTCTTTGACTCCACTGTACTGCCAGCTCCTTGCTATGGTACCGAAACATGGGCTCACAACAAGGGCACCTGTATCGCCATGAGGACCGCACACAGGGCATTGGAGAGATGTCTTCTGAATACGAATCGACGGCGGAATTGGCAGCAAGGGCAGAGTAGTCAGGAGCTTCGGAAGGAGTCTGGTTTCCGAGACGCGTTGTCCCATATCGAGTCCGCGAAACACAGATGGGCAGGACACGTTGTACCCCGAAACGACGATAGATGGAGCACCAGGATCACGTACTGGTACCCACGAGGCGTTAAAAGAACTCTTGGACGCCCTGCAACGCGTTGGGCTGACACATTTAGCAAGTCGTTCTAACGAAGAGGTCTACCACATTGGATGACCGTTGCTATTTCCAGGAAATCCTGGAGAGAATGTAGTCCACATCGAGAAGACCACCGATGAAAATGGACCATCAAGGTTTGGGTACAAATAAACAGAAAACAAAGGTACTTACCTAAGAATTCCGGAGCGCAAAACCATTTCCGACGCTAGGTTTGACACTTTGTGTGCAGTCAAGGAAACACACCGAAAAGGCGTAATTAAATATTGCAGAGGTTTTTTTAACAGTTTTTCTCCGGTATTGAAGAGGATTTCAGTAACTTTTCCCTATTAACCTCTATTCCGCGGACTCACCTACTTAAAAACATCGAAAACTGGGGTACGGTTTTTGTCGTTAACATTGCCTACCATTGTGCGGGACCAAATCGTTTCAACGCGATTCCGCGTGCTGGAAAAAGGGTTGTCTGCGACTGCGGGCCGGGATGTCATCTTGATAAAGACCGTACGTCATACAGCCCATGAAAACGCTAAATTCTCGCGAATTTTTCGCGTGCGTGCGCGACGCGGAGGTTAGAGACAGCGAGAGAGCGTTTGGCAGTCGGGGAGAGCAGCTTCTCGCACACACACACAGCGCATTGAGTGATGGGATTTTGTTTTTTTTTACAGAAGTTACCTATTGTGATCTTCCTGAAAATCCTAGGTTTCGGTCGGATCTGGAGGAATAGAAATGTCTTTTAATGAAAAAAACCTTAGAAACTATAAGAAATCACTTTAAACAAGCGAAAAACGTATCGCTTCTGCTACAATAGTGCCGTTGTGTCACTTGTTTCAAGAAAATCTATCCATAGTTGAGTTTCCTATCAATTTTTGTGAATTGGCGGTATTTATCGTGTGTTGTGTTCACTCAAATTACCGCCGACGCATAAAAGTCTCAGTCAGCGTAACCCACCCTGATTTGCGCTTGGTGAATCAAGATTGGTTGTGTTGGGTAGGTTAGGCGCTCGGTCAGTCTTACCGTCGGTCAACCCAAACCCAACAGTCGGTTGATGGATCCGGCCCCTCATCTGCCTCGATTACCTACCGCAACGCATAATCGTAACATACTTCAGCCAGGTGTGAATAATCTGCCAACTATGGTAAACCTACTGTAACCTTGTGTTATCTACACAAAACAGTTGAGCACCACAACTAACCTACCTAGCCGGAAGCCTACTGTGAACCGTTATAGGATTCGTAATCAGCATCTCAAATAATCCGCTTGGGCTCAGTTTTGGCGCAATTTGACGTTTCGACCTGCCACGGTATATTTACCGTAATTAGGGGTGTGCGTTTTTCTTTTTTACGTTTTTTATCGTTGTACGCAATTTTTTTGTCAAAAAAATCGATTTAAAAAAAACGAAACGTTGTGCGAATTTTTTCGGTACAAAACCTGCCGTTCTACTGTGATGCACAGTCAGTTCTTCCGGCCCCAAACGTCTGTAAAATCTGTCCGAATGTGACTGTTCGCTCACACAGTCGGCGTGCGTGTCACGTGTTCATTACTGAGGCATTTTTGGATGAGCTTTTTAAAGGCTGTAGACGGCTGATTGGGATATTACGTCGTTCTCCGAGTCAATTTCCGCAACTGCGGACTACGGCTGTTGCATCGCGCGACACGATGATATCAGGTTGACTTTGAATAAAAAACATTTATTTCAAAAACAAACAAGGCTCACCCCACAAAATAATTTCCATCACATTCAAGGATCTTTCGCCACTCATTGGGCAGATCATGAAATCCCGAAGCATAGAATACTGGCCGTTTCGAGTCGAAGTATTCTTCTAAGACCATTTTGACTTCTTCTTCGTTAGTGAACTCTTTTACATCCAGGAAATGCTGCACGAGCGGAATAGATATCACTTGGAAGGGGCAAGATCTGGGCTATATGGAGGGTGACGAAGAACTACCCAGCCCATGTCCAGCAGTTTCTGTCGGGTTAACCGAGATACATGTGGCCGAGCATTGTCTTGAATAAGACGAACAGAAACTGCTGTACTTGGGCTGGGAAGTTCTTCCTCACCCTCCATGTAGCCCAGATCTTGCCCCTTTCGACTTCCATCTGTTCCGCTAGATGCAGCACTTCCTGGATGGAAAACAGTTCACTAACCATGACGAAGTTAAAATGGCCTTAGAAGAATACTCCGACTCGGAACAGCCAGAGTTCTACGCTTCGGGAATTCATGATCTGCCCATTGCTATGATGTACAGGAGGCACAGGAGGCAGGTCAGAGGAGGCGATTCTTGACTTTGAACCCACTCTGGACGAAGTGAGAGCAGCGATTCAGCGTCTCAAAAACCGTAAGGCGCCTGGTGTAGACAACGTTACTGCTGAAGCGATCAAGGCAGGTGGTGATGTGTTACAACGACGGTTACATCAGCTGATCCTCCTCGTATGGCAGTCAGAAAACGTCCCATCTACCTGGAAGAAGGCTGTCGTTGTGCCCATTCACAAAAAGGGTGATGCCAGGGACAGTAAAAACTATCGCGGAATCAGTCTGTTATCAATCGTTGGTAAAGTCTTCACGAGGATAATCCAGTCCAGACTTCAACGCCATCGGGAGCATACCAGTCGCGAGGAACAGGCAGGATTTCGTCCTGGTCGAGGCTGCAGCGATCAAATATTCGCACTTCGTCAACTTTTGGAGGAAAGGATCCGCTGTGGAAAGCGGGTTGTTATTACCTTCATCGACTTTAAGTCGGCCTTTGACTGCGTACACTGGCTTGCCTTGTGGAGAACATTGGAGTGCGAACACGTTCCGGACAAAATTGTGAAGCTCCTGCAGGGAACATACAGTGGTTCAACTAGCTGCGTCCGCGTCGGGGACAAGCTGTCCGAAGAATTTGCGGTCAATGCAGGAGTCCGGCAAGGAGATGTGATTTCGCCGCTGCTATTCAACACTGTGGTCGACGCCATTATGAGAAAGGTTTTCAAAGATAGAAGAGGGGTCCAATATGGCGATAACGAGTTCCTCACAGACTTGATGTTCGCGGACGACAGCGCTGTGTTCACCGATACTGATATGGAAGCTACGAATTTGATGAAGGATATAGCAGATATCGCGGATTCGGACGGTCTACGGATAAACAAGGACAAGACCAAAGTCATGACATCAGACGGTTCACGTGCTTCTGTGTTCTTCGAAGGAGCTGAGCTCCAGCAAGCTGAGGAGTTCAAGTACCCAGGATCGGTGGTGAAACAGCGCAAGGTAGTGGCCACAACTGAGATACAGTGCAGGATCGGGCAGGCGTGTGCTGCTTTTGCTTCACTAGGCTGGTGTCTGTGCAAAAAGGGCAATGTGTCAATCAAGACCAAAATGCGGATCTTCCGATCGTTTATAATTCCGATTCTATTGTACGGCTCGGAGTCGTAGACCTTGCTCAAGTCGGATCTCAGCAAGCTAGAGGTCTTCCAAAAGCGGTGTTTGCGGCAAATTCTTGGACCAACGTTAAGAGGTCGCATACACAACGACGTTGTACGAGACAGCTGCGACCATCAACCGACAATCGAGGAACAAATCCGAACGAAGAGGTTGCGCTGGTTTGGACACGTATGCAGAACGGAAGTCAGTCGACTACCGCACAGCTTGCTATGGAGAAAACGCCCAAAACCATGGAAGGTCGAGAGAACTGCTCCGAAGAAGACGTGGTTGAAGCAAGTCGAAGCTGATCTAAAATCTCAACGGTGCAGTGTCGTTAACGCTAAAATAATTGCGGCTAATCGTTCTGAATGGAAGCGTATCGTTCAGGCCACTGGAGCTCCTATGGCACCTACAGCAGTGTACTGGTTGAGAGGTCATCCCGCTCCGCCAGCCGCCAGCTAATGGGATGAGTGAGTGAGTGATGATCTGCCCATTAGGTGGCGAATGATCCTTGAATGTGATGGAATTTATTTTGTTGGGTGAGCCTTTTTTGTTTTTTAAATAAATGTTTTCTATTCAAAGTCGTGAAAAGTCCGGAAACTTTTGCATCAACCTAATAATAATGCTGGGAGAAAGGTGAATCGTGCTGGGAACAAGTGGTCCCAGCACGATTATCATGCCGAACAATGCATGCGCCCCGGTCGCTCGACACGCACGCTGGTTGCTGGCAGGACAATCCGACTCATGTATATTCAGCCTGTTTGAGTTGTTTTTTCGAACTCCGCGAAGTGACAGCTGGCGACAAATTGTTGGCTTCTGCGGATCATCATATATTCGTCTGATTGTGTGGAAACCATGAATGTCCTAATTATAACTGTAGCATTGTTAAGAGTTGCTTTTTTTGCTGAAGATGTACAATTATGAATGTGATTTTTCATTAGAATGCAAATGGCGGCTGGCGATAATCGAGTGGATCAGGTCCATATGCTGGAAGTAAAGAATGCTCACGTTCGCGACCTGGCCAGCATCATCAAGGCGATATCTTTTCGCGATGTAGGTGCAGATTTAGAATTCTGAGGTTCATGTAGTATTTGAAAAAAAAATCATACGGGAAAGTGGTACATAAGTCTCCATGCACGCCTATCGGTTAAACTTGGCATGGCGATGGATCAGTTGTAAGTTGTTGTATTTGAACCCGTCCACGAGGTTGATAGTTGACGTTTATTGACTGACGCGTTTCGGCGTAGTCACCTTCCCCGGAGCCTGAAAGGATCAATCAAAATGTGCTCAGTCAGTCAAAAGCCGACGAAAACCTTACTGAAATTCGAGAAATCTGTTTTCCAAAATCGTGGTCGAAATTAAAGAAAACGAGGAAGATGCCGTACTTTGCTAGGAAACTCGCTAGAACGTCAACACCATGAAACAGGCTTTCGTTTCCCAGCGATCTATTTATAGGCGAAACCAACACCTCCGCTCAAAAACCCTAGATGCCTAGGCGAGCGATCCAAATATTAACCGAATAGGCGAATGCCAATAGAAATCCTCTCTGGTCCTGAAGCTCTATCGCTCTTCGTATTTCTGATAAGGCGTACCCATTGAGTAAGGGTGCGTGACTCTGAAGTGGTGCCTTTCTAGCAAAGATCCCGGGGTCTGGTAAGGAAGCTGAGAATCAACATATCGGCGATTCCTTTTTGTGATCATCTCAGCTCAGGTGATGTCCGCCAAGCTCTTAGCATCGGCGATGTGTGTGACAGACACAACACGTCACGTTTGGGGACATCTGCTACAGGACTCTGCACGCTATGGTCGCTCTATAATGACACTGCCACTGCGGGTATAGTACGTGCACACAGAAGCCCGACCCCATCTGAGCTGACACATATTTTTACCACACAATACTCATCTGAGCAATACGTCACAAATACTAAATTGACCTCGTCACCCTTGGTTGATCACTCCGATGCAATTATAACACAAATACACATGGGATGTCGATAATATCCAAATAAGGCCGTAGCCTGTGGATCAGAACCGCCCTACTTGTCTGTATACTCGTACATAACAGAATACCAGATTAGTGGTTTGCTTTCAACTTCTCTCACTTACAAAGCGCCTGACACGTCAGGGCCAGATCTCCTCCCGGTCTACAAGAATCGTACCTGAGTGGTTCCTCCGACCCTTCCCCCCCCCCCCCTTATCCTCCGCACCACTGCGGTGGGACGTGGTGCACAGCGCCAGGGTCGCGGGGTAGAGGTAACGCCCCCCCCCCCCCTGTGACATTGTCCTCCCTTCGGACCTCTGCGTCTTAGGCAGTACGGTTAGGGCTCCCCGTCCACATGTTGCAGGCGGCCGGATACTGCTTGAGCAGTGATCCATCCGTGGAGGCAGGAGACTCTACTCCGAATATGTTGATGGGCAGCCGCACGATGAACCACACGAGGAGTAGAATGACGTTGATCGATGCGCGTAGGTTTGGCTGTCTGGCGTCCTCTGCGTCTGCCGCATTACGAAATTCTACCGTACTAGCGCGCCTCCAGATCCCAGCGCCTGTGCACTCTGCCGTCCTTCAATAAGGGAAGACGTCAGCAGTTAATAAGTCGGACGAAAGTCAAGACAGATGTTAGCGAATCCGTCTCCATTGACAATGAATTCCAGCTACCGACAGGAAGGTGCCAGGCGGCCGCTTGCTATGACAGGAAAACTTGGGGTGTATGAATAGCGGCTCAAATGTCCATCCTCCATCGAAGAACCCCAGGCGCCTAACCAAGAGTACTTCTGAAAAAATGGTTCCACGAAGTCAATGCAAATGGTGTTTCTTACTGTTTAGGTGGGTACCCTTGAAGCCACTCCTAAAGGCATGCGAATTCTCGTAGATGACCACCATTGCCAGCAGGTGCGTTCTGTTTTTCATAGTATCTACTGTGCTTCTGTGGGCCGAATTCCGGTCCGCAATTGCGTCTCGACACGCTTCGCAGCCGCGCGCTTCTGAGTCGGAAGAGTTTCCAGCGCCGCAGCCGCCGATCTGCTGACTCTAGGTGGGTTTTGGAAACTTCAAACTAAGAAAATTTGGAGAAAACTATAAAAAAGCCACATCGAGTAGGCTTTGGCGCTGAAAACTCGACTGACTCGAGCGCGTGCGGCCGCAAAGCGTGTCGAGACGCAATTGCGGACCGGAATTCGGTCCAGAGAAGCAGAGTACGTGGCTCTGGTAGAACCTCTAAAGATTATTCCAGGCCATCGCCTACCTGTCAAACGACCTCTTCTCAAGTTTCAATTTACGCGAGAGACACGTGCACTTCAGGATTCCGCTCAATGTTGTAGCGGTATGGATTTCTGTTTCTAATCTGTCTTAAAGGCACTGTTCACCCTCAGATGTGAATTTTGAGATTTTCATGTAATTGTGTAGAAGACCCCTCCTGGATAATACGTATCAAATGCGAGATCTCAATTCCTCCAAATAAGCGAGATATAAGCGACCACCACGGGCCCGGCATCCTTCCTGATTTTCGATCTCAATAGCGGCTAGATAGATGGTTGAATTCCAACAAGTCGCCGTTCTTCAGTCCATTGCTGGTCTATCTCCTCATCCTGGGGCCGGATTCATCAACGCGGCAGTGCTGGTAGCGCTATCCAGTGGTAGCGCTACCCACGGGGGATTGCTACCCTTACCACCGCATTTTGATTCATGAGCGCAATGCTACCGTGGGTAGAGCTACCAGGCAGTTACGCCTGAAAGCGGAATATGTGTGGCGACGCCGCCGCGTTTTACAAACGACGACTATTGCACATCGCTCGTAATTGCTTTCCATATGCTTAAACTTTTGGTAACTCACGAACCCTAAAGCACAAAACGCATAAATGCCATGAAAAAAGAGATCAAGTTATGTCTAAAACACATGCAAAAACAAGCCGTATGAGAAACGTGGAGACGGTTTTCGTTTTTTTTTCTCGGTAGAATCTAATAGAACATGTCAGTATAACTATAAACGAACGAAACAAGAATCAGCAGTATGAGAAACAAGTGGTCATTGGGTTTCAGTATTCACGCGAATGTTTGTATACATTATTATCTAGATATTTTCAATCTCTAATCTTTTGTTTTTTTTTTCGAATATGGTCCTCATCCTTTCCCGCGCACATCGCCGCCTTCATCTTTTGGTTAAATGAAAAAAAAAACGTTTTGCCCAAAAATCATGGGCTTTTGTGAAAACCCAGTTTCTGTACAAAATTAAAATCATAGATATTAGGTTCGCGGAAAGTAATCGCGGTTTTTATACCATCATTCTACTCATCTAAACGAGCTTTTTTTGACGATGTAATGTGTCACACAAAAGCGCGCTTCTTACTCTATCTAACACTAACGGAAATTCCCTATACAACTGAATTCTAATCGCGTTGAAAGCTACTTTCAAAAATCAGGAAAAAAACAAAAGCGATGTCTGAAAAACAGTCGATATTTCGCAAAAAAAGTTCTGTGGATTGGAAAACTTCGTGCAGTTTTCAACTACAAAGTTTGGTGCCTCAAAGTCACTGCGTGAAAGAGAAGCCACCAGAATGCAAGAACATGTTTCAAAATCGGTATCTACCTAGAAAATAAATTCAATTTAAATGTATAAATCACAAAAAATCGACTTCTTTAATAGGAATCAAAGAGTAACAGTTAGAGAACAAGGGTTCCCGTGCCTCAAAATCTCCAAAAAAATCAACCGGACAAAAAGAAATTTTTCGAAGCCCGCAATAATTTTTGCACCAACCTAATAAATCAAAATCTAAGCCTTGACGATAAACAATGGGTACTCAATTGTGGGCGGCGGAAATTGATGATGCAAACACGACATGCTAACCAAATAAGGGTAAAAATGCTGAAACTCTCTTTTACAGGAAGCCTGACCGTTCGTTTCCGTGTCCGCGTGTAGTTCACGAAACTGAGGTTTTGCCGTGGTTTATCGAGGCAAAACAGCTGTTTAAAGGACGAACGCGTGAATTCAGCGCTGAGCATCAGAGCGCGAAATTTCGCAGGTAGGGCGCCCTTGGAAGGACCCCACCCGAGATTCGCGCTGGGTAGGCTTCGGTAGGTTGCTACCGTGGCTAGCAAGTTTCGTGAATCGCGTCATTCGCGTAATTTTGGGTGGAAAGCTACCCTTACCCAGCCTACCAACGCTAAATTTCGTTGATGAATCCGGCCCCTGTTTTGCTCTCGTGCCACAACTGCGAATCAAGAGAAATACAGGCCTGAGACAACTCATGCATCAAATTTTTGCCCTCAAAATACAGGCATTTTCGAGGAGCCATATCTAGGGGTCTTGAACGATTTCAGAGAAAACCATTGTGATCAGAGTGTGACCCTCTCCAAGACAAGGATAAAAACTAGAAAATAATTCTTTGGGTGTCCTGTGCCTTTAAGCAGTATTGCAGCCAATTTTTTTCAGGAGTGTATCAGCATGCATACAGGATCTGGAGCTACTCTGAAAATGACCTACGACGGTCACGGTGAGCCAGTGAAGCTTGTTCTGGAGGAGGATGGCATTGTAGTTGATATGAATGTGCAGACGTTAACTACTGAAGAGGTGAAGGAACGTCCTGCAAGGGAATTTTTTTTCGAACCAAGTGGATATTCCAAATGAAATATACTTTTCCAAATTTTTTGCTTAAAGGCAGTGTTCACGATAAAAAATGTGTTTCAGTTTCTACTAGGAATGGGTAGTGGCGGGGCACTTTGTAACGTTGACGTCGAAAGAACGCATCAAAACGAGCCAGACCAGAAAAGCTTCAAAAGAGCCCAAAGTTGCCACTTCGAGCGCAAGGCAAATCCCAAAAGCGCAACACACGCCCACCGGCGTGAACAAATAAATGCTCTAGATCGTGAGATGAACGATGGTTTCTGATCAAAGGTCCCGTTCTTCCCTTCAATCTCAGCTTCTCTCTTTACTCAGGTCAGCTCGCATAGATCGGCTGCAAAAGACGGAAGTTACAAGCCTCCCGCAACTCGTCCACCATGTTTCCTTAGCTCAATATTTGAGGGACCATAACTCCATTTCCAGAAGGTCTTGTACGATTACAGAGACATCATTGGAATCAGCATGGAGCCGTTTTCAAGATAGGCGGAAAAACAAAAAAACGATTTCCATCGTGAACAATGCCTTTAAAGGCAGGGTTCACGATAAAAACAACTTTTGAGCTCTCTTCATAAGAATGTAGATTTGGAGATCACAAAAGTAAAAATAAGTGAAAAAACCCAGAAATTCGCGGGAAAAACGCTCAAAAACAAAGAATAATGGCTAATTACCGGTGTCGGCCGGCCCCCTAATTAACGCGATTTCCATTAAAGCTTGCTTATACGACATTTATTTTGCTGTTAATGTAATCAGTAGTCTCCAGAAATGTTCAGAAATTACTTTAGGAGCAAAATAAAAGTTGACAAAGCAGGCTTTTACCCAAATCTCGATAACTGGGGGCGGGAGGACACCAAGCCATAACTTGCTCCTGAGCGTTTTTTCCTCAATTTTTTACTTATTTTCACTTTTGTGATGGCCAGATTTACGATTCCATGGGTATAGCACAACAAGCGATTTTATCGAGAAGCCTTCCTTTAACGGAAAGAGCACCCGTCCCACCGCCCCACCCCCATCAGCGGATGTGCAGTGTGTTTTGGAAAAAAAATTCTGGGTTATGCTTAAAACGTGTATGTAAGGGTTATCTAGGGTGCTGAACACGAATCTGGGGTTTGCTTGTTGAAATTCTGAAGTTCTGTGTAGGTTACGGTAGGCACTTACCAGGTAGCATTCAACAGCCTCAGAATATCAAGAGGTGACCGATAATACAGTCTTAATGACAGCATACAAGCCCGTAAGCATAGTCGAGATGACTGCATAGATTGGTCCGCACGGCCCGTAGTATGTCGTCAACGACGTTTAAAGCGCTGAAAACTGTCCAGGATGACAGTATTTGACAATGTTTGAGCAATCTTGCCTTCCACGCCCGTATTTTCACACCCCTTTGAGTAACAGAATGAGAATCGCTAATTGTGAAAACGTGTGATAATTGAGAGTGATAGCACTATCAAATGGGAGTGCACGAGAGAAATAGCTTGGTTTACTTGAGTATAACATGTTTGTGCACTGATAAAATCCTCCATTTCAAGAGGTCAGCCAAAGTAGAGCGGCATTCTCGAAAGTGGACGAGAGTCATTAGGTATGCAGACATGTTATACTCAAGTAAACCAAGCTATTTCTCTCGTGCACTCCCATTTGATAGTGCTATCACTCTCAATTATCACACGTTTTCACAAGTATCGATTTTCAATCTGTTACTCAAAGGGGTGTGAAAATATGGGCGTGGAAGGCAAGATTGCTCAAACATTGTCAAATACTGTCATCCTGGACAGTTTTCAGCGCTTCAAACGTCGTTGACGACATAGTACGGGCCGTGCGGACCGATCTATGCTGTTGTCTCGACTATGCTTACGAGCGTGTATGCTGCCTTTAAAGGCGCACTGTATCCTCAGAGATGCTCATAAAAGATCGAGATCATACTCCTACGCAAGCTGATCCTTACTCTGTACATGGTTGTTGCGTGGATATAGTTAGATCATGCTCACAGGAAGACAGGCATAAAGGCAGATAGGAGCTTGTCAAGCTACAGTCTTGTTTCGTTCTGGTTTAGTAAACCAAATTTAGGAGGCAGAACTTACCCTAACAATTCGAAAATTGGCAAATGGTAATCGAATGCGTATTCAGTACCCGAATAACCTCCGCTTAGAGTTGAGTCAAATCTGAGACTTTGACCAAATTACCGTACACCCACCGTAATCTACCGTAAGCTGTCGGAAATCGATAAACGCACCTCAGTTTCGTGTTAAGCACCTCAAATAATCCCCATAGAACTAGTTGGAGCCACTTCTATTGTAGCCATCCGGAAATCGTCACCAGTCGCGTTTTGCCCTCAAAATTTTTCTCTGACAGGAAGCGTTGGAAAGTCGACAAAACAACCTAATTCGTGATCAGCACCCCCAAATAACCAAATCTGGAAGGATTTCACAACCCCCTTATCCATATAGGTAAGTAAACGCTCAACCAACAATCCGTTCAAGTCCTTCGAAGAATGTTCTTTCACCCAGACTTCGTTCAGGGGGGGGTTATTTTGGGCGCTGAACACGATTATGAGGTCCGCTTTCAAATTTTAGAAAAATTACTGCACGTTTTGGAAGGAGCAGCGGGTACGAAAATTGGGAGGAAAACACCTATAACTTTTTTCCAGAGTGATTTCAGGTAGCTGCGAAGGACATATTCGCACTACCGACCGAATATGGTTTAAGAAATGTGCATTTCATTTGAAATAGCCACTTTGGCTACTAGTAGTTTGCTTGTCAGCAGAAAAAAGTCGCGATTACCAGCTCTGCGTTCGAATAAATTTATGAGTTAACACGGCCATAAAGCCGGATTTTCCAATACGTTCCAATGCTTAGCATTTCTTAACAGTGAGAGAAGAAAAGTCAGAAAGAAATCCTGAGAAAACGCTAGCGGCTACCATGTGTTTATTTAAGATTCTGGATTTTGAATTCAACACGGACGATGTTGTCTTCCAAGTGATCATGAAGTCAGCTATGCTTAAAGAGGCGATCAAGGTGGGTTCCACTTGTTAGATAAAGTACGTCCTAGTGAGACTGTCCGCCCACGCGGTCTGCGAGCGTGTTGAGCGACCGTGGCAGAGGCATTTCTCGGACCTCTAAACCGGTTGATGAGAATATTAGACAAATACTGAGTCACTTCCCATTCAGCTGTCTGCAGCCGAAAAATTCCTTGGCGACAGCCGCGCGATAGGCACGCGGACGACGCGGGCGGACAGAAGATGTATAAAAGTGCGGCGCTGGTTCGGAGAAGCTTATGCAGATTCTCTGAATTTGCCCCTCCTGTTTCCCTGTGGTTTTCCTATCTCAAAGGGTGTTGAAGGAGTTGGATACAAGCAGTTCGACTGTGGCACTTGGTGTGAGCAACGATGGACTTTCGCTGACCACAACTGGAGAGATCGGAACAGTCGTGGTAAGTTGACCATGAATTTAGGCAAAAAATGATTCACTAGAAAAAACTCGTGGGCGGTCGCATTTTGAGAAAATTGAATTTTAATTCCGACAGAACGCGCCGCGACCGCTCGCAAGGCATGTCCATGGCCGATACAAAGAAAACCTATTTTCTCCCTGTTTTTAGACCACATTTCCCAGACATTCGGAGCAGATCGAACAAATGGAATGTGTGGAGCCTGTGACATATCAATATTTGGTGAATTTCATCAGACAGCTGAGTGCGGCGTTCGGAATCGCTCACAAGGTGAGATGCGCATGAGGCGGTGCGGCCCGCGACGCGTGCACTCCTCACAAGTTTCCTTTTTTTTCAGGTTTCTCTCCGATGTGATTCTCGTGGTATACTGGCTGCACAGTTCAGGGTAGAACTGACTCAGGGAAAACAAGTTTTGATAGAGTATTATGTGAGTTATACATCATTTGTGGCACTTGTTTAGAGCACCTACCACGGCAAAGTAAGGTTTTTTCACGTGATGTCGTAGCGGATCTCTGAATTCTAGACGAAAATTTTCATCAAAAACAGTTTTTTTGGTGGAATTGTGAAAAAATTGGGAAAAATACATATTTATATTCGAAAACATTTTCAGTGTGTCCCATATAATGACGACTGACCAAACATCGTCACTCTTCATCGATCAGGATCTCCCAGCAACTCATATCTCCCCTATGACATTGTGTATATTATTACTAAGATTGTCCATGTTTGTACTTTGTTAAGCTGTTGAGCTCAGAATGAAAGTTTTCCTATGCGTCCTGTATTTGCCGTAACGACATCACGGGAAATTCCCTGATGGACCCACCTAATACACTCAAATACTTCGACATGTGCCGCGGCTCCGAAAGAGCAGAGCCCTTAAAGGTCGAGGGTGTTCTGGTGAAAAAAACCTTCCAAGAGCGCAGGGTATAATAATTGCTAGGGTTGAAATGTGAAAAAAAAACATTCAGACTCCATTTCCGAGTCGTTATACAGCATTCATAGCGCTGTGCAGCTGCATATTGCATGGCTCACTAGAAATCCCCTTGCAAACCTCTTTGTTAGATCTTCAACCCTAGCTATTAATATAGCTTTCTATAGACCGTCTCAGCGGAAGCCCAAATTATCGATAGGTCCGAAAACACATTGAATTTGAAGGGAGTTATCGGAAAAAGGCACTGAATACGCGAGAAAGCGCCACCACATGCATTCTGTCACCTATTACTAACTCTTTTTCAAAATAATCAAAAAATTGTCAAAATCGTTGTGAGTCAATATCATCAAACTGATAAAGTCAATATCATTAGATGAGACTTTGCCTGTAATGTCAAACTATGGAATCAAGGATTCCAAATTCGTTGATAAATAAATATATGAATTTGTCGTTTTAGGGCCTAGAGCCTAGAGCAGCGAAACACAGCTTGGCACGATTGATTAGATGACCTACTGCCCTAGCACTGCGCTCTTCAAAGATGCCGACTGCCCTGCCCCTGCCCCAACCCGGCGCATTGATGCATCCCGCCTCTGGCTATCCCATTCAAGAGAAGTTGTCCCGAGTATAATACTAATTGCAAAGGACGAGACAAAACCTCCATTTTTGAGTATTGAGACCACAACCCTTGAGTTTTTCGAGTGGTGATCAACGATATTTGATAGTGTTGAGCTTCCGAATCGTATACTACATTTGATCGAAGGTTCACGGACGTACAGGGGGAAATTTTCACAGGGACGCAAAATTTTCGGACCAACTTAAAATATTTACAATATTCCGTACTGACACTATATGTCAGAAGTTATTCGGATACGATTCAAACAATTTTTCGAATATGTTTTGTTTAAATTGTAATAACCTTTTATAATAAATTGTAATGCCGATTCCAGGGGCCAGAATTAGATATTAGATAATACCACTTCGAAATGGCTTTTCCTGCTTCTCCGTTTTGCGATAAGCTTAAAGTAAATGAAAATCAGCGAAAGGTGAGAAATATACCGCCTTAGAATGTAGGAAAAGCAAAAACAACGGTTGAGTGAGCGCCAATGGGTATTGACTCATGTTAACCCATTGACTCCGAACCGATGTTACGCTGGACAACTGACAGCCAAAGGTAGATATAGGTGGCCGGAAAGCAGCGGCGTACCTGAGGCGGGCGACAAAACTTGTTCGGTATAGCGAAATTATGTGTGGCGAATGAAATTCAGACACATCGCGCTGGTTGAGAGGTTGATTCATACTGTGAGGTCCACAATGGAGCTGGATACATACACTGCTTTTTATTGGACATCCGTTCCAGTTCATGTACCTCCAATGACGTTTTTGAGTCTATGTTCGCAGCTGCTGCGGAGTTCTCTGAGCCGAGTAATGACGAGTTTCCTCAGTCGTATGGAAAGGTGAGGCAATTTTAAGGCGTTTAGAGCTTCTGAAGGCTGCGGTAGATACCAGGTTGTTTAATAAGTTTCGTCGCTCGATAAGAAAAACACAATTTAATGGTTCAAAATACACTTAATTATTCAGTATAATCTCCCTGAACGTTAATGCACTTGCTCCAACAATCCTCCAATCTGTGGATCCCATCCCTGATGTGAGAATCCGGAAGGTCCGCAGAATATGTACACTTCAACAGCCGTTATAACCTCGTCATTTGATGAAAAACGCTTGCCACGCATCAATTTTTTGAGTTCTGGAAACAAATGGAAGTCTTTGGGGGGCAAATGTGGTGAATACGGTGGATGCTCCAACAATGCGAACTTTAATTCATGGATTTTAGCCATTGTCAAAATGCTCTTGTTGTCCTGATAAAAAAGGATTTTCTTCATCTGCAAACCGGGTCTTTTTTGACGAATTTTTTCCTCCAACTGGTCCAAAAGGTTGCAATAATATTCAGAATTAATTGTTTTAACAGTTTGCAAGTAACATCCCAAAAAACCGATGCCATAACCTTCTTGGCCGATTTCCGGACACCAACTCGTTTCGAAGCCGAACAACTAGGTTTACACCACTCTTTAGCCTCTTTTTTGATTCAGGGGCCGGATTCATCAACGAAATTTGGGGTAATTTATACCCCGAGTTTAATTAACTCCACTCCATACCCCAAAATAAACCCCAAATGTATGTATCGGATACTCCCATATATACCCCAAAAATGGGGTTTATTTTTTGATGAATCGCAAAAATTTACCCCGCGGAGTAATTTATACCCTAAAACCACGGTTTTGTCGTTGATGAATCCGGCCCCAGGATCATTGTGACAGACCCAAGTCTCATCCATAGTGATTAATCGACGCACGAAATCCACTTTATTCTTTCTAAAACGCTCCAAATGTTGCTGAGAAAGTCGCATTCGAATGTGTTGTTCCATAGTTAGCGAATGCGGCACCCATTGTGCACACAGCTTTCCTAAACCCAAAATTCACTTAAATTATGGCTCACACTGCCTAATGAGATGTGTAGAGCCTCTACAAAATCTCTCTCAGTCAATCGAAGATCTTACAAACCATATCCTGTATTTTGGCTATGATTTCTGGTGTTGATACGCTTTTTGGACGTCCTTCACGTGGATCGTCTTCAAGGATTGTACGACCACGTTTAAATTCAGCAACCCATCTTTCTACTGTTCTAATTGTAGGTGAACAATGATTATACACTTTTAACATTCATTCGTGAATTTCTTTTGGTGCTACACCTTCCAAAAATAAAAATTTTATCACTGTACGATATTCAATTTTTTCCATTGCTGTGACAAGGCTACACTAAATGGCTTGAACACAAAGAGTGAATTGACAGATTGAAATGGAACTCCACATACGTTCATACGAAGAGTGTACCAACAAAACTAGAAAAAGTTGGGCTAGTAGCAGCGCCCTCTCTCATCGAACGACAAAACTTATTGAACAACCTGGTATACTGCTATGCGTAAACTACCTTAATATTGTGAAAAACGGTAAATAGTCTTAAAATTGGTGTTCAGAACCTCAGAAAACCTCCACGGAGAAGTTTTGAGCCGAATCTGAGACATTTATCAAACTACCGTAACTTGCCGTGATCTATTTCAGTTTAGAGTTGAGGACTCCAAATTACCATTACACGCAACTTTCGAGGCGAATCTGACATTTCAAAAACTCAAATATGCTCCCTGATACCTCATCAAGCACTAGCTCAACTTTGACGCATAGTAAACTAATATGTAGCTCTTTCGTAAATCTCACAGCATGATTCAACCTCTAAACCATATGTCTTCTCGTTAGCGCAATATATTTGCCTAGATTGGATTCGCAACACATTATTTCTCTACGTTAAACAAGTTTTATCGCCTGCCTCAGGTACGCCGCGGCTTTCCGGCCGCCTTTATCTACCTTTGGTCTTCACTTGTGGAGCGTAACATCGGTTCGGAGTCAGTGGGTTAACATGAGTCAACACCCATTGGCGCTCACTCAACCGTTGTTTTTGTTCTCACAACATTCTATGACTATATATTTTTGATCTTCTCTCAATTTTCTAGTGATTCTGAGCAGACATCTGCTTACGACAAGGTATGTGCTCTCCGAACTGCAGGAAACTTCATGGAGTAGAAGCGTACCAGGATGAAGTTGCGATGGCATAAGCTTCAAGGCGACCGTGAAAAAATGAACGTATAGAGCCAAGAAGTTCGAGGAGTCTTGTGAGTAGGAGAACCCGAGGAAAGCCTACACGTTGCTACGACAGTATAGCGGGAAGATGAAGAGATGTTCTCCTATCCTCAACACTACCCATGGAGTTACAGTTGGTGATGCGACGCTGCCAATATGAAAGGATACTTCGGTTCATTACTGAATCGTCCAGCTCCAGCAGCACCTGAGCTCCCGCTTGTTCAGAGAGCACATTACGATGTCAGTGAGGAACCGCCGACTGAGGCTGAAGTTTCGAATTGTGTCCGGAAAATGAAGAATGGAAAGACAGGTGGAGATGACAACATCACTGCTGAAATGCTAAAAGCTCTTCCTCCGTCTGAGATTCGTGAAATGACCAACACCATACGTGCCATATGGATGAGCGAAAGGATACCCGATTCGTGGCGACATGCAATCATCGTACCTCTTCACAAGAAGTTATCCTTCACGGAGCCCAAGAGCTATAGGGGGATCTCTCTACTGCATGTCATGTACAAGGTTTTGGAACGTATCATTCTCGAGCGACCCATCAAACATCGTGAAAGAACGACCGGAGATGAGCAAGCCGGTTTTCGACATAGAAGATCGACCAGCAACCAAGTGCTCTTCGTGAGAAGAGTAATTGAATCGTGGCACGCAGTGTTCGGAGCCATCGCAGCTTGCTTTTTGGGACTTTGATGCCGCATTCAACTCTCCTCATCGTGATCGATTGCTCGACGCTCTGCTAGCAGATGGGCCCCGGAAAAGTATGTTCGGGTAATCGAGGACATTAACAAAGGAACAAGGGCAGCAGTTCGTACACCTGTCGGGTTTACGTCAGCTTTTGAGGTGAAAACAGGACTAAGGCAAGGAGCTGTAACAGGACTTTTCTTATCAACTTTACCGTTGATGACCTCATGCGTACAGTTGCAGAACAGTTTTCTGCGAACTTAATCCTAACACCATCAGGACGCTCTCTTGTCGACCTGGAGTACGCCGACGACATTGTGTTATTCGCTGAAAACAACACAACACTGCAAAGGATTGTGAACCTCGTTTCAAAGTATGCCGCATCCTATGGACTTCGTATTCGTCCCGACAAATGCAAGCAGATGTGGGTCTCTCAGAGGCCTTTAACGGGAGTTTGTGTGGACGGACAACGTATCGAATTGGTGGATGATTTCTGCTATTTGGGCTGTTTGTTAAATATCGATGTTAGTTACGCAGCGGATATTCAACAACCGAAGTGTTTGTGGCCTACTTTCATTGCGAGGGAAGTCATGTTGAGCGTCTACCTGGAGCAGGCACAGCGTTCGGGGCAAAAAAAAACTGGTGTCCGAGGGGGACAGGCTGGTCTTTCGGGGCAAAAACTTCTGAAACAGGGTCAAGCCCGGTCTCTATCGATCACAGCGTGGGTAAAAGGGGGCCGCAGTGTAGGCCGTCGAGGCGGCTCGAGGGCTGCAGGCTTTTCGCTACCCGTAAACTGTTTCAAAATACTACAAAAAACACTTAGACGTAGTTTTTAAGAACACGATACATCAAGTAGATATTGGATGATATTCCTGTTTTTCTTCAAGTTTATATATTTCCATTTGGTTAGGGAACAAAGCCTTTATACCCTGGGGGCCGCAATAGCCTTCTAGCTAGAGAGAGGGCCGCAGCCCCCTCGTACCAGTCAAAGCGGTATACCTGATCCTGGTCTAAACATAAGAAACGCTATTTCCTTCGCCTTTCCAGCTTCCACCCTCGGTTAGAGATCAACAGGCAATAAAAAATTCTTTCATCTTCAAATAGGGAACAAACATCCGTGTAGGAATTTTCAGAGGTCCAAAAAAAACTCTGGATATACCGGGTAAAAAAACACTCGTATCACACACACCTACACAAAAATCACAAGTCACAGATTTCGCATACTTACAAGCCATTGAAACCTACTCACTTCGAAATCCCTAGTGAAATTCATCGTAAAAAACAACTAGGGGCTGTCATGGCGCAAAGAAACTATATGGAGACCATTGGGTAAAAGAAAAACACTGTAAGTAGCGCGGAGGTATCGACATATTTAGAAGCTGTATTGGACCGAATCATCGCCACCGACAGCTTTCGGCTCCTCCTCATTCTCTCCGTCACTGAAGAAGTCCGTGATGATGCGATAGGCCGCTGAGTAGACCTAGAACGACGATTGATTAAGGACACTCTTTTGGAACTAGCTTGGATCTTCAAATTACGCACTTTATCAGACTCCGACTCCTGCAGACGCTCAAGGTAATCGAGTCCTTCGGCCTCCTCAATAGCATCGCGAACCTCATCCAGCCTCTCCGGGCAGCTAAAACATTCCATTCAGTCAATCCTCACACCGAAACACAACGAAAAAAGGAACTGGCCTAATCCTGAAACTCTTGACGAACCCAAGGGTTACGGGAATCAGGCCCGTTTTCCGAAAACTTATTCACATAAACCCACCAAGTTGACACGGTAGTCATCAACGTATAGAGCGTCTCTAGTGCGTTATTAAGCAAGTCCACATTGCTCTGTTTAAGTGCATTACAAAGAGCAGGAATGGCATTATCCTGCAGGAGCGACAGAATCTGCTTCGAATTGCCGCCTTGAGCCAAATTCGCCACCGCCCACGAAGCTTCGAATTGACATTTGAAGTCACCCTGTTAAAAAAAAACTTTCGAAAAAAGCAGGGAAAAAATTCTTGTTTTCCTGGTATAACCTACCGACTGCAATACTTCAATAACAAACGGCATGATCCCCGCATCAAGTACGGCCTGGATCTGCGACTGGGTGCCAGCGATGACATTTGAGATCAACCAGCAGCACTCCTTCACCACGGTAGTCGACTTGGAATTCTCCGACAGCGGAATGATCTCATCCAATGTACCCAGATCTATCACGCTCTGCAATACAATCAATCAATAGAAAATATTCTCTGCGATCGAGCTTCAACAGCCACTATTTCAATCAACAGTAATGAAGCTCAGAGACCGACTGATACTTAATAAAAAATAGGTCTAAACACTAAATTTAAAATCTGGTTAGAAGCTAAGGAGTCACAATTCAACTCCTAAGCGACAGTTAGAGAGAGCTGGAAGCAGTGGAGTCAAGCAGACCGCTGTTCCGTACCTCGAAGGAGCTACGCACCCCCCCCGTCTTGGTGATCAAGTTTTCAGAAACGTTGAAAATTTTTACGTCCCCCTTTCCTAAGTGAACATTTTTTGGAATTTTCGAGACTAAATTTGTTCGAAAAATTTTTATTTTTGTTTATTCATTTTTTGTCATGTTTCGTCATCAATTCTGCACTTACCCTACAACGAGCGTCGGGGAGTGTTTCTCGTTTTTGCCCCAAAGGTTTTACGTACTCGCCCCACAAGCTTCCTATTCTTCTGGTATACTTTAACGCCCCCCCCCCTGTTTTCCAGTGAGACAGCAACCGCTTGACCTTAGATAGAATTATTAATAGGAGGTTATAAATAAGGAGGTCGGGGATAAAAAAGTCAGGGGGTCGCAGTCGGGATCCAGCGGAGCGTTGTGACTGATCTCGTTGGATCTACGACCCCCCCTACGGTGACCAAAATTTTCGAAAAATTGTTACGAACATCTCTTCCTAGGCGAAATTTTAGCGCGGAATCATTACGATTCCCTCCCAAATTGAAGAGGAAAATTTAAAGCCTACGCTTCCCACATAGTCAATATTTCGAATTTCGGCACAAAAATTTCGCAAAAAAATTGTTTCAAATTTTTCAATATATGATCACTTTCTTAACCACACTAGAGAGCCAGAAGTGGCGATACCCATCATTTTTGATCCGAAAAAATTTTACGCCACCCCCTCCCCCTCCCACAGATTTCTAGCCTTCTAGAGACTCTCACGCATACAGAGATGGCGGCTCTCATTGAGGGAAAATTTCTCTGCCCAGTTTCCCACCGTTGGTCTATCATAGGCGCAGCGAAAGCTGACGTGATAGACTAACGGCAGAAAAATCAGAATATCCTCCCAACAAGTCTAAATCAGTTCTATAACGGTTTCACCCTGGCGCTTGTACGATAGGAGCAAATGCTGCCACGATGATAACGTGGGTGATGCCAAAGTTCTGCCTTCTTGCAGCACGCGGCCACGCTCAATCGGCCACGCGCTCCTAACAGCAGCACGTGCTGCTGCTACGGAGGCTTCCAACTCCACGAGTTACTTGAGTTGGGAGCGAAAGCGGCCGAATCGTACCCTAACAGTGCGTTAGTGAGGCGCCATAGTTGAGTCAGGGGTTCACATTCGAGGTATTAGGTTAATGCAAAAGTTTCCGGAGTTTTTAGAGCATTTCGAAAGTTTTTGAGCTATCTTCAAAATTTCCGGTTTGATTCTTTGTAGAGCATATCAGTGCTTATATTTAAAACCGACAAGCTTGTCCATTCCTTCGACACAATCGTCGACATGTAAAGTTTTCCAATGCTGCCACGCGACCAGATTCGCACCTGCCTTCGTTACGACTACCAATCCGGGATGAAACCTATGGATTCCTATCTTCGCATGGTGCAGTCGTTCGGCGAAGGTGCTTTTTCCAATACTACAGTACACGATTAGATCAACAAGTTGAGTTGGGCAGTACGAGGTCGAAGACAAGGAGCGATCAGCGAAGCCATTGAAGCTCAACAACGACTAGCTGCGCGAGCAGGTGGAAGGCGATACGAGCCAAACCACACGGGAGATGAGCAGCTGACTTGGCTGCGCTCAATCAACTGTTCTTCGTCACTTGGCTGCAATTGGAAAGGTTTTCAAGCTCAACGTTTGGGTCCCCCACTCTTTCATCGTGAGCGACAAACTTCGCAGTGTGGAGACATGCACTGAATTGCTCTCTAGAAAGCGAAATTTTGCTTGGCTCGACGACATTGTCACAGAAGACGAGAAGTGGTGTTTGTACGTCAACATATCGCGTAAAAAGACGTGTACAGATGTTGGTTAAGTAGCGCGGACCACCCCGCAGCCGGAGAAGCACCAGCGGAAGCTGATGCTCTGTGTTTGGTGGAATATTCGTGAACCAATTCACTGGGAGCTGCATCCACAGAACACCACAGTGACGGCCGAGGTCTACTGCTCACAGCGGGTATTTTTGGCCGAGGCGATACGCATTAATCGCCCTGGGATGAACACTGTTCGCCTTCTTCAAGCTTCTTCGCTTCTCCATGCTCGGCCACACGTATCTCGGATAACCCTAAAGAAACTGCTGGACCTGGTCTGGGAAGTTTTTCCTCACCCTCCATATAGCCCAGATCTTGGACCTTCCGACCACAACCTGTTCCGCTCGATGCAGCACTTCCTGGATGGAAAACAATTCACTAACGATGATGAAATCAAAATGGCCTTAGAAGAATACTTCGACTCGAAACAGCCAGAGTTCTACGCGTCGGGAATTCATGATCTGCCCAATCGGTGGCGAAGGATCCTTGAATGTGATGGAAATTACTTTGTTGGGTGAGCCTCATTTGTTTTTTAGAAAAAAATATTTTTCATTCAAGGTCGTGAAAAGTCCGGAAACTTTTGCATCAACCTAATATATAGTCGCATTCTAACTAAGTAGCCGAATTTTGTGCCTAGGGGCCCATGATTGACAGAAATTTTGTTCTAGCCAACTAAATGAACTACGTTCATTTAGTTGGCTAAAACCAAATTGAATGAACGAAAAAAAATTAAATGAACGTAGTTGACAGTGGACGCATTTAGGAGCTAGGGAGCCACGATTTCCTCGGAGGTAAACTCCAAATAACAGGGTTTGTGTTCCTGTGCATTACGCCTTGTACAAAGGGAAGTTTGACCCCCCCCCCCTCCTCCGTCCACTGAAACTATACGGCAAGTATCTGAATACTCGCATAATCGCTGAGCAGCTAGGACACATCATGGAGGTTTCTAGGCCAAGGCCGTTCCCTAGCTGCTGAAAAAGTGGGTGTAAAGGGGCGGAACCACCGCAGCATATGCTGCTGCCAGTTTTGCGTTTGATACCCCAGCTCACGGGACATATGCTGCTCCCAGCCTTGATATCCACGCCACACCTCGCGACTTATGCTGCTCCCAGCGCGCGTCCGAGTGCGACAAGGTGCGCTCACCATCGGCAATGTTCCGAGACGCGCACCATCACTGAAATTTCGCCGTGAGCGCACCATCACAAAAATTTTCCGGCCTGACATGCCACTGAGGTAATCCGCTTTGAGGTCCCCAGAGGGGGGGGGTCACCCCACTGCCACGGTCCAGTGGGTGCACCCCACCGTGGACCGTGAGGAGCCCCCTCCCCTCAGCGGCAAAAATTATCCTCCGGTATCGGGAGGATCTTCTGGTGAGTGACTCGAGGCCACCTTCCAGGTCCGACTCCGTAGAGCCGTCTGAAACACACTGCGAAATGAGAAGCCTTTTATACCAGCAACATTGTTAATACTTTTGGCTAAACATGTCAGGATTAGACCAGTTAGGAAGAGGGAAGGGCGGAGCCATCCAATGGCGAGCGGCCGCTGGCTCTAGGACATTTTTCTTCCGTAGGGCGCCGGAGCTCCGCGACATATGCTGCACTTCCAGCATCATGGGACGATATCCTGCGACGATAAGGTTTGTAACGCTGAGTCCATCAGTCAATCACAAACTGGTGGGCGGTTGTCAGCAAATATCTCCATGATCCTGCTCAGAAAATGAGAGGCCGTTTCAGTGCCCTAGCTGCTCAGCGAATATCTGAGTAAGCAATTCAAACCTGTGTTAATTCATCATTTCCAGTGCTCATATTGCCCAGTACACGAAGAGCCGGTGCCACCATTGAATCCGTCTCACGCAGGAACTTAATCACATGTGGGAGTACACCTGAACAGCCTTTCTCACCTCGAGAAAATCACTGGCATACGACATGTTCACACGAACCGCTAGACTTCGCCAGCGCAATCTGCTCATCCGGTCCATCTGTGAGATACGAGATCGCCCAGCATGAATCTTGCTTCACTTGCTTATCCTTGAAACATGAACATATTCAACAATGTTCTCTTCACACAACTGTGAAATCTGAAAAAGGGCAGACAAATCACGCACCGGATGAGTAACAATCTTCGCCAATCCTTTGCTCAGAACTTTGAGCACTGGCAGAGGAGCGTGAGGATTTTTGTGTCGGCACATATTTGAGAACGCCCATGCCAGAGTCCGAGCGCAGCTCACTTCCAGCTTGTCCAGGTGGTCGACAAGTGCCATCAGCGCGTCTACACCTTCACATTCTGAAAAGAATACTTACGGCTCTTTAGCCACAACATGTGTTTCTTCTTACTTCCCGAAAATTTGCCGTTACATACACTACTGCACTTTTTTTTTAGATTACAGGAGCCACTTTTTGTTCTCTTTGGAAAGGTTCACTTTCTCTAAGGTTGAAGAGGTTTCTCGCCACTTGACTTTGCCGATCTTGAACTTTTCGGCGTTAGTCCTTCAGCCAGTTGTGATATACCGATCGGGAGCACAAATTCTTTTTCGTCTAACGCTGCCTTCCACTTGGGCGGAAGCCAGCCTATTTGCGGAATATATGCCATAATTGAGTGATAATCTTCGGTACTGAGCATCTTTGAGTGTTTCTATTTATTTTGAGGTAAACCACGAAACCTGCCAGAGTTGACGAATATTTGAGCCACCTTGGAACTAGATGATAGCGTTCGCGGTTAATGTCGACGGAGCGTAATAAATGATTTTTAGCGGATTTTGTGGTTTTGCAACTTCGGTATTATCTGGCTTATTCGAGAATTTTCGGCCTCAAAGCTTCAATGTTAGGTATAATGGACAAGTCCCTCCTCAATACTATTGTCTCGTCGTCTTCTTCTTCTTCTTCTTTGCAGCCACATTGAGGGTTTTGTCATAGGTTGAGGAACTGGGCGACCAGTAACGGATTCGTCCATAAGTCCATTACGGTCAGCGTGGTAGGTCTCTCCGGACAGTTGAATAAATGTGCGGTATCGTGGCCGATGGTACCGCAGTCCGGGCACACATCAGATTTACTGCTGTCAATCCTGCTGACATAAGACATTAGCATTGTAGAGTGACCACAGCGTAATGATGCGAGCGTGCACCTGGCCCTTCTTCCGAGTTGAGCCTCGGATGTGCAGACTTGGGGCGGCACTACCCCCAATATGGGATTAATGACCGCCTTTTCCAGATGACACCGTACAAACTGAGTATGCTCCTCGCGCAATAGACGGAGTCGTTCTTGCTGTGAGTCGTGCCATCTCTGCAGATTGACTTTGCTGGGAGCATCGGCGAATGGCTTTCTGATCTTTCTCTCTCTGACGGGGTTTAGCACTCTCCAAGAGGGTGTTTTGGTTGTTTGACAATGTTGATGAAAAATTGTTGGGCCTGGAGCTCACAGTGCTCCCTTACTGGTAATAAGCGGGTCTCAGCATGCAAGTGATCGACCGGGGAACTTCTTGCACACCCGGTGGCGATTCGAAGAGCCGAATTCTGTATGCGTTGCATCTTAGTCCAAGAGGATTCCGAAACTAGATGCTGCCAAACTGGGGCGCCGTATTCCAGTGCAGGCTGGAGAATAGCCTTATACGTTGTAATAATGGTTTCTTTGCTGCTACCCCATGTTGTACCGCCCAGGGCTCTAAGCACGTTAAGCTTCGCTTTAACGATAGCCTGCTTCTGTTCCGTGTTCTTATGGAATTTGAGCGATGGATCGAGTACGAGTCCGAGAAGTTTTGGGAAGCGGGCGGCAGGCAAACGATCTCCATTCCATACGACATACGGATGTGCGCTGTGTTCAGATGGGTCCGTTGTGAGTACGGATACCGATGACTTTGACGCAGAAATCTTCAGCATTTTGCGGTCGAAGAAGCTTTTCAGTGCGGTCAAGTACCCGTTAATCTTAGCGGCGGCCACATTTATGTCCCGATCACGACACAAGACAGTCATATCATCAGCGTAAGCGACCACCTTGATATCTTGGGGTGGGGCGGGCATATCTTCGAGGTACAGACTGAAGAGAGCAGGCGACAATACACCGCCCTGTGGGACTCCAGCTGCAATCGGAATGCTGTTTGAGACATGATTCTGGAACATCACTCTAGCCCGTCTTCCTTAGTGAATGCAGCTATCCAGCGCTTTTGCCATGGCGGGATTGATGACTCCAGTAAGTTGTTTGATAAGATACCAAGATTCACTGTGTCGAAAGCCTTAGTGAGATCCAAGGCAACTGCTACAGTTCTTTTCGGCTTATACGCGTTGAAACCATCAATTGCATAGCTCGTAATTTCTAACAAAGCTGTCGTCGTGGAGTGCAGTCTTCTGAATTCATGCTGAAACACCTGCCTTGTGTTCAGCCAGGTCTTTGACGATCAGCTTTTCAGCTACTTTAGCAAAAGAAGACAACAAGCTAATGGGCCGATATCCCTTGACTGAAGCTTGGGGCTTGCCAGGCTTGGGCAGCGGCACGACGTTTGCCGTCTTCCAATTCTGCGGGATAGTACACGACCTGAACGAGCTGTTTATCACATCAGTGAGAGGCGGTAGAATGTCAGTGGGTATCTTCTTTCAGACAGCAGGACATATCCCATCAGGACCAATAGCTCTAGAGTTCCGCATTTCCTTTATAATCTTCTCAATTTGCGTCGTAGTAAACGCTTCGGCCGTGCTCATAAGCGGGAGGCGGCACAGCTCTCTTACAGTCACTCTATTCTGCGGACCTCGTTTAGCACTGGTGATGAAAAACTTTTCCCGGAGCGCATAAGCGGCTTCCTTTCCTGATTTGAATACGCCGTTGTCGAATTCGATAGTGGAGACGGTGGCGGGTGAGCTTTACCCGAAAGCTTCCGTAAAACCTTCCAAGTAGCTGCACTGTCCGTCTTAAAGTCCATCTGTCCGGTGAACTTCTCCCACTCTTCTTTCTTGTGTCTGTCCAAATCCTTTTGATCTCACTGTCAAGCTCAGCAACCACGGGGTCCAGATGATTAACCGCTCTCCTCGCATCTTCTCGTTCTAATTTTGTCGAGGATTTCCTGTTGACATTTGGATAGAACGTCTTGACGCGACCGATAGGGATAGCCGCATTCATGGCCTTGCGGATTGCGCGTCAGATAGATGGCACTCCTTCTGGGTGCACGCTTCCATTCCACGGGTAATCTGCCGATAGGCGAAGCGCAACTTCACTGAACAGGCGCCAGTCTGCTCGGCCTAAATTAAGATAAGAACGTTGGCGGACACCAGAAAAGGGAGCGAGAGAATTGGATAGATCGATGTGGACAAAGACAGGAACGTGGTCGCTTGGCAGAGTAGTCGAGGTAGACCATGAGCAGCAGCTAGAAAGGTTGGACGAGACCAAGAGATATGTCTGGGCTAGAAAGATCGGCCGCTGGCAGGGAGACGAGTGGGCTGATCATCGTTTAGAATGACCAGGTCGCACTCCATCTGCCCATTCTTCGACGTCATTTTCCTCTAACATCAGGACCGAGAGACGAGCAAAGGTGTGAGCGTTGAAATCACCTCGCGAAAACGACCGAGGATGAGAGGGAGCAGTCAGCTCAGCTGCTTGAGAAGTGGGATAGGATTGTAAGATGAAGGGCATGAAGTTGTAGGTGGAATGTATATGTTGAAAAGAGAAAGGGGTGTTTTTAGGGGGAGATGGATTGGGAGGTACTCGAGAGTACCGTCCGTGGGGGTGCTGGGAATGAGGTGTGAGGGAAGTGAAGATAGAACGAAAGTAGAGACTCCACCGCCGAGAGATGACCTTGGAGCATGGTAAGAAGTATAGCCTGGGATATTGGGATGAGGATAGGTAGAGGGGATGGAGAGAGCTTGGTTTCTTGAACCATGATCACGTCTGGATGGTAAGTACGTGCAAAGAGAGAGAGTTCAGAAAGCTTGGCACGAAGGCCGTTTAGATTGATATGCACAATGGAAAGGGGGCGATTTGAGATAGAGGAATCTGAGATGGAAGGTGAGGAGCATAACACACAACGAAAAGATGAGTTATGATGCCTCACAGAACTGAGACCCGAACAGGAGAGATGCACCCACCTTTGGCATCCGAAGCACTGGACGCTGGTATGTCTCCAGTTTACACCCTCTCCGCACGTGGCGCATTGGTACTTCTGAGCGGGTCCAGGATTCCTCTCCACGCCGGCCCTTTGCAGGAGAATCCGAAGGAGAGTTGCGGCCGGCCAGCACCTCTCCCATGACAAAAACCCTCTTTGTGGAGGGGATGACGTCGGTTTGCACGGAGGCGATCTTCTTTCCTCCACACTGCCACGGCACGAACGTACGACATCTCGGCAGCATTGTCTCGTCCATTATCGATATCGATAATTGAGGAGAAAATACTACGGAGTGAGGATTTGGCCTTTATACTTAACTTTGACGCATCGGGACCGAAACTTCTCGAAGCCAGAAAAGATCAAGGTTGCGAAATCACAGAATCAGCTGAAAATCAATAATTACGCTCCGTCGAAATTTTCCGCCAACGCTATCATCAAGTTCTAAAGTGGTTCAAATATCATATCTTGCCAACTCTGGTAGGTTGACGGTTTACCACAAAGTAAAATGAAACACACAAAGATGCTCAGTACTGAAGACTACCACTGAATTATAGCAGATATTTTGCAAATGAGTAGGCTTTGGCCTAAGTAAAAGGCAGCGTTAGATTGAAAAGAATTTGTGTTTCCGATCGGCATATCCCGAAGAACCAAGGCTGATAGGTTTAAAATCGTGAGGGTTAAGTAGCGAAAAACTCTCGCTTCAATCTAACCGATAGCTTAAAGGCAGTGTTCACTATGAATATCACATTCGATTTCGGCTTAAAAATGGTTTTTTGGTCGTGACCTAAGGAATAGTTAAGAAGCGGATAAAAACGCTCGGAATAAGCTCAAATAACTGTTTCTAACGAACGCACAGGTTCAGGGCGCAGACGAGTTAACGCGCCCTGATAGTTTGCGTAAGCCCGCGCTACTAGCGAAATATGCGCGCATCGATCAAGCTGGACGTGGCGGAGTTGCCTGGTAATTTGCCACCAAAAACGTCCGCGGCGCCACAAGCACGTCAGAAGGGGGGGGGCGGGCTGAGCAGGCGTACTGGGCTAACGAAGTCTTCACTTCGTGGCCGTTCATTTCGATTTCTAGTCCGCTGTCGCTACTTTCTTTGACCCTATCCCCTCCAGCATCTGCCAGCGTAGTGCCTAACACTGCAAACTCGAAAACGAGATTGACCGTGAACACTGCCTTCAAATCCCAAGAGTTGACAAGCGAAGGAGAACTCTGTGTAGTTGCGGGAATTTATGTTGGTGAAACCCGCACGATTTCCTTGTTTTTTTCGCTCGTGTTGAAAAAAAAAGTGGAATAAGACGGATCCTCAGATCTGGAAGAGTACGTACCCGCAGTCTAATCTCAGAACCGGAGTCAAGCAGACTGCTGTCCAATACAGAGAAAAAGAAACGACCCTCCCTGGTGACCGATATCCCCAAAAACGTCGAAAAACCTCGTCCACTGTGCTACTCGAGGCCAAATTCCGGTCCGCATTTGCGTCTTGGGACGCTTTAGGGCTGCACGCGCTCGAGTCGGTCGAGTGTCCTCGGTGCTGCCGAGATGTCGTACGTTCGTGCCGTGGCAGTGTGGAGGAAAGAAGATCGCCTCCGTGTAAACTGACGTCAACCCCTCCGAGAAGAGGGTTTTTGTCATGGGAGAGGTGCTGGTCGGCCGCAGCTCTCCTGAGGATTTTACTACAGAGGGCCGGCGTCGAGAGGAATCCAGGTCCAGAGCAGAAGTATCCATGTGCCACCTGTAGCAAGGATGTTACCTGGCATAAAACAAGTGTCCAGTGCTTCGGATGCCAAAGGTGGGTGCACTTCTCCTGTTCGGGCCTCAGTTCTGTGAGTCATCATGACTCATCCTTTCGTTGTGTTCTATGCTCTGCCCCCAGCAACTCTGAATCCTCAATTACCAATCGCCCCCTCTCCATTGTTCACATTAATCTCAACGGCCTTCGCAACAAGCTATCTGAACTCTCTCTATTCGCACGTTCTCATCACCCAGATGTTATCATGGTTCAAGAAACCAAACTCTCTCCATCTACCACTTATCCCCAACCTAACATTCCGGGCTACACCGCCTATCACATGCCAAGGTCTGCTCTTGGGACCGGAGTGTCTGCTTTCGTGCAATCTGCCATACCTTCCCATATTATCCCTAATACTCCTAAGGACGGTACTCTCGAGTACATTCCTGTCCACCTCCCCCTCAAAACTCCTTTATCTCTATTTAACATCTACATTCCTCCTATATCATCTTGTCCCCCGTCTTATAATCCTATACCTCTCCTTAAGCAGTTGCACGACTGCTCACTCTCTCCCTCAGCTGTGTTTGAGGGTGACTTCAATGCTCACACGTTCTGTTCTGCTCTTCACTCTGACGCCAGAGGGGATGACGTCGAGGAATGGGCTGCGGAGTGTGACCTGGTTATCCTCAATGATGACCAGCCCACTCGTCTCCCTGCCAACGGCCGACCTTCTAGCCCAGATATCTCTCTTGTGTCATCCAATCTCTCTAATGCTTGCACGTGGTCCACATCCACAACTCTGTCCAGTGATCACATTCCCGTCTTTGTCTATATTGATCTCTCTGACTCTCTTGCCCCTTATTCTGGTTTTCGTCATCGTACTTATCTTAATTTAGGCCTAGCAGACTGGACCCTGTTCAGAGATGTTGCACTTCGCCATGCGGTCGACTACCCATGGAATGGTGATGTCCATCAGAAAGAACGTCATTTAACAAGTGCCATCCGCAAGGCCATGAAAGCAGCAATTCCTGAGGGTCGTGTCAAGACCTTTTTCCCAAACGTCAGCAGGGAAATACTGCAGAAGATAAGAACCAGAGATGAGAAGAGAGCCGCAGACCATCTAGACCCGGACATAGCTGTGCTGGATAATGAGATCAAGCAGGATCTGGATAAGAACAAGAAGGAATGCTGGGAGAAGTGCACTGAAAAGCTGAATTTCAAGGCTGACGGAACTACGACGTGGAAAGTGTTGATGACCATTTCCGGCAAGTCCACTCCCTCGATGGGCTCCGCTGTTGAGTTGGAGGAGAACGTCTTCAAATCAGGGAAAGCGGCTGCTTATGCGCTCGGCAAGAGTTTCTTCATCACTCGTGTCTAGCGAGGAGTTCAAAACCGAGTCACGGTTAGACAACTGAGCCGGTTGCCGCTCATGAACGCTTCTGAGGCCCTTACTCTCACCCAAGTAGAGAAGGCTACCAAAGAAATGCGGAATTCGAAGGCTATCGGACCTGACGGTATCTCCCCAGCCATCCTGAAGAAGCTTCCCATGGAACTTCTACCGATGCTTGCAGATATCATTAACACTTCTTTCCGGACCTGCATTCTACCCCAAGCTTGGAAGACAGCTAATGTGATACCGTTGCCAAAGCCAGGCAAGTCCCAAAGCACGGCAAAAGACTTTCGACCAATAAGCCTGTTATCTCCCGTTGCCAAATTAACTGAAAAGTTGATCGTGAGGGACCTGGCTGATCAAAATGAGCGACAGCAGCATCAGCATGGGTTCAGGAAACTTCACTCTACTACTACTGCTCTATTGGAGATCGTGAGCTTTGCGGTCGACGGATTCAACATGAGAAAGCCCCTAAGAACGGTGGCCGTCGCCCTCGACCTGACCAAAGCGTTTGACTCTGTTAACTTGGGACTGCTGTCCGACAAACTGCTGAAGTCCTCGCTGCCATCCTGGCAGAAGCGATGGATTGCAGCGTTCACTAAAGGCCGCCGGGCTAAGGTTCAATTCCAGAATCACGTATCCGATAGCATACCAATCGCAGCCGGTGTTCCGCAAGGCGGAGTGTTGTCCCCTGCCCTATTCAGCCTGTATCTTGAGGACATTCCCGAGCCTCCCAATGATGTAAGGATTGTTATGTATGCCGACGACATCACCATCATGTGCCAGGATCGTGACCTGCAGATAGCCGCTAACAAGATCAGCGCCTATCTCGTCGAGTTGAAGCTCTTCCTCGATAAAATGATGCTCACAGTCTCTGCCGCAAAATCCTCTGTTTCAGTGTTCACAACAAACACCAAGGAACACAGTGCCCATCCAGATGTCAAATGGGATGGTGACCTGTTTCCAGCAGCAAAATTCCCCAAGCTGCTTGGCCTTATTCTTGATCCGTCACTGAAGTTCCACAAAAACGCAGAACAGAAACAAACAGTCGTCAAGGCTAGGCTTAATATCTTGAGAGCTCTCGGAGGAACATCATGGGGAAGCAGCCGAGAGACAATATTGAGAACGTACAGAGCAATACTTCAGCCGGCTCTGGAATATGCGGCACCAGTGTGGCAGCACCTGGCGTCTGACAGCTCCTGGAATAAGCTGCAGCGTGTACAGAATGCTGCGCTTAGAATTGCTACCGGTTGTGCAAGGAGCTCCCCGGTGGAGCATCTTCACGTGGAGGCCTGCATATTGCCAGTCAAGGAGCATTGTGAACTCCATGCACAACAGATGTATATTAATGTTCTTCTTCTTCTTCTTATCAGCCACAATGGAGTTTCTTCTCATAGGCGCAGAAAGGCGGCAACATCACTCGGCTTGTTCCACATTTCACGAGCAGACAGAGGAGTAGGTCTGGCAGAGCATGAAAATAGATGTAGTGAATCATGACCAGTATTTTGACAGTCAGGACATTTATCCGGGACCGATTCATCGATCCTATGTACGTAGGCTTTGAGGTACGAAGAATGACCGCAACGTAGACCCGCTAGAGTGACGCGGGAGCGTCTGGGCAGAGTCTTCTCACTGTCATCGACCGTAGGAGGCACACTACCAAGGACTGGATTAGGAGGGGCACAGGACATGTATTCAGATACGAATCTGGTGTGTTCGATTTGCTGCAGCCTCTTCCTTGTGAGCTCCGAGGTGGCCCATCTTTGACGATCCACTGTAGAAATGGCAGCGTGCAGCGGTGTGCGAATATTACGAGGATGGGGGTCTGATGACAAGAGGGGTAGTTGGGATGTGTGGCATTCTTGACTATGCCGATGTGGAACTGTTGTGACTGCAGTTGGCAGTGCTGCTTGACAGGAAGTAGGGCACATTCTTGGTGAAGATGGGATATAGGTGTTGATTTTGGGCAGCCAGTGATGACACGAAGTGCAGTGTTTTGTACACGTTGTAGCTTGCTCCAAGAGGCGTCCGACAGGTGTCTAGTCCATATCGGGGCTCCATACTCCAGAGTAGGCTGTATCATGGCCTTATATGTCGTGCGTAAGACTTCCTTTGTGCTACCCCAGGTAGTACCCGCCAGAGCACGGAGGATGTTATTTCGCGTGTTGGCAGTTGCAGCTCGGATGCGCGTGTTTTCATTAAAGCGCAGTGAAGGATCCAGAAAGATTCCAAGTAGCCGAGGAAGCTTGGAGAGAGGCAACTGGTTACCTTCCCAGAGAACCCTGGGATGTAGCTGACCAGCTCCAGCCAGATGATGTTCTGAGACAGCCAAATCATCCGGCAAAGAGAATTATGAAGCCCATTAGAGAGAGGTCAATTAGGACGCCGTTTGCAGATGCTCCTCGTAAAGTTGATGTACAGAGATGGGCCGACTCCAACATGGAAAGGCTTCGTCTTCTGCGCGAGGAGCACACCCAGTTTGTTCGAGGATATCTGGAGAAGGCGGCTGTGAACCCTATTTTAGGAGCAGTGCCGCCTCGGGTTTGCGAGACCGAGTCTCAACTCGGCCGGCGAGCCAGATGTGCTCTCGCCTCGCTGCGCTGTGGTCACTCTATTCTGCTAATGTCTTACGCCAACAAGATCGACAGCAGCCGACCAGACGCATGCCCGGACTGTGGTGCTCCCGGACACGACACGGCGCACTTGTTCATGTGCCCGAAGAGACCTACCTCATAACAACAATGGATCCCTGGGCGAATCCTGTGAAGGCCGCCCAGTTCCTCAACCTATGACAAAAACCACTTTGAGGCTGGAGAAGAAGAAGAAGAAGTGTCCTCGGTATGGCAAAAGCCAATTCATCAGTTTTCAGCGCCGAAGCCGACCTGAGGCGGATTTTTTATGTTTTTTTTTCTTTTTTTTTTGTGAGCTTTCAGTCTCTAAAACCCACCTAGAGTCAACAGGTCGGTGGCTGCGTCGCTGGAAACTCGCGCGACTCGGGGGCGTGCGGCCACAAAGCGTGTCGAGACGCAATTGCGGACCAGAATTTGGCCCCGAGAAGCACAGTACCTAGTTTGACGACCTTCTTTTCCAACTTTTGAAAACCGAAACTTTCAAGAAAAATCTGAATAAAGCTCTTTCTTACTTATTCGTTCGCGAATTAACTTGTTTGCAATTAACACTATGCCCCCTACCAGAGAACATTCGGGAGTCTCAATCAACTTTTTATGGAACGTGTCTCCCAAATTTTTCATTTTCGGGCGAACTTTTCAAGGTCCACCTCAAACTCCCATTTTTTGTTTTCTTTTTAGAATTTTTACGTCCCTGCCGTTGTCCAGCGGGTCGGTAATCACCGACCCCGCACAGAACCTCAAGAACACATCTGTACGAACCGATGATATAGTCCCTCAACTGCGCAGAATCGCCAGCAATATTCGCCACAGCCCACAGAGCCTGTTCGGCTAGACTGGCATTTGTGCTCTGAGTGAGCTTGACCAGAGGCGGCGCAGCTCCAGCTTCCACGGCAGCCACAGTCTGGTTGGAGGTGCCGGACACAATGTTCGTTAAGGCCCACGCGGCCTCGAATCTCACCTTGTCATCCTAAAATTCAGGTCACTTTATTATGTTCTAGCAAAAACCAATGAACATTGGACAATGCCTACCTCAACACCGAGTGCCTGCACCAACGCATTCAACAGACCACTGTTGATGACTTCATCGACAGGCGGATTCTTGGATCGTGACAATGCGCGGCGAAGCGCCTCAAAACAGATCTGCATCTGTTCCAGTGATGGATTGTTACTGAGGATCTTGATGATTTCATCATTGGTAAGGCGAGAGACTGCCAAAGTAGCTAAAACAAGCATAGACGAATCAAATGGAACCCCAATGATAAGAAAAATCACGCACTCTGAGCACCAGCTCCAGTTTTCACATCCAAATCCGAGAGTTCGCCCTCATCGTCGTCCACCACCTGATTCCGGCGTTTCATCAGCAGTTCATCACCCTTTTGCTTCCGAATCTCCACGCTGGTCTCATTCCGGCGACGTCGCATATCCTAAATTCGCCTTTCTTCAATCAAATTTCGAGTTACTTTGTATTCCTAACATATCTTCTTGGGTTTTTTCATGTTCCACTTCGGCACTCATAGCGAACTGAAGTTACAGCGTAGTAACCAGGGGTGTGAGTAATTACGGTTTACGATTTACGGTGTTTTTTTAACCTCGTAATTACGGTTTACGATTTACGACATTTTGGACCTAAAATTCAAGACAGCTTGACCTACTCTATTACCAACTTGCGTATCCTAATGTTATTGACCAGGAGATGGGACCAACTCCGGCGTCTGGCTATAGTACGACTTAATTATAAATTTTCGATGTGATTATACTCTGTTTCAAACGAGATGGAAAGCTGAGAGTCTACAGAAGCAGCGCTCTCTCTGCTTCTCTGACGTTTTTGAATTATATCATCTGTCTTGACGAAATTCAAAAACGTCAGGGACGAAGAGGGAGCGCTGCTTCTTCAGACTCTCGGCTTGCCGTCTCATTTGGGACAGAGTATATATTATTATATGCGGAACACACGATCGGAGTCGGAGGCGCTGGGAGTCAGGTCCGGTTGCGCGCTGCTTGCATCTAACTATCTCCCGTCTATGACGCTCTAAAAACACTTTTCAGGGGAAACTTCGTTTTTGAGGTTTTAAGGCTTTGTGACTGTCCTGATTTTCAGAACTCGATCTGCGTCGAAAAAAGTCGAGCAGGGCGCTCTAACAAAGCCAAAAATTACTTCGAAAGGTGTTTCTGGCCCGCCATTTGACAAGGTAAGGCCTACGCAGAGGTCGTAAAGATTAACAAGAGAAACATACTCAGACGATTCTCGGCACCCAGCCGCAACGAACAGGAGTCGGAGCCACCTGATAGTTCGTCTAGTTCTCCCAATCTCCTGGCCTCTTTTGTTACTGTCCGGGCAATGAGAATCGCCTAAGTAGCGAATGGGCGAAGAACTTAAATTCGGCTATTAAAGTGGCTCGTTTTCAACGCTTACAACGACGTTAACGTACAGGGAGGAGTATATAAGTGTGTTCCTGTGGCCCAGCACTTAAGTTTTACGCCCCACCATAGTCGGCCAAAGACCTGATCGCGCCGCCTTCTAACGTCATTAGTTACCCTGAGCCGTCCTCTCCCGTCCCTAGTGATTCTGCTCCATCCTGCGTCGCTTCCAGTGTGTCGGACGCATGCCAGTCGATTATGCCGGCGTACTCGAGCGAACTACGGCCAGCTCAGTCCGGCCACAACGGCGGATTAGGAGTGCAACGCATGCCTTCGACCGAAACGGCCACAGCTGGATCAGGACAGACCAGGCGAGCACAGTTCGGCTACATTTGAGGGATTTTTCGATCTGATTAAACTATTATTTAAATGCGCATCGACAGAGGTGGCCGCGGACGGCGCAGGCTTGCTCAGTCCTGCCACATTTCTTACACCCGATTTGATTGATGTAGATGCTCATCGACCGGGCTGGCTACAGCCGGTCGGCCGACTATGACGGAGCCTTAGGGGTAGCAGACACATTTTTTCGAGGTGACAGGCAGGTCTACCGTGGTAAGCATGCCTGGCTTGTTTACAACAAGCTGTTTTAGGAATGGTATTCCATCGACCTGTGCGTGGACAACTGAGTTCGCCTAAAGACAGTCCCTTCCTTGTACTATTATCACGAGGCCCTTCTTGAATTAGCCGTATATAGGCGTATAGCACTGCATGAGGCGTGAATGTATTGAGTCTCGCTGGGCACTCAAATCGGCAAACTGTTTCTTCCTTCTATACTCCTCGTTACTATCGTTCTCTGAGCCAAATCCCGGTCCGCGATTGCGTACTACGGCTGTTGCATCATGCGACACCTGATAATCGTGCTGAGAGAAAGGTGAATCGTGCCGGGACCAACTGGTCCCAGCACGATTCTCACGTGTCGCTGGATGCAATAGCCGGAAATCACAAATGCGGACCGGAATTTGGCCCAGGACACAACAGTAAATCTGCAGCTCAGAAAGCAGCATACTCCCGTAAAGGCTCTTTATCACTTATTGATAGAAAGTACCCGAATTACAGTTCTACCACAATATATAGTAATTTTTAGCGATAACTGTGGTAATTTGCTGTTCAAGATTTACAAAGCTTTCACCGTAGTTACGCTTACCATTTACGAAATTTGAAACTTGATCTACGCACACCCCTGGTGGTAACCCAGAATTGCAGTGTCGTATTACTATGACCCACTTTTGCCATTTCCAACGGCTTTGGAATTGTAAAACGAGCCATAGGAGCCTATTACGTCGTTAAATCCACTTCAGGAATATATTAGTAAGCCGACGTATTTTATGCGTGAAATGCATTTTATTATCGAATAAAACTTCCCAGTTCATTGAAGACATGTAAGCAGCAAAGGGAAGGCACAGAGCGCACGATAAAATGGAGTAAGCAGTGTACGCACGCACACGCACGCAGTAGACCAGAAAGAATTTTGCTCAGAAATCAGGGTCAAGCGGGGACGTCAGGGTTGAGGAGGCCGTTGCGCCAATTGTCGGCGGAGTCACGACCCCCCCTATGTTGACCAAAATTTTGGAAAAAAATTGTTCTACGAACCCCCCTTAGGATGGAGAATTGTTTTTTTTTTAGAAAAATTGCTTACCTTATTTTAGCATATTAAGTGGTTTGATGTGAATTCCTTTTTTTTTCTCCGAAAATTTCACGAGCCCTCCCCCCTCAAATTGTTATATTTTCAAAGGTTTCCCAAAGTTTTTACGACGCCCCGCTGCGCCGGGTGGGGCGTTGCGAAATTTTTCGCAATCGGAGCGACCCTCCCCCTCCACCATCAACTTTTTTTGCAAAATCCAAGATTTTCCGATACCCCCCCCCCTCGAGGCGCAACTTCTGGGCAGCTTCTCTTTGATTACTAAAACTTTAATTTCAAACGCCGAAAATTCGTTCAGTCGGAGGGCTCAAGCGTCTAAAATCGCAAGCTACGATCATTCCACTGGCGCGCAAGCTACGATCATTCCCACTGGCGTCCAAGAGTAGCGAGAATTTTTGGGATATCTTCACCAAATTTTCATTTTAAAACGGTAATTTTCGCGATCCCCCTAACCTTCATTTTCGGGCTTAAATTTTTTGCGGCCCCACCCCACGTTGCGAAATTTCAAAACCCCGCTAGACCCTTAACAGGGGGTCGTGGCTCCGCCGAAAATTAGCGAAACGGCCTACTCTACCCCAGGTTCGACGATTTTCAAGTCGATTGAAGTCGACTTTTATTCGAAAAACGAGATTTTTGACTCATTCGGAACTTGTTTCGAATGTCTGATTGATAGATTGTTCGAAAGTCTGATTGTCGACTTATTCGAAAAAGTTTAATTTTCGCCTCATTCGAAAAAGAAATTCGATCTACCCAAGTAAACTCCCCAATGAACTTAATTGACAGATGAGGGAACGCCTGAAATCATGGCGTTTAAACAAGCCTCTCTAACACACCGGTCAACGCTACGTGGTTACGGTAACGTGGCGTGTTGCAGCGGAGTGTACAGAGGTGCATGGACGCCGCGCGCGGCCTCGCGGCTAGTCGCGCTCGGCTATCATTGGATTCGTTAGTGTTCCGGCACTTTTCAACTCCCTCACACATTGGTGGGAAAGTTTCCGTGGAGAATAGACCTGCTTAGTTCGCTATCAGTCGGTGAAGAGTGGAACGGGGGGATTTTCAAACATTTCTACATGATTGGCTGGGAAACAAGTTCTGATGATGATTTTGGGTTGTTATAGAAAAGTTGGTCTCCACAATGAACATTCGACGACTTTTTCAATCGTGATGTATTGTTGCTGCCTTGGGAGTAGTGCCGTATGCATGAAAGCTCAAAGTTAGGTTGGCGTAGATTAGGGTTTTCCCAAAAGCAAGTACTGTTTTAAACTTGAGCGTACAATATTAATCGCGATGCTGCGTTACCTCCAGCAAAGAATGCTGTTTGAAACCACAAAATTGTGACTAGAGCTGCAAGCACTGTTACTACGAAGGCTGTCAGAAATAGGCTCACGTGCTCACAAAAACAGCCTTGCTTTATCCTATCTGAACGACAACAGCTACGAATATATTGCGAATGTAAGAAATGTAGCTTCTTTTCACGAAATAGTACGCTTTTCTCTTGAAATACGCATGAAATAATCGATACGGAAACTTGCTCAAATAACAGCCGTTACATGCGCCCCCATACACCTCTGTACACTCCGGGGCAACACGCCACGATACCGTAACCACGAAGGGTTGACCGGTGTGTTAGGGAGGCTTGTTGGCGTTTAACTGTTCTCATGAAATCCCTTTATCCGCTCGCTCTGACAAGCGCTGGTACCGATCAAAATGAACTCAGGGCTACCGCAATCCTGCGCGTAAACTAAATAGCGCGGACTGCATCGCTGCGGACTCTGTCACATATATTACGGCGATCCCTCTGCATTACGTTACAATTAGACATTCAAATAGCAGTAGTAGTTTTGTCATTTAAATGCATCCGTGAACACATCGCAATTTTAAAGAAGTATGACTCGAACGATAAAGAAAACGACACGAGTCGCATGAGATCGAAAAATGATTCGCGGGACAAATAAATTTTTTGAAAGTTATGAAACTCTTGTTCACAATAGGATTTATTTCATTCACACGATCTTCAAACCTTAGTACAGTCTTTTTTACGGCAGAAAAAAAGGCTCCATGACATTGCTCACCCTCGCGCGTACGCGTCACGGTCAGATGGGCTTCGCGCGCGCGGCGAACACGGAGAACCCTATCACGCGTGAACGAGTTTTCAATCTCCTATACACGAAAACGGTCATCATCAGCGGCTTAGGCCCTAGTTATACACCAGCGGAATGAAAACGTCTCGCGATGACATTGCCGCCGCATGCTGCATGAATTAGGGACTCGTCTGCAATGTTGCGTCTTTGGCGTCTTTGACGCAATACTGCAGACAAAAATTTTCCAGGCGTTTTTAATGGTATTTTATCGGTTTTTTCGCTTCTGACACTTTTTACTTGCAGAATATCACTAATAATCAATTCCTCTCGGCATTACATTGCTCGTTATGTCGTTTTGGTGATGTTTTACCAATTTTAAATCTGAAAAATAATCAGCTGGTGGAAATTGGCAAATTTCCAACAGGGCAGGTCCAGCAAGGATACAGTATACGGTGCCGCGGCGTGTATAACTGCTCTGTGCGGCCTTCCGGCGCGTTTTTCTGCGACTACTGTTCCTTTTGGAATGCCTGAGCACAGTTAGGGCGCATATAAGTGATAGTTGTCTTGCTATTTCCGCAGCGTCCCGCCGGTGTATAACTAGGGCCTTAAAATGAAGGCAGGAAAGTAGATGCTCCAGAACATGCCAATTCACCTCATCTAACCAGAATGCGGGAAAGTCTTATCGTCGCCCGTATCCCCGCGCGCAACGCTCACCGGCCGCGAAGCAGGACGCACGGAAAGTGCCGTCGAGACATTGCGACAGTTATCCACTTACAGATGTACAAAAAGAATCAACCCCGCCTGCCAATTTTGAGACCGCAAAAAAACAATTTTCGACATTTCTGGGGTAAAACAACGTCTCCCGGCTAAAACTTACCTGGCCGGGAAGCCATACGCCCTCCGACACTGGGAGAGGTTACCTACTGAACTTATCCGGAGGATCTACTGCTATCAGCTGTAGACGAAAGGAATTCTCCTGGGGTGCATTCCAAGAATGTTCCCACGACGCCGTGGGAGGGCAAATAGTCTTTCCATGGACAAACTTGTTTCCCATGGCTACGAATTACAACTGTAAATTGCTTCCACGCGGCCGTGCCTATGTTTCCATGGAAGCCTTTTGCCATGGGAATGTTCTTGGAACGCACCCCTGTAGATGACGGGAATCTAACATGCTTTTACAGGTATACTAGCACTGTAGTTGAACAGAACTCGATTTTGAAGGGAATTTCAAATTCCAGAGGGTGCGTTAACCTAACCTGCTTCTACAGGGATACACGGTTTCCGGGTTCACCCAGGGGGACATCCCACTAGGGTGATCCCTTTTGGGGTCCCCAAAGAGGGAAGGGGGTGACCCCACCGCCACGGTCCGCAGTGGGGTGCACCCACCGTGGACCGTGGGGAGGTGGCTCCACAGTTGGATACCACCCCCCTCCCCCCGAGCCGTGGGGAGCCCCCTGCCCCCGGCAACACAAATTATCCTCCGGTATCCGGTGGATCTTCTGGTAAGTGACTCGAGTCGACCTTCCAGGTTCCGCTCCGAAGAGCCGACTGAGGCACACTGCGTACATTTGAAATGACGTTATAACGGTTTGCGTCGCGGCGATCACTCCAGTAGTTCACCTCATCATCTTCATTCGTTCATCTGTGGTACAATATTCCTCCTGTAGTTCCTCGGCAGCTTCATTTTCTCCCGTAGATCTCCTCTTCCAGTGCCGGAGCCAAAAAAAAGGCTGCCGTAAGATATGTGAAAAAGTCCGCAGCCATGCAGCCGGCGCTATTTAATTAACGCGCAGGACTACGGTAGCCCTGAGTCCATTTTGATCGGCACAGGCGTACTCGTCTCCTTCTGCCGGGACCATAATTCCAATGAACGCCATAAACTATTTACCTCGTGTCGAGCTACATTTTTGTACTGCTTCAGTCGAGCTTCTTCCGACAGCTCAGCCTTGGGGAGATTTTCGGTCTGATTCGGACGAAGCGCCATATCTCTAAATAGAAAAAGGCATCAGAGACAGGATAACACACAAAGGTTGAAATAGTAAACAACGAGCACGAAACCGAGATGGGCACTGGCAACAACGAGTCGATTTTCGAAATGAAACCGCTAGGGCCACCCGCTGACTTAAACTGATTCAAACCCATTTACGGAACAAACATCACCGAATAAGACACAAAAATGTCTGATAGTCTCGCGCTAACACAATAATCTCCATGGAAATGGGTTGAAGTTGAAATGAGCCATTCCAAAAAATTATCATGAAAGCGATATCCCTGCCATGGAAGAACGGACAACGAAAATGTGAGGGCCTATGATTGATTTTCTAGAATTCAATCGACTCCTAAACTCTTTAAAAAGGTCAGGAATGAGCAGTTTCTTTAAATATAACGAATAAAGAATGATATTACAAGTCCTTAGAAGCGGATAAAGTATTACTGAACAGATGTCGTAGCGAAGAAGGAAGAAACCGATCCAAAGTGAACCGCCCGAGGAACTGATCAATCTTCCCGCCATGAAAATTAGATTTTGAATTGAAACAATTCCCGCGCGAGCGACAGAATTCGGGCGGTTGGCAATGGAGCGCAGCAACCGACAGACGGGCGCTTGCAGTAGCGCGGAGAAAAATTAGTAATAGTGTCAGTTAAGCTACTGCTAAATACTATTATTATCTAGCTATTTATTTGGAATCATCCATAAATTACTTAGCCATTTTAAATTTTCTTTAATTTCTTTTCTTTTCTTCTCAATCAATAAACCGTTTTCGGACTTTGGTTTTTTTTTCGAAATTTATTCATTCATTTTCGCCCTTTTCTTTGAATTTCATGATTTTTCAAATAGGCCATAGTAAAAGGAGCACATTCCGGCCCCAGAAAATGGTAACCCATGTTTTTTACACTTTTGCAAATAGGAAAGAGGGAAATAAGCAGTAACATGTCGATACCTAGAAGTTATTTCGCTAGTTCATATTTATTCTACATTATTTTGTTTTTTTTTGATAATTTGGTTTTCTTCCGAATTCATAGCTTCTTTTTAATTTACGCTCTTCATTCTTCTACTCTGCTTATCTGGGTCAAATTCCGGTCCGCAACTGCGTCCGACACGCTTTGCGGCCGCGCGCTTTCGAGTCAGAAGAGTTTCCAGCGCCGCAGCTGCAGATCTGTAGACTCTAGGTGGGTTTTAGAAACTGGAAACTAAACAAAATTGAAGAAAACTGTATAAAAGCCATATCGAGTCGGCTTCGAGCTGGAAACTCGATTGACTCGAGCGCGATGCGGCCGCAAAGCGTGTCGAGACGCAATTGCGGACCGGAATTTGACCCAGATAAGCACAGCATGTATTTTTTAGAATTCATAATTTTTTATACACACGAAAATTTCAAATTGTTTCCTGAATATTGGAGTTTATAAACAAAATTTTCAATTTTCGGTCTATACACGAAATTCCGCGATTTGATTTTACACCCGAAATTTGCTATGTTGCGCGAGAAAATAATCAATTAGAAATTTCGATACCGATTTAACATGCGAAATTTTCATCACCAACTTTAAACTCAAATTTTTATTTTTTACCCACAATTATTTGAATATTTCTTTCATCCGGAAATATTTACAATATTGATGCTATACTCAAGATCGTCGATATTCATTTCACAATAAAAAATCTCGATTCTTATACATTGATTCCAACTATACACAAAACTTTCGCTGTAGATTTTGCAGTGGAAAATTTCAAGGTTCATTTTAAAAACGAATTTTTTTCAATTTTGATTTTACCTACGTGATTTTCAACACTGTTTCTACTCAATAAAACGAAATTTCTAGAAAAATCACATTTTTTTTCACCGCATAAAAAAAGATATTTTGCAACATGAGAAAATCCAACACAATTTTACACGCAAAATATACGTATATAAGATCTCAAATCCAGGCCAATGACAGAATACCAAGTGCGGGAGCAAGTAATAGAGAGTTGAAAATTGATCCTCTAGAATCTTGCCGACGACCAAATGATGTTTGCATGGTGTTTAAGTTACTAGCTGGCATTGCGAAAATCAACCTTTCTAGATTCTATAGGCTGAACCGCTCGACGACCAGGGGAGCAAGCTTAAGATCTCATATGCAGCTCCGAAGGGCAATATTAGATCCTGTACCTTTACTTGTAGAGCCGGATCAACTTTTGTCTCTCTTTACCTAGATATTACACCGGTACCAGTAACTTCTGCTTTGTGGAGTTTCAAACGCGTTACAGGGAAGAAGCTGTTGTGTTTCTAGGTTTAAATGGAGAAAAAACAGTACAATACCTCTCGTAGGATTTGGTCAGAAAGCGAGCGAGGTCGGGTTTTCGCGTCTTTTTTGTATAACTCGCTTCAAATTCCATTTTCAGCCAAACAAGGGTGATATTCTTGATCCTGGCGTCGAAGGCTACCCAATGGTTAGGCATCTGTGGTTGTTGCGTTGAGAACTATTAAAGTTTCGCAATCAGCCTGGTTTGTAATTACGGTAGCATGGCGGGTCGGGCGCTACCATTTCTGTCTGCGTTTCCTTTTTTCTACGGTACACATATATAGAACAGGTTGATTTCAAAGCTTCCATGGTTCTCAACGAAATCCTGAGAATGGCTACACCATTGGATAGCCCTCAACGCCAGGATCATGAATATCTCCCTAGTTTCGCTCAAAGTTGACCTTGAAGCGAGTTATACAAAAAAGACGAAAAAGACGCAAAAGCCCGACCTTGCCCACTTTCTGACCAAATCCTACGTGCGGTAGTGTATTTGTGCTTTTTTTATCCGGTTCATGTTCTCTGTGGTTACCTGTATCGATGTTTCTTGCGCTTGCCTTATGCGGCGTACTCAATAAATAAAAAACTGATTTCACACACCAAAATCTCCATTCCATACACGAAGCTTTCAATATTGATTTAATTTTTAGTGTCGCTCTTCAAATAAGCCGTGGCGCAGCTACGTGGCATACGTGACCGCACGGAGGCGAAGTTATCGAATCCGTACATTTCTGCGCAGGCTTCTTGTACCATTTAGTGCGTAGTACTGTGCTTCTCTAGGCCAAATTCCGGTCCGCAATCGCGTCTTGACACGCTCTGCGGCCGCGCGCTTCCAATTCGAAAGAGTTTCCAGCGCCGCAGCCGCCGATCTGTTGACTTTAGGTGGGTTTCAGAAACTGGAAACTAAACAAAATGGAGAAAACTGTATAAAAAGCCATATCGAGTCGGCTTTGGCGCTGGAAACTCGACTGACTCGAGCGCGTGCGGCCGCAAAGCGTGTCCAGACGCAATTGCGGACCTTAATTTGGCCCAGAAAAGCACAGTACTTAGCACTCTGCAGAATTGACACGAACGATAAGGCCAATATGGAGAATTTAGTGAGTCAAATAACTTGCATTGCCTTTTCTGTATAGGGATCTTTTTTTCTCCTAAAAATAGAGTATCTAGGGATGGAACGTTCCCTTTGAGGAGATTCCAATTTCAGAAGTCGATTCTCACTCCGCTACTCCTATTTCTCATTGTCGCATACATGTGATCTCTACCTAGGTATAATCCAGCGGGATGTTAGAGGAATGGCAGGACAGCTGTCACTATTGTGCGCCCTCACACAAGAGTAGGCTCAGATACCGAGCGGTAGAGTGCGAGTATGGAGCTTCAGGGAACCGCTCTGCTCCTGAACAAATCATACGTATCGATCAAACGTGTTCAGACAGGTAATTGTAGGTAAACATATTTTGACACTTTGACAGGCATGTTTTAGCGTTAGGGGCCGATCGCTATTCCCGAGCGGTACCAATTGCCACAGGGGCATGAAATGATGATATCAGTTGCATTTCTGTATCAGACCGACCGATACAAAGATTCAAAAGAATGTTGAAAAGCATTTTATAGCTTTGCGGCAATCGGGACCGCACGGTATTTTGCGGCTAGTGCTCAGAAGAGCATTTGTACGATGGCAAGCGACAAGTTGAAACGCGCACTGGGCTGATGGGCCAGGTTAGGGTCCCGTTTATACTTGCCGTCGCCGCGATTCGTCGCGGCGCTAGGGAGTGCCGAAAACGCCGGACGTGCAGAGGAAGAGCAAAGGCGACGCGCCGCATACAATTAAAGAGGGCGACTGCTACGCGCGACACATTGACGTGACAAACTTATTGTCTGACGTCGCTCCAGACGTGACAAACTTATTGTCTGACGTCGCTCCATAATGACAATAAACGGCAAGCGCAGTGCTTGGAGAGTGGCACCAGCGACAAATCGCGGTTACGGACACTATAAACGGAGTCTCACGCAATTTTTTTTCTCAAAGCAGCTCTTCGGAGCAAACCACAAAAACCTTTATTGACGCTGACCGAAGAAAGTATATGAGTATAGACACGGTCATTTTGAAATTCCGTCCTTATTTTCAATTTCTTCTGGGTCATTCTGGTTCAGACTGCCGCGCCACACAGCAGCGATTTCCAATCATCCATTCTGGCATCTGGACCAGTAAAGCCGGTAGAACCTGCAATGATTTTAACATTTCCTACCAGGAGAAAAGTAGATCAAAGTTAAGAAATGTCCCACGATTAGGCCATGCAGAGTGCCAAACAGTACAACCAGAGCGATGGCCGACACAAAAACTGACGACGAGTATGTCTGAAAGATGCTGATATACAACATCGCAGCGACAAATTCAGTCACTGCGACTCTGCCAACTCACATGCACGAATATCAGCGGAAAGACGCAGCACACAGTTGACAGGCCAGCCTGAATCATTGGCCATCCGACGGACTTGATCGCGTGCTCCAGACGTTGTGTGGGACCCTCGATGCGAATATGAACCACCCCTTCCTGCTCGATCTCACTTCTGGTATCAATCTAGACTGATATGGTGAGTAAACACCGCAAAACATGTTCACAAGAATGAAGGTTCATACTTTGCTGCAGCAGCAAATGCAGTGAGAGGAAGGCATGGATTCACGCATAGGAGGAACGGCGCGAGTTTCATTGAAATTGATCTTCAGGCGCCGCGTCTGCCGCTGCGACGTAGTATACTTCCAGTTCTACAGGCAGTTTCACTCTGCCGCAGCAGCAAAATGAACTCAGGGTGGTGGCCATAGTGTATTCCAACCCCTGAAGAGGCGGGAGAGACGGGGGAGGAGCGTGGTAGGAGAGAGATTCATGATTGGACGCAACACTGCCCACTCGCAGCGTCTCTTCTGCTTCTCCCGCCTCTTCAGGGGTTGGACTACACGATGGCCACCACTCATGAACTCGTTTGCTTGAACGATCGTTGCGCCTACAGTTACGGCAAAGTATAAACCAACGCAGAAAAAAACCCACTTGGAAATGATAAGCAACATGCGCTATGTAGTCCACGCTCATTCCAATAGTCATCAGAAGTGAAGCCATCAGAATCGGATCTAGATCGAATCCCAGCTGAGCCATAATACCAATCACACCTGCAACACATAACATAACACTACATAACTTAACATAACATAACATAACATAACATAGCACAACATCGAATAGCATAGCATAACATAACATAACATAACATAAAATAGCACAACATGCATGCAGGGTTGGACAGGCTTGCGACCGGTCGCAACGGGGTCGTAAAAATTTCGGAATTTTTCGAAAAAATGAAATTTGGGGGGTTCGTTAGATTTTCGAAAAAACGGGGTTTATCTCCAAACCACTCGGAAAGGTAAAGTGAGGCAAGAGTAGCAAGTGGCGTATGAATTCTGAACAGTTCAAATGAAGATTAGCTTCGGGGGGGGGGGGTTCGTAAAAATCTTGGTCATGAAAATTTTTGCATCCCAGGGGGGAAGAGGTTCGTGAAAATTCCGGTCACCAGGGGTGGGTCGTAAAATTTTGGTCACCGGTCGCAACGGCCTGCTCCACCCTGCATGCATGGCACAAAATTACATGGCAGGACATATCACGGCAAGACCCAACATCACAAAACACCATGATATGACATGATCTGACATAGCATAACATGGCATGAAATGACGTGGCAAGACACAAGACGAGATGTCATGACATTACATGAAATAACACAGCACTAGATGGCATGACATTTGTAACAAAAAAAAACGAGCCGGTGCTGATAGAAGCAATTGATATGCTGGCCGTAACAACGCTACAGGGGTTTGGCATCAGAATCGCACAGACGACAATCATCGAGATCAGAGTAAACAGGGACGTCTGAAATAGAAATCCAGTGCGTCGCGGCCAGGGGTGTGCGGAAATTTCTGTTTTCTGGCCGTTTTAGCCTTTCTGTTTTCTGATTTCTCTGTTTTTTGAAAAACTTGCAAAAATCAGAAAAAAATCAGCAAAAGTCAACAAGAACCAGATCTGTTGGACAGTTCAGGAACAAAATATTGCTGGTGGTCACCTTGCCCACAATTCACTAAATTTCTATGTATGTTTGTTTCGCCTTCTTTCCCCTTGCTGTTACACCGTATCCATAATTTTGCGAAGCAGCAAATGCTGCGGATTATCAATAGAAAAATGAGGAATCAGATGCTCAAGACGTTGAAGCTACGACTTTTTCAAGCGTCACCGTCTACCGTTACAGACAATCGTGACGGGACCGCTTCGCCATCAATAGTCAGCAAGCCAAGAGAGCGAAGCGAATGCTCCAGAAAATGACTTGCGACAACGAATACGGGTTTTTGGGCCCCTTTTTTTGTTTGGCGGCAGTTCATTAGTTACTCAGATTTTGATAAATCGAATAGACCATAAGTATAAGGCTGCAATATGGACCAAAACAGGTTAATGAGCGGAAAGTACACATGCTCAACAGAATGTACCACTATTTAGCAAAAAAAGTGATAACAAACGTGCTCAGCATCGAAGAATACTTCTCTGAGTGAATTTCCGGTTAATTTAGGGTCACAGGCGTAAGCATCCTTAGGTGCTATGTGGGAAGGGGGGCCCACTGTTGTATAGCACTTGGCCACGCCCATTTTTCCGTGCCGCAATGACTCTCCTGATTTTGGCAGGGGAGGGATCCCAGGTAGGTGCTCAAATTTAGTGCGGCACAGTAAAATGGGCGTGGCCAACTCCATCGCGCCATAGTGCCCCCCCCCCTTCCCACATAGCACCCATCCTTATGGCCATTGGTATACTTCAGCGACAATCGGTCGCCGGCGACGTACACGGCGACGGAGTCGTCGTCGCCGCATTGAATTCCACGCGCTTTTGCGTACTGATATTTCCGCACACGCGCATCTGCACAGCAAACAAAAAAATCGATTATGGTCATGTCATCACAGCCTATGTGGGATTCCGTGATATTTCCAAATGTTTTCACTTTCTGTCTCAATATGATCGTCATTCTAGTCGTTTTATTTATCCCTGGTTTTAGTTGGTAGTTGGGAAGCGGAAAATCTAGAAGTTGTCATATAAGAGGCAAAACACGTGGTCTTGGGATATAATCCATGCATTCGACAGCCCAGAAAAAAATGTATAAATAAAAGGACAATTTATAATTAATCGAATGATATAATGACAACACATAAACACTCCATTGAAAAAAAACTGCAATTAAACAGCTAAACCGAAACGTACAAAACTATAATGTCTATTGATGTCACTATATTGTCCATGATATGCCAAAAATCATATGAAACAGCGTGAAATAGATGAATCTGTGGAGTCCAGAGGAGCCAGCGACAGCCCGTCGCTGTGCGCAGCACAGCGACGGGCTGTCGCTGCGGCGACGGAGTATACCAGGGTTACGTCACTGAAAACTATAACACCCCTCAGCGACCTGTTTCGGCGACGGTCGCACGCAAACTGATCCCGCGGCCGACCCTGCCATAGCGCCGGTGCTGGTCCCGACACGATGAGTGATAGTTGTCCAAACCTGTCGCTGCAGCGACAGAGAGGTATACCAATGGCCTATGCATCTAGGTACACACAATTGCCCGTAAATCAGGGTAAGAAACTCGAATTCATGTTAAGTACCTGCCAAGGAGAAGTTTTAGGCAAGCTGTGTCATTCTCAATCAACAACAGATTTGTAAGAACCCTGCATTCGCTTTCGGGGCGGTTCGCTGCTCTTTGCTGTGTCTTGGCTTGGTGCCAGTGAATTTTCAGGTGGTCCCGCCACGATTGTCTCTAACGATAGACGGTGACGCCTGAAAAAGTCCTACCTTCACCGTCTTGTATCAGATGCTCGGTAACGGTATCAAACATCTCATTTCTCATTTTCCCACTGATATTGCGCGACAGTTGCCGCTTCCGCAAAGCATTAATAGGTTGCTAAACGAGAAAACCAGCACTTATATGAATCGTGTTAGTTGGGACGTGCGCACACCCAGCTGTTCTAAGCTGTTTTTGTGCGTCTCTCTTGCAACTTTTCACTTTTCTTACTTTTGTGATGGTGAAACCTGCATTCTCTTGATGAGAACTCAGCAACTGATTTTATCGCGAACCCTGCTCACCTACTCAGTACTTCGGCACAATAGGGGTTGCATCCCAGGGCAAAGATCGAGTGCAGACCTTAGCTGTCAGCAGCAGCTGCTGCTGACAGCGGTATACGATTCCTATACTTGCTGGGTTGAACCCCTCGATATCAATGACTAGTACCTGTTAGCTGTCAGCAGCAACTGCTGACAACGAGGGATTCAACCCCTAATACGCTGACGTTCTGGCGCTCTCTGATAAATTCACCGGACCAATAGCCAAGAAATGTCTGCTTTCTGCGTGATAGCTGGAAAACGGTCGGGAAGTAGCTGGTTGCCGCGGAATAGCCTAGAAATAACCGCCAAAAAATGTTCGCTTCGCCGCGTAATGGACGCCAAATAGTGCTACACAAGAAATGTCCAGTTCAACTCCGCATTGCCGTTTAGTCCGAAAAAATGCACGCTGATTGCGAATGCGTGCTGCGGCGCGGTTGCGAGTATCCTCAGACAAGAATTTGGGCTCACTTGGGCACCAAAAGCAAAAACCGCGCGGGTGACCCTACATCCCTGTCTGAGGATACTCGCAACCGCGCTGCAGCACGCTTCCGCAATCGGGGTGCACTTTGCGGACTGAACGGCAATGCGAAGCTGAACTGTACACGAGGCATTCCTGAGGCATAACTTGGATGTCAACACCGCGGTCGGTTCAACTACATAAGTTTACGGTACTTGGACCCCGCCTACCACCAGGAAGCCCGGCCGAGCTACTGGAGGCCAAAGCGGCTGCACGGCGAGCCGGCAAAAGCCGCGACGCGTGTTCGTAGGCCTGTCACGTGTCGGTTATTGCTCGGCTACTTCTAGGCTATTTCGTGAACAACATGGTGTTAGCCGCCTAATAATCGAGAAACAATCAAGAAATATTCACGAAATAGCACATTAAGAACCGCTGTGGAGCGGGCTATTTCTCGGCTAAAACTTTCAGAGTGAGTGCCTTCAATGATGATGTCATTGACGAGCCATACTATCAATGTCTCATTAGTTATTTGTCCAGTCTCGTTGATATTGTATTACAAGTATGGCAAAGATGTTCAGAAACACACTCTCTTTTCTCTTGAAAAAAAAAGTTAAAACGCAGTGAGTATTTTTTTCTGAAAATTTTCTGTTTTCTGATTTCTGTTATCTGTTTTCTGGCCGTTTTGACCTTTCTGTTTTCTGATTTCTGTTTTCTGACAAACTCCATTTTCTGTTTTCTGAAATTTAAAAAAATTCCGCACATCCCTGGTCGCGGCTGCGCATGTGGTCGGCTGCGCTCCATTGGTACGCCAGTGAAACGCTGCGTGCGTGCGCCGTGTTTTAGGCTTTTACAGATACTGTGGAGAACCGTACACGGGCTTCATTGGAATCCTAAATTGAGCCTGCTACACGCGTCCCAAGCACGCAACGCGCTCCAAGACCTAATTTTTAGCGTACCTTCAGTGTGACATTTCTCAGGCTCAACATTTGATCGACAAACATGGCTCCCGGATCGAACACAGTCACATTCAGCTCTGGGTACCTGTGAAATATTATTAGGCCATGTCATGTTATTTCGTATCAAGCCATGGTATGTCATGTGATCTGATGGAATGTGATCTCGTGATGTCATACGTTGTGTTATGTAATGCTGCGTAACGTTATGTTATGCTATGCAGTATTATGTTATGTTGTGTTGTGTTATGTCGTGTTATGACATGCCGTGTTTCGTCATGTTATGCCGTGTCATAGGATATCATATCATGTTATGTCATTACATGTCATGCTGTTATGTTATGTTATGTTATGTTACGTCATGTCATGTCATGTTGTTATGTCATGCTATGTTATGTCATGTTATGTTGATCACCCACTTGTCGATGATTTTCCTCCACATGGCCAAAAGCTCTATTCTGGTCTCCCAGTCACTCACGTTTGAATAGACAACATTGAATTGAAAAGCTTCTATGATTGAATTCCCTCTGAATAAAGATACTACATTTTCAAAAATCAATAACATTTGAATTTCAAACTCACTGCTCTTTTGACAGCTTTACAGCAGTGTCAAAATGATAGGGATTGACTCTGAGAAATTCGTCTAATTTTTCAACATCAGCATTAGCCTAAATTTGTGTGAAAAAGTATATAAGGCCTGTTCACGGTGGTAATGCGTGCGGCTCCGCAGCGGTTTTCGGCAGTATGACTTACTCCATATGGGTAGTTTTCCTTGGTGCTATTGTAGGTCTGGATGTAATCTCTCAGCCATACATAGGAAGAAAGTGGTCCTGCAGTCAAAAGGAAAACTTTTGAATTTTGCAAACAAAAGTTCTGGATTTTTTCTGATGTTGTGGATTTTGTTAGTAAAGTTGACTTCTATGAAACGCAGAGACTGTTTTCCACGACATCCTGGCAGTTTTCTTGACCCAAAGGCATCAAACCTCTGCAATTCCGAACCGATTCCAGCTCTTTCAGCATGTCCCAGAATTTTCGCGTCATATTCATGTCCGTCAGATTGAAACGTGTATTCACATAGAATTTGGGCTTGAAATGCTCATTCCACACTGCAAATTGGTGTTCATGCGTCGCGGTCGCGTTGCGGTCGCGCGTCCAAGTTATTGGAGCTCACCGTAATTTTCCAGAATCGTGTTCGCCTTGTGGAGTGGTGAGTCCGTCGGGAGAATTTTTCTCGCGTCCAGGCGAGTTTTCATGGTAAACACACCACTTATGGCGAAATACCAGTACACCATGACTAGTGCGAAAATCCCTGCGCATACTATTTTGCTGCTAACAATCTTGGAATGCCACTGTACAATTATTTCCAATGAGTTCTTCAACTGAAATAAGATTTTTTTCATTTTTTTCTTACTTCACAGGTCACACTCAACCTGAGCGCATCTCACTTCCTACGACACAGCGCACGCTTCACATGGAACGCTACTCACTTTCTACATCGCGGCGCACGCTCTACGTAAAGCGCTACTGACTTTCTACAACGTAGCGCACTTTCTACGTGGAGCGCTGCTGACTTTCTACAACGTCGCACACGCTCTACTTGCAGAGCTACTGGCTTTCTATGACGCAGAGCACGCTCTAGGTGAAGCGCTACTGTTTCTCTACAACGTCGCGCACGCTTTACGTGAAGCGCTACTGACTTTCCACGACGCGGTGCACGCTCAACGTGAAGCGCTATTGCCTTTCTACAACGTCGCGCACGCTTGACATGAAGCGCTACTGACTTTCTAGAACGCGGCGCACGCTCAACGTGAAGCGCTAATACGCGGTGCACGCTCTAGGTGAAGCGCTACTGTTTCTCTACAACGTCGCGCACGCTTTACGTGAAGCGCTACTGACTTTCTAGAACGCGGCGCACGCTCTACGTGAAGCGCTAATGACTTTCCACGACGCGGTGCACGCTCTACGTGAAGCGCTACTGTTTCTCTACAAAGTCGCGCAGGCTCTACGTGAAGCGCTACCGTCTTTCTACAACGTCGGGCACGCTTTACGTGAAGCGCAACTGACTTTCCACGACGCGGTGCACGCTCAACGTGAAGCGCCACTGCCTTTCTACAACGTCGCGCATGCTTGACATAAAGCGCTACTGTCTTTCTACAGCCTCGTGTACGCTTGAAGTAAAGCGCAACTGACTTTCCACGACGCGGTGCAAGCTCTAGGTGAAGCGCTACTGTTTCTCTACAACGTCGCGCACGCTTCACGTGAAGCGCTACTGACTTTCTAGAACGCGGCGCACGCTCAACGTGAAGCGCTAATACGCGGTGCACGCTCTAGGTGAAGCGCTACTGTTTCTCTACAACGTCGCGCACGCTTTACGTGAAGCGCTACTGACTTTCTAGAACGCGGCGCATGCTCTACGTGAAGCGCTATTGCCTTTCTACAACGTCGCGCACGCTTGACATGAAGCGCTACTGACTTTCTAGAACGCGGCGCACGCTCTACGTGAAGCGCTACCTTCTCTCTACAACGTCGGGCACGCTTTGCGTGAAGCGCAACTGACTTTCCACGACGCGGTGCACGCTCAACGTGAAGCGCCACTGCCTTTCTACAACGTCGCGCACGCTTGACATAAAGCGCTACTGTCTTTCTACAGCCTCGTGTACGCTTGAAGTAAAGCGCAACTGACTTTCCACGACGCGGCGCAAGCTCTAGGTGAAGCGCTACTGTTTCACTACAACGTCGCGCACGCTTCACGTGAAGCGCTACTGACTTTCTAGAACGCGGCGCACGCTCAACGTGAAGCGCTAATACGCGGTGCACGCTCTAGGTGAAGCGCTACTGTTTCTCTACAACGTCGCGCACGCTTTACGTGAAGCGCTACTGACTTTCTAGAACGCGGCGCATGCTCTACGTGAAGCGATAATGACTTTCCACGACGCGGTGCACGCACTAGGTGAAGCGCTACTGCTTCTCTACAACGTCGCGCACGCTTTACGTGAGGCGCTACTGACTTTCTAGAACGCGGCGCACGCTCAATGTGAAGCGCTAATGACTTTCCACGACGCGATGTACGCTCTAGGTGAAGTGCTACTATTTCTCTACAACGCCGCACACGCTTTACGTGAAGTGCTACTAACTTTCTGGAACGCTGCGCACGCTCTACGTGAAGCGCTAATGACTTTCCACGACGCGGTACAAGCTTTACGTGAAGCGCTACTGACTTTCTTGAGCTCGATGCACGCTCTACGTGAAGCGCTACTGTCTTTCTACGACGTCGCGCACGCTTGACATAAAGCGCTACTGTCATTCTAAAACGTCGCGCACGCTCTACGTGAAGCGCTACTGACTTTATAAAACGCGGCGCACGCTCTACGTGAAGCGCTACTGGTTTTCTACGCCGCGGTGCACGCTCTACGTGAAGCGCTACTGTCTTTCTACGACGTCGCGCACGCTTGACATAAAGCGCTACTGTCTTTCTACCACGTCGCGCACGCTCTACGTGAAGCGCTACTGACTATTTAGAACGCGACGCACGCTCTACGTGAAGCGCTAATGACTTTTTCAACGTCGCGCATGCTGTACGTGAAGGCTACTCACTTTTGACAACTTCAGTAGACATGAAAATCTTACCTTGTTCCTCCACCCTTCTTTGGTGTCATATTCAAGCTGATAAGGTTGCTCATGTGCGCTGGCGATGGCCAAAACTGGACCAAACAGCAGTAGTTGGAAAGTGAAGGTTAAGCCCATAGCCAGTGCAGTTCCAAGACAAAATATGCGTACTTCTAAAATGCCTCCGATCAATACCCATAGCTTCACCAGAGCGGCTTACATCAGATATATACTTCATCGCAACCGCGGCTGAAACACTCAAGAATGCTGCCATTCCAGTTGCGGAAGCGCGGCTGCGTCGAAGTATAACTGTGTTCTTGATGTATATAAGGTCTGTCCAGAAGGGATTGTCCGCGTAAGCGGTCGGCGCGTGTCGAGCGGCTATCGCGGAAGCTTAGGACTTGGGTATAGATTTGCAGGAATACATATTAGATCAACTGAAAAGGCTAGCACCCCACCTAGCTGCTCGCAGCCGTGGGAATTCTCGTTGGAAAAAATGCCCCGCAAAGGCAGCTCAGAAAGCACGCCGTCCGCGTGGGCGGACAGTCTCATTCGCACACGCTTTAGATGCAATTAGGCGACCTGGCGTAGGTGTGAGCGCTCCGATTCCAAACGAGAGAACATTTGTCACGGATGTTATGCTGATACTTGGGCCACATTCCTCATAAACCAGAGCTGAAAGATGTTATGTAATGGTATGGAACGGTATTCCATGTTTTGCTATCCTATGTTATGTCGCGACATGTCACACCATGTCGTGCTAAGTCATGTAATATTATGTCGTGTTCTGTCCTGTTGTTTATGTTATGTTATGTCGTGTTATGTTACATCGTTTCGTCATGTTATGTTACGCTATATGTATATCATGTCACGTTATGCCATGGTAAGTCATGCCATGCCTCACTATGCCGTGTTATTATGCCACGTCATGTCATACCATGTAATGTGATGCCACGTCATATCATGTCATGTCATGTAAAGTCATATGATGTCATGTTATGTAATATAATGGTAAGTCATATTAAATCATGTTATTTTTTATTTATACGAGAACAATAATTCACGCTTTAAAACATGACGACAAATAAAGAAATGACATAAATGTTATGTCATATTTTGTTACGTCCTGTCATGATATTTTGTAACATATCCTCTGTTTTCGAGTAAAATTTATTTCCGTTCAACGCGTGCAACTGCGCGCGTACGCTGCGTCTCCTCCCTACACTTTCTCGCTGTCTCAACCCTCTCTCCACACAAGCGCGCGAGGGAACAGAGTACATTCGGCTCGGAACCAGAGGATATGTGCACCGAGTTTGCGCAAACAAACAACAAAGAACGCAAAGTCTCGGTGCGATCCCAACCGACACCGGACAACGGTGTTTCGATCGCGTCGCAGGCCCGTCCATTCACTGAACTAAATCGAACACGGGGACTCTTTATCATTGTGTTATGTCACACCTTGCTATACCATGTTATGTTATGCTGCGCAGTTGTTATGTCACACCAAGTTATATGATTTAGTGTTGTAATCTTATGTTCTGACCAGCCAATTCATACTACACGATCTCAGGCGGTGTAATGTAATACCATTTAATGTAATGTAATGATGTGTCAATTATTGCCATGTCATGTTATGAGATGTAAATGTGGCTTTGTTCTTTTTTCCTTTTTTCCAGGTCCAATCACATAATTCCTTTTGTGCTAGCATTTAAGTCTAGCTTTCTCCGGTGCTATTGGCTAAATATGATAGTTATGTCAAAATATGTCATGTTATTGTGTAATGCTATCTTATGTTATGTTGTGTTGTGTTGTGTTATGTAATATAATGTTATGTTGTGTAATGTTATGCTATAATGTTAAGTTATATTATGTTATGTTCTGTCATGCTATGTTATGTTCTGTTATGTAATGTTATGTTATATTATGTTATGTTATGTTATGTTGTGCTATGTTATGTTATGTTATGTTATGTTATGTTATGTTGTTATGTTAGATTGTTATGTGGTGTCATCTTACATTATGCTATGTTGTTATGTTATGTTGCGTTATATTATGTAATGTAATGTAATTTATTTATTTCTTATATACGTCCGATCGAACGCACCAACTCAAAAAGTAATGAAAAGGAACAGCAGAAAATCCAGGAAGGTATGTTATGTTGTGTTGTGTTATGTTATGCCATGTTATGCTGTGTCATGCTATGTTATGTTATGTTATGTGGTGTTATGTTATGTCATGTTATGTTAAGCTATGTTGTTATGTTATATTATGTTATGCTGTGTTGTGTTATGTTATGCTATGTTGTTATCTTATGTTATGTGAATGTTGTGTTATGTTATGTTATGTTGTGTTATGTTAAAGGCACTGTTCACGATAAACTTCATCCTCGAATTTTCCATGACAAACGCTTCTCGTGGCTCTCAGAAGCAAAACAGCGTCGAAAAAACAGGACGAAAAGCTACCCAGGAGCCGCAAAACGGCTTAAGCCTAGTTTTGACTGCAGGTGGTCGCTGCAGCCATGCAAGGTACAACTGTTCCTTTTTGATCGCGCGTAATGGAAAGCTGCTCCAATTGTGATCGCTTCGTGGCAAACTTCCTACATCGCTGGGTCGCGGCGACGAAATCCTATGTTTTACTGCTTCGCTGCTGGAGGAGCGATTCTCAATGGTCGCTCATCATCGCTCCATCGCTGCCAAAATGGCAGCGATGGAGCGATTGCCAGCTAATGACACGTTTCGTCTAGTGAACCTTGACCCTTTCACATGACAAGATCAGTGTTTACGAGTCGAAACGTGTTATTGATGACTACCAGCCCTTAATTTCGCTGATTGATTGAATTCCTTCGATCATCCATGAGGCTATGCACTATGAACAAAATCGCTGCCGCTGCCAGATCGCTGCAGCAGCTGGTGCGAAATCGCTGCGACGAAAAACAGCGGCGATGCAGTCAAAACATGGCTTTAGAAAAGTGGGCAACCCCCCATTGTGAACAAGCCCCGCCCCTTTCAGACCCTCGACGTGAACAAAGGAACACTCAAAATCGTGAGTTGAGCGATGGTTTCCGATCAGAAGCCCCGTTCTTCCCTTCATTCTCAACTTCTCTCTTTACTCAGGTCAACTCGCTCACATTGGCTGCAAAAGACGGAAGTTAGAAGCCTCGGACAACTCGTCCACCATTTTCCCTTGCTCAGTTTTTGAGGAACCATAAATCCATTCCCAGAAGGTCTTGTACGATTCCAGAAGCATCATTGGAATCAGAATGGGACCGGTTTCAAGATAGGCAAAAAATCAGAAAGCGATTTTTATCGCGAACAGTGCCTTCAAGCTATGTTGTTATGTTATATTATGTTATGTTGTGTTATGTTAAGCTATGTTGTTAGGTTATATTATGTTATGTTGTGTCATGTTATGTTATGTTATGTCATGTTATGTGGTGTTATGTTATGTTATGCTATGTTATGTTATGTTAAGCTATGTTATTATGTTATATTATACTAATGTTATGTCATGTTATGTTATGTTATGTTAAGTTTCAAAGTCGTTCCTTTCATTGCGTGAATCACAAGACCGGGAGATCAATTTGAGCTGAACCTTGGCTGAATGATCTTCATTGTTTCCAGTTCGAACTCGTGCTTTGACTTTTTGCCCTCGAAAAAAAGTGCGTGATGGCACGTCATCCCCGTCATTACACTCAGGAACAGTTCGTCATCCCATCGGACACGAAATCGATTAATGCACGTAGAGAGTGCAGTAAACCAACACATTCCGCCTTTTTCCATTCATTCTTTGGTGGTCCTGCGATGCCCTGTTTACCCTAGACTCACCCATCCTCTCTGGACTTCCACAATTACGTTTGATCTGCTTCTGCCATGCGTAAACCATCAAAAATGAGTCATCCACGCCTAAATCATCAAGAAAATGGATTTGCATATTTTTTTGATGAAATTAGCACTGTCGTTTTATTCTCTGCCTAACTTTTCTTTATACAGAACACATCTTTCTTTCTGCATCTACTAGCAGTATAGAACTGTCAGGTTGAAAAATAGTGTCTGACTGACTTCCTGATTTCCAATGCGACACTTTTTTTTTGTGAAATTTGCGATTTTTCTAATAAGAGATTACTAAATGTTTTTCTATGCTTGTTTCCATGTAATTTTTTTGTATGCACACTAAATTCGAGTAGATTGTTTCCGACATATTGTCCTGTCGTGTTATCACGCGAGCAGTTGCAACGCGGTGCCGAAAAAATCAATACGTATACCAACCAACTCCCATTATGAGAAAAGGCATCACAAGCAGTAGCGAATTTATCCTTGATCCTGCCATTGATACAATTCCATAGGTACAGGTTATAGCCAGCAGTGGACATAGCGTAGCTCCTACTCCAACTAGTCTGAAACAAAAAAATGGCAAAAATTAGCTTGATTTGGCGATCTTTCAGTAAGGTACCGTGTTCTTAACGACCTAAACGAAAACAATTAGAACAGTTCGCTTTTGATATGCGATCACATACTGCCTAAAGAATGGCACCACTACGGACTTCAGGCTCCCAAGCGAGCAGAGGCGTCGCATCTACTGTCAATTACGCCTTTCAAGTGTCCGGTCCCTGGGTGACGCTATGTAATGTTCCAAATTTGAATCGACGCGCGACACGGACTGATGCGATCGAGGCCTATCGATAAAGGGGCCTGCAGAGTTCAAGTTGCGGCGTTGCTCGCAGCGACGAACAGCGCTGGGTGATGCAATATCGATTACATTCGGCGAAGAGGGCGACCGACACAGCGTGATGGGCGACGAGGGGGCATCACATAGTGTTTTGACGCTGCGACGACCCTGCACCACTGCCAGCGAGCGGCAACCGACGCGGCGACGATAATGTTCGTGAACATTTTTGTCGCCGCGCCAAGGCTGACGCTCGGCGACCAGTCGCCGGTCGGTTCAACTCTGCAGACCCCTTAAGAGCTTTTCACGTTGCGCAGCGACAATAATTGAAAAACTGCCTCCCTCTGCAAGGTAGAGGAGACGCGCTCATCCGAGCGACAGCCGCGACGCGACTGCCCGCGTAGGACCCTAGACGTCGCGGCTTCCTAGAGATGGGAGAAAAACCATTGTTTTCGCAAAAAAAACTTTTTGACCTACATTTTACCCAGATCCAACGCATGATAGTAGGCTGCACTTGAAAACACGCAAAATACTACGAATGTGATCATAAAACCGATTCCTTAAATTATAGATTAAGTTATAAGTTTAAACAAAAATCTCAGAAGAACATCTAAGGCGATTATCGCCCCCGAGCCGCCTGACAGTTCGGCTCGTTTTTCCACTCTGCGGGTCTCCTCCTCTTGCTGTCCGGGCCACTGCTGTTGCTTTCCGGGCCACTGCTGTTGCTGTCCGGGCTTTCCCGGTTGGCCCGAACAGCAACAGCAAAAGCCCGGAGTTTGGGAGAATGAGCCAAACTGTTAAGCGGCTCCGATTCCTATTCGGTGCGGCTCGGGGCCGAGAATCGCCTGAGTGATTTTTTTTTGTTATGAAAATTGCTGTTCTTCTGATATTTTCCCTACATTCAAGACGATTTCATTGTTTGACCTTCAGAAGTATGTTTTGGTGTTGAAACTACGAGAACTACAAAAAAAAATCTCAATAGAAGACAGTAATACGCTACGGAAACTAGATAAAAAATCGGAAGATGAAGAAATTAAATGGAAACTAAAACTAGAAATTTCAGAAAATTCACCGAGGGTAAATACAATTGAAGGCAGTGTTCACGATGAAAACTGTCCTCGAGTTTTCTCCGGAAACCGATTGTATCGCGAGCCATTGCAACAACAATGGCGAAAGAACAGATTAAAACGAGAAATAGATCCCCCTATAGGCTCCGGTTGGAGTCCCGCCGCTGAAAGGCGCGACATCATGCAAAGGAGGACTATCGATTATGCAGCGCCACACGATCGATTCCTCTTCATTGCATGCAGCCGCGCCTTTCAGCGGCGGGACTCTAATCGGCCCCATGCGGCCCTAAACCTTGTATGCGCTATTCCGCTATCTATGGCTCGTTTTTGATCGTTCTTTACCATTATTCTTGCATTAGATCCTGACACATTCAATTTCCGGTGAAAAATCGAAAGTCGTTTTTATCGCTAACACTGCCTTCAAGACGATAAATTTTAAACTGAAAACGATGGGCTGAAAAAATGAAACCGCAACCTACGGAGTTGAGTTAAAATTAAAACGCCAAGCATATCAAGTGTAACAAATATAGGAGCTAGCTCTGAAAACTGCGATTAATATCAGACACCCGACTTTAATCACAATTGAGCTAAATATTAAAATTGAAAAATTATTTTGGATAGAAAAATGGCTATCAAAGTTTTAAATTTTTGATTTCATACAAAAATCATCTTGAAAAATCGGAGCAAAAAATTAATTCAATTGATGATAGGAAACTGAATGACACAATGATGATAACTCATGTAACGCGATTTGAAAAAATTGAAGCCTTTGCACGATTTTTTTCCGAAATAAAATCAGGTATAAACGGATTTTTCTTTCAGATTCAGTGTTCGGGAGGAATGCTTCAACTGAGTAAATTCGAAATCAGAAAGTGAGAACCCATATAAAGTTGGAAATTCGGAAAATTGTTAAATCAAGAGTGTTTTCTGGTTCTCTCCCTCATTCTGAGGTGTTTTTCGAAAATTGGATCGCCAAAAAAAATCGGAACTTTTAAAGTCGCGAGTATTTTTTGATTCCATTACAGTACCGAGCATATTTTTTGCACAAAAAAACGTTTTGCGGCGTTTTCTGCGCTCACGCGCCGCATCGCCATAACTCACTTTGAAATTGACGAAATGAGTTTTTCAGGTAGTTCTCGTGTTATTCTCAGTTAGGAGAATGCAATGATTTGGGTAGAAAAAAATTTTTACTCCGGTATTTTGTTGAAAAATGTGTATTTCCTTTCAAAATTCTCATCGAACACAGGTCAAAACTTGACAGATTTCTGCTATCATGACCGTCTGATCAGTTCATAATGAGGGGTTTAGAGGTGCAAATGTGCAATTTTTGATGAATTTCTGGAGCTGAATCTATCATGTTTGCCACTATCGTATAGGGCTGAATGAAAGCAATCCAGAAATGACTTCAGGATTGAAATTGTATCACTTCGAAGAACGTTATTACGTTTCGGCGCTTTGTGAGCGCAAAAAAACGTCGCAAAACGCCTTCTTTGCAAAAAATTTGTTCGGTACTGCATATTGTTTTTCCTACTTCCCTTCTTTCATTTCCTATGACTCATTTTTGTTCTGCGGCAATTTTCAACTTTGTGTTCGGTACATAGGCTTGTCGAAGGAGCCGTTTTACAGATTCGTGGAATTCTCTTCGAAACTATTGATCACCCCAATTTTATCATAAAGTTGTATATTTGCGCAAGGTGCTGAGTTGAACGCAGAACGCTTGGCTCCGGGCGAAATTGAACCAGCATATTCCCTTCACGGGGACACGCCTTGTCGCTTTGCACCACCAAAGCCCCAGCACCGGTCTCACTCAGCTGCTCGTTAGATCTTCACAGAAGCAGAGTTAGAGAAGCACTGGGGCTTTGGTGGTGCAGTGCGATAGGCTCTCCCCCGGGATGGGAATATACTGGTTCAATCTTACCCGGAGCCAGGCGTTGTGCGAATAACGCCTTGTGTAAGCATGCCTTAACGTGCGCTGCGACGTTAAACTGCAGTTATGGCTAAAACAATAAAAAATCGTATAGAGTTGTAAAGTTTAATATCTACCCCTACCTTTGTGGGTTGAACCATGCTACCTCATGTGCAAGCCTGGATCGCTGACGTGGGCGATAACACATCACTTCTGGAGTTGATTGCCGATTTTTCTCAATGAAATTTCGTTCTCTTTCATTTTATCCCAATTTTCGCGGTCTCTTCAAGTCCGTCTTACGAATATTTTTCAAAAGATGGGTTTCCTTGCAGAATGCTTTCATTATGGGAACGCTCAGTTCTAACTCGTCACTCATCCATTTTCTCCTCGAAGCGAAACCTATCCGATAGAATTTCCGATGCTTACAAGTCGTTTGCTGTTAGGGTAAGTCAATTTGCTGTTAGCGAAATTCGGGTCAAAAATCGATAAATCTCGTTTTTTATAGAGACAACCTCAGACAGAAGGAAAACAAGGCACTGGCTATGCTACAAAGTCTAAATTTGATCAACAAATGATATCGCAGAGGATAGTAGGAGCGGATGCCGGTAGGGTATTGTTTTGGTCAGGCCAGGTTTAGACTTCGCCGCTGCAGTGAACGCAGCGTCTAAACAGCGCGGCTTTCGTAAGGTGGACGAAAAACACAAGGTTCCTACCCTAATCGCAGCGCCAAGCAATCGCATGGCGCCCCTGCCGCTGCGACGAAGTATGTTTCTGGCTTCGTAATATTCTTGTTGCGGATACTAAATTAATTGTTATTGTTCGAGAAGAGGTTTTTGTGGAGATCTTTTGATAATTTTCCTTACTTTTTATGTTAAATAAAAATGAAAAAAGGTTACGATTCTCAGCGCGAACGATCCTTAATCAATTTTTTTCAGAGAGCGGAATCAAACCTACAGAGTGGCAACGACGCTTCTTGGTGATCACGAGAATATACAAGCAATTGAGCGATATTCCACCGTATGTCGCGTAAGTATGAATGCTCAGTTTGGAGGATTATAATTTGGGAGAAGTGCAACCAGAACTTTCATCTGGGGTCAGGGTTCGGTGCCGGGTGTGGAGATCCTAAGGGGGTCTGAGCTGCGTAGGGTAAGAGGGGGGTCTGGGAGAATCGCCAAAAATTTGACTGAATCACGTTCCTGAGGAGGTTTCAGAAAATCGCCAAAAATCCGACCAAATCACGCTCCTGGGGGGTCAGAGTAAAATTGGCATTCTCCAGCCCTCTCCATTCCTCCCCCGCAGCGAAGTGCAAATTTAGAGCTGAGCCCATGGAGTTGGCAGTGCTTAGCGCCTTTGATGTTGAGCTGAGCCTTTTGGTGGCGGAGCCTTTGGTTTCCTTCAAAGAGTGGGGTGCATTCGAATTTTTGAAGAAATGAGAATTATTCAATTGTAATGTCGGAAAGTAAGTCTATTTTGTTCTATATATATATATATATATATATATATATATATATATATATATATATATATATATATATATATATATATATATATATATATATATATATATATATATATATATATATATATATATATATATATATATATATATATATATATATATATATATATATATATATATATATATATATATATATATATATATATATATATATATATATATATATATATATATATTGAAATTGTATATTTTTTCGTATTATAACCCGTGCCACTCTTCTAAGAAGCCGCGACGCAGCAACGCAACGTGACATTATTCGATCGATAATCATTATTCACGTTACTCAGTTGCTTTGGTGTGTGCCACGCATATGCGTTGCGGCCTGTTACAAAAACGACGCGTATGATATTGATTTAATTTTAATGAAATCATTTTTCAATTTTCTTGGTTAAAATCAAGTCCCGCGTCGATATGTATTCAAAGCATGTTATCGCTTCGCTCTATGATTGGAGTGTAAATCTAGCCTGAGCCCTGGTTCATACCTCATTCGCGGCGCAAGGCGATGGTATGAAATTTGAACTTGTCGATGGGTATCGCGTCGATCCTTATTCGAATCATGCCATCGCTTCGCTCCGCGAAGAAATTATAAACCCGGCCTACTGATTGTTACTCTCCATCCAACCGATCTACCCAAATAAGCCGAGAACGCAATCGGTCAGCCAGGCGTAACTGTCTCTGTACCCTTTTCCGACACCTTTTAAACCATCCTTCGCTTTCAGAAACGGAACGATGAATCGAATGCACGATCGGATGCGGCTTGTCTTCATTGTGGTAGCCGTATGCTTCTTCTATACACTAACCTTCTTCACCGAATCCTCACTTGCTCAGAAAATAAACCGCGATCGTCAGGCGGGGGTTAAGGTCTGATACCTCCTGCCACTATAATATAGCTCTGGTACTGCCCATTTGTTTCGCCTTAACACTTCATTTGGGGTTTGATCTGACGACTCAGGAAACGATAACCGATATCGATCAATATATCGATTGTGAACTAGCGATTTTGGGAATTATAATCGATATCAATCAATATATCGATTATTTTAAAATTTTTGTGCTGTGTGCGAAATGTGGCTTAGTAGCATTTTTTGTGTCAGACCATTCATTCTATAATCACGTCATTGATATTATACATTTACTATGCGACTAATTACAAGTACAAGCATCTTTCATTTGATTTGAAGTGCATCATATTGATGTATCCTATAGTACATGTTTATTGTTTAATGTCGAATATACAAATGCAGGTGATAATTTGGCCCTCACTTTGTGGGCGTGGCCTCCTCATGCAACTTATTGATTTCTTGTGAAAATAAAAATGATTCTTCTCAATGAATCTAAGATTGCTAATGAAAAAAAAAGGCAAAGCGTTCGAATAAAAATGAGAAAAACAGTTTCCCAGATAATGCCTGTCAAACTAATAGTTTTTCTGGCATTCATTCAGTGTACCTACCTCATGTCGCAGGTGCGACGTCGTCCGTGATGACGCGGGGTCGCTTAGAACAATCAATACTTGCAGGAGTTAACCTGCTAGTGGCTTTCTGGAGTGCGTTCCAAGATCATTTCCATGGCAAAAGGTTTCTATGGATGGCGGTTTGGAAGCAATACGCCGTTATAACTGACTCGATTTCGTTGACGTTTTTAGGTCTGATTGAGACTTTCCACGCCTGCGATCACGCCGATTAGGGCAGTTAAAACTTCGAGCGACACGCGACGCGACACAGTGATCATTATCAATATCGATCGAAAATTGATATTCGCGACAACCGTTGTCGCGCGTTGCGGAAAGTATAAACCCGGCTTCAGAAATGCACGACGCGATGCAATCGTGGTGAACCGTCGCGTAGCAGTTGCCCCATCAGAACTTTGTACCTCGCTGCCAGTTGCAGGAAACGATATTCCGGGCGACCCGCGGACTCTTAAATGAGGCGGGTCATGCTCCTAGCAAGCCGCTGACCCCTCGACTGCTGCTCGCCACCCGCATGACAAATTCCACCGCAAGATCTGGCATCTCGCGCGATCCGCATCGTGATTTTGGGCGACACGCACGAGTAGCGAAAATTTGGCTAATTTCGGGTAGCCAGAAAGCACGGACTCAAGTTCTGAGCCGTGTTGATGACGCGTCACTTTTTCACTTATTCATCGCGCTACCGGCTTATACGATACCAGCGTGAAATCGCAGCGACGGAAAGTAAGTATGAATGGACTTTTATGTGTTCAGTGCATTGGGATACTGCGCCAGCAATGCAACACCGCACTAGTGGTCAAAGCGGTAGAGGTAGGAACACTAAACAAGTACCGATTTACGAGAGCTGATTTATACACCAAAACTTCCCGCGGCAGAACTATACCTCGTCGCAGCTCTAGTAATGACCACCATGATATGCGAATGACATCAAAACGCGAAAGTGTTCGCTGCGTTTGTCGCTGCGGCGAAGTACGCCCTTGATTTTAGTTCACACAAAAGTCTGGATAACGCGCAGCAGAATCGAAGAAAGCCAGGGAATCTGTAATTTCTTGAATGACTTTTTTAAACTTTGAAAGGCGCGCTACAGAAGGTCAAATCAGAAAACATATCAAGACGCTACACGGAGTCAAGCGGCCAATAGCGCGAAGCTTAGAGCATTCGCCAGACACAGTCGCGTCGTGAAATCTTGTCCAATTCCCCAAAAACTGCGGCAGTCCCAAACCGCGTAATGAAAAAATCGAGTGGAATGCGCTCAAAAGCCAGAGCTAGTCATGAGTCTGCAGATCTGATTGCGATATTGGCCAACGGTGTTATTGTTGAGCGAAGGCGTATTGATTGCGCTACGCCACTTCAACGTGTATGGCGTAGTTCGCGCGAGATGTTCAGGGCTTACCGCTTGGGAATTCTTTGAAGAGTCGCTCATACTTCCGCCGCCGAGCGGCGCGGCCAGGTGTTATTCTACGATATTGATCACGTGGCGCGGCATGATCAATATTATAGAATTGCACTTCGCCGCGTCGCGCGGCTGCGGAAATGTAAACGACCCCTAATAGCGAAATATGCGGCCGCTACTGAGATCAGGTCGCGCCGCATGTAGGCGCGGCATAGCGCAAACATACTTTATTGGTTACCTGCCCCGGCAATATTGATATTATAGAGTTGCAATTCACCGCTCGCCTCGGAACCACAAATTCACGCCTCAGAAATGATGAGCTGCGCGGCAGCCGCTGAGCGGCAATTCCAATCTGACACGATTATCGCAGTCGCGATTCGGCACGGCGGAAGTATAGACAACGTCTAACAACTAAGAAAAAAACTACCTGCGCCGAAATATGGCGCCAGCTTCCGATTTGCTTTGTTGATTTCCATGTCGAGAATTGAGGTGCCAAAAACCTGAACGCGTCTTATATTGACTAGTCAAGCGGAAAAATCGATAACTCACAAGTAGCTCCACTTGAGGTTGCTTCTTGTAGTAACCCTGATTGTAAAGGTTGCTGTACTGATACGCCGCTAGCTCCCAAAGACTCAAGTCCTTAGATTTAGCTTCTGTGTCCTTGTTTCCGTAGAGCAATACGGCAATCAACTGAAAGTTGGGCTTTGAAATCCTGAAAAATGTTCTTGTATTGCGGCGCATTGTCGGGAAAATTATGCGCTTATTCCTGCACAGGTGAGTGTTGATCGCATATCATAACCTCTAAAATCCATTCCCGGCCGGACCTTGGTATGCTTAGAACTACTGGTAGAAAAACTGCTTTGCGCCCTACGATGCGCCAGTGAACACCTAGCTTCGGCGCCTCGCAATCTGTGGCTCATAACGACTTTCAAGCTCTGACCTTAGAAAGGCGCGGAAATATTGTTTTAAGTTCGCGTGAAAATTGGTTTGAGCTCGATGTCTTTTCGTTCCGTGGCGTAACGTCGGAAAAAATTTGAGCAAGTTCTTGCTGAGGTGAGCTTTGTTCAGTAAAAATGACCTAATAAGAACAATTCTGCACCCTATACCTGTATAGTCCACAATATTGACACAAAAAATGTTTCCGTCTTACGACGCGCCAGTAAACGTCTACTACAAGAACCTCGCCTTTTTACTCAGTACAACTTTCAGGCTGCTTGCTGTGATTATGGCAGGACGCTGAAATCGATTTTCGAAAGTCCCACCGGAACCGGTTTTGACCTATTGCTTGCTCAAAAGCTATCTAGTTCGTTCCGCGGCGCATCGTTTGGACAATTTTCGTGCTCATTCCGTCTTAGATTTCATGCTCATGAATACAGATTTAAATTTGCAAAATATATCTCTGGACCTTACTGGACTTCGAAATGGTGTTAGCGCAAAAAATACTTCGAGCTCTACGACATGCAAATGGACACATAGTCCCAGAGCCCACCCTGGCTGGCTTTGGAGAATTTCTGAGGTACTGTGAAATCAAAAAGGCGTAAAAATCAGTCTTGAAGATGACTGATAAAAATTGGTTTCGAAACTCCGCGCACACAATAGAGATTTAGTTTTGTGACGCATAGTTTGAAAATGTTTACAACTGTTCCCGCAGAAATGAGCATTATACACAAACCAGCGATCTACCCGAAGGATGCCCGCATTCCAGTTTAGCATGTTCCGGGTTACCGACATGGAAGTCTTAGTTGTTTCCTACAATACAGCAAAGAACGCCTGACCCTAAGCCCCGCCTTCGTTGGATTTAAAAATTTTCAAATCTTCAGATTTGCGAGAAACAGGCCGTGAAAATCTCAGCCAAACCGGGTTTCAACGTTTGTGGGTCAATTTCGTTTCCTGACGCAACGTCTGAACAATTTGGCGTACAAAAATTGATTTCCACCCAACGACACGCCAGCGAAATACAACGTTACCTTCACATATTCCATGTTAGTAATCTGAGATTCCATCGGTTTGTTTGGATCAACAGCATATGCTAAGCCAAAGAATACACTTTTCTGCAACGGTATCTTCACAGATGCCTTCTCGGCAGTCACGAAAATGGGTGTGTCCCCGTAACAAAAGTCGTTAGCTCACTTTTGGATTCACGTTCACGTCGACAAGTCGTACCCCGAAAAGGCACTGCTCAAACGGGACGCGAATGTTCCAAACCTGACCGAATGGATATGATAGATCATATATGGACGGGTAGGTCTCAGCCGCAATTGCGGACCTGTAGCACTCATCGAAATATTCCTGAAAAAAAAATGAGGGAAAAAGGAGTGAAGACGCGGAACTCTGCTGTGACAAGCAGCTTTGACAGGGCGATCTGCCGCGCATCACCGGGCAATCACCGGCTTCTGAAGGCGAGATGTGCGGCCGATCCGCGGCTTAACTGGCCTGATCGAACGACCCACGGTCCGAAATCTTCTATAATAGAAGGTTAGCTGAAGAAACCTTGAATGTCTTGAAAACTTCATCGCCGATGCAGAGGGGTTCGCAGATTTCCTCATACACCAGTCGGTGCTCGCCATACTTCATTGTGGCGCGTTGGATATCCTTTAGAATCTGACTGGCCTCGTCCAGATGGTCTTTCTGATGCATTGAGCTGTTCCCTTTGGACATCATCAGGACCGCAACCGTCATTGGGTCATCTGAAAAGAGGGATTGTTGAACACTTCCAGTTGCGATATCGTCTGGAACCTACAGAAAATTCACGGCGAACCTGAATTTTGCCGAGAAATCGCCGCGAAATCAACGCTATACAGCAAAAAAAAACCCGCGAAAATCCAACGGGAACCTACGGAGATGTGACTGCCGCAAATTTTCCACAAAAATATTTTTCAAAAAAAAACGCAAAATTATAGAGAAAAATTTCTGCCGCGAATTCGCCGAAAAAAATCCTCGAATTCGCCACAAAAGCCTTCACTTCGCTATTATTTCATTGAGGGCGCCGCAGTACAGCAGCGGACATGGCTCACTCGATAACGCGTCCGACTACAAAGCGATAGATTGATACCAGATTGTTCAACAAGTTTTGTCGTTCGATAAGAAAAACACAATTTTATGGTTCAAAATACACTTTAGTATAATCTCCGTGAACATTAATACACTTGCTCCAACGATGCTCCAATCTGTGGATCCCATCCCTGAAGTGAGAATCCGGAAGGTCTGCAAAATACGCTTCAACAGCCGTTATGACATCTTCATTTGATGAAAAACGCTTGCCATGCATAAATTTTTTGAGTTCTGGAAACAAATGGAAGTCGCTGGGGGCGAAATCTGGTGAATACGGTGGATGCTCCAACAATTCGAATTTTGACTAATGGATTCTAGCCACTGTCAGAATGCTCTTGTGACACGGTGCATTGTCCTGATGAAAATGGATTTTTTTCTTCTGCAAACCGGGTCTTTTTTCACGAATTTTTTCCTTCAACTGGCTCAAAAGGTTGCAATGATAATCAGAATTAATTGTTTCGCCAGTTTGCAAGAAATACACAAACAAAATTCTTTTCGCATCCCAAAAAACTGATGCCATAACCTTCTTGGCCGATTTACGGACACGAACTCGTTTTCAAGCCGAACAACCAGGTTCACACCACTCTTTAGTCTCTTGTTTTGATTCACGATCATGGTGATAGACCCAAGTCTCATCCATAGTGATGAATCGACGCACAGAATCCATTTCATCCTTTTTAAAACTCTCCAAATGTTGCTGAGATAGTCGCATTCGAATGTGTTTTTGTTCCATTGTTAGCGAATGCGGCACCCATTGTGCACACAGCTTTCTAAAACCCAAAATTTCATTTAACATATGGCTCACACTGCCTAATGAGATGTATTCACCGATACTGATATGGAAGCTACGAATCTGATGAAGGATACAGCAGATATCGCGGATTCGTACGGTCTACGGATAAACACGGACAAGACCAAAGACATGACGTCAGACGGTTCACGTGCTTCTATGTTCTTCGAAGGAGCTGAGCTCCAGCAAGTTGAGGAGTTCAAGTACCTGGGATCGGTGGTGCAACAGCGCAAGGTAGTGGCCACAACGAGATACAGTGCAGGATCGGGCAGGCGTGTGCTGCTTTTGCTTCACTAGGCTGGTGTCTGTGGAAAAAAGGCAATATATCAATCAAGACCAAGGTGCGGGTCTTCCGATCGCTTATAATGCCGACTCTATTGTACGACTCGAAGTCGTGGACCTTGCTCAAGTCGGATCTCAGCAAGCTGAGGTCTTCCAAATGCGGTGTTTGCGGTAAGTTCTTGGAACAACGTTAAGAGATCGCATACGCAACGACGTTATACGAGACAGGTGCGACCATCAACCGACAATCGTGGAACAAATCCGAACGAAGAGGTTGCGCTTGTTTGGACACGTATGCAGAATGGAAGCCAGTCGACTACCGCACAGCTTGCTATGGAGAAAACGCCCAAAACCATGGAAGGTCAAGAGAACTGCCCCGAAGAAGACGTGGTTGAAGCAAGTCGAAGCTGACCTGAAATCTCAACGGTGCAGTGTCGTTAACGCTAAAATAATTGCGGCTAATCGTTCTGAATGGGAGCATATCGTTCAGGCCTCTGGAGCTCCTATGGCAACTACAGTAGTGTACTGGTTGAGAGGTCATCCCGCTCCGCCAGCCGCCAGCTAAAGGGATGAGTGAGAGAGTGAGTAATGAGATGAGTAGAGCCTCTACTGAATTGATCTCAGTCAATCCACGATCTTCCAAAACCTTATTCTGTATTTTGGCTATGATTTCTGGTGTTGATGCGCTTTTCGGACGTCCTTCACGTGGATCGTCTTCAAGGCTTTTACGACCACGTTAGAATTCAGCAACCCATCTTTCTACTGTTCTAATTGTAGGAGAACAATCATTATAGACTTTTAACAATCGTTCGTGGATTTCTTTTGGTGCTAAGCCTCTAAAAATGAGAATTTTATCACTGCACGATATTCAATTTTTTCCATTGTTGTGACACGGCGACACTAAATGGCTTGTAAACAAAGAATGAATTGACAGATTCAAATGAAACTTCAAATACATTCATATGAAGAGTGTACCAACGAAACGGAAAAATTTGGGCTTGTAGCAACGCGCTCTCTTATCGAACGACAAAACTTATTGAACAACCGGGTATGAGTTAATGGCTCAAAGCTTGGCATGCAGTGGCCGAAACCGTGGCGAATTCTCGGCAGAAGCCCGGCATTAAGTTGTTTTTGCCTTGTAGAGGCATCGGAATATGATCAGAGCCTACGCGCTGCCTGGAATTTGCCGCGAATCTGCCGTTTCGGCACGGAGGCGGTAGATCCCCTCCCAGGTTCTCGGTGGAGGCCAGGCGATTCTCTACATAGTCATACTCCAGCATCAGTCTCACCTATAGCGCCATAGAACTCGCGTGCCACATGAGCCTCCTGTCGCGATCTAGCATTATGCGCAGTATAGCCTTCTCTGACGCTATCGCGTAGCTCCATTCCGTGCATACCGCATGAGCAGACTGAGAGCAGCATCTGGAATTTCATAAGAATTCCCCTAGTTGAAGACAGATTCCAGCAGACGCTGTGAGCCTAACAAACCGCTACGAAGAGAAAACAACGTGGATACAGACCGACACAGTAACCCAATCGATTGAAAAGAAAACGGAAAGAGAGGAAAGGCCTTATTCTGTTCCATAAAGAAAGTTGTTCCGCAACTGAAAATCAGATTCTGTATTGAAGGGCATGACTAGATCATGTGAAAAACTTCTACCTTGCACTTGGCCAACATACTTTTGTGGTTTCTCCGCACTCTGTCCTGAGGGTTCGTTCTTAAACTTCAAATCTCGGCAGTGATAGGCAGGGCAGGTAATAAGAACGTAAAGGCCAACCAAAGGTTGCTCGACACGACGCGGTCGCGTCACGGCTCTCGTAAACAAAATTGATGATAACCAATTGATAAAGGGTAGGGTATAAAAGAAGTGAAGAGCAGTGTGTCTTCATTCACATACCGTCCTTCTCCAAGGGTAGCAGTTGAGAATTTGCCTGGACTAGGAAGTAGAAAAACAGAACCACCGGCGTTCAAGATATAATAAAACCGGAGTAAAAAAACATAGAAAATTATAGAGCCGTGACGCGACCGCGTCGTGTCGAGCAATGTTCGGTTGGCCTTTACGTTCTTGTGGGCAGGTACAGTTTGTCCCACTACTTCTGATTTCTCTGCGAATCCTCAGCAGCCGGCGCGCCCGACGCGTGCGCCGGATAAGATGCGGCTATTGATCGGCGCAGGTGAAGGGCGAGCTAGCGGCTGACAGATTCGCAGCGAGATCAGCGGGAGACAGCGAGAAAGTCTGATGAGGAAGAGGCGCAGCGTACGCGCCAAGACGCACGCGATGAACGAAATTAGTTTCACCTGGAACCAGATAGTAGCCTTTGCCCGAATGAGACTGCCCGCTCCAGTGGTGGGCGTGCGTGTCGTGAGACAGTCATGAAGGCATTTTTTGAACATGCGAATCGATAAGCAGTATTAATAAACGAATAGGGAATAATAACTTAGTCAGCTGATTGACGGCGTGAGTAAGCTCGTCCAGAAAGAGAATTAGGCCAATGTTATACTTCTGCAACACTGGGTCGCTGTCGCTGAGCACAGTGCGCTGCACAGCGACGTGCGTCAGCGAAAGCAACAGTCTCCGGCATAATTGTAGTATGTTAGCCCTCCGCGACACGTCGCTGCGACGGACGCGCGGCGACTATTCATTCCTACGACGGCCGATGCCGTTGCTCCTATGCTGGTCCTAACGCGATTTATGCTACTGTGCTTCTCTGGGCCAAACTGCGGTCCGCAATTGGGTCTCGACACGCTTTGCGGCCGCACGCTCTCGAGTCAGTCGAGTTTTCAGCGCCAAAGCCGACTCTATGTGGCTTTTTTATACAGTTTTCTCCAATTTTGTTTAGTTTCCAGTTTCCAAAACCCACCTAGAGTCAACAGATCGGCGGCTGTGGCGCCGGAAACTCATCCGACTCGAAAGCGCGGGGCCGCGAAGCGTGTCGAGACGCAATTGCGGACCGGAATCTGGCCCAGAGAAGCACAGTAAATGTCATGACTGTCGCTTATGACAGCGACAAAGTATATCATTGACCTTAGATCAGAGCCGCTCGACACGCGCGCCGGCGGACAGTCTCGTTCGGACAGACTTTATGTTTCACTAAATCCTTGAGAGAATGGGTCCAGGCAAATTTTAAGTCGCTTACCTCCGCCTCAGGTGGCAGCAGCGGTTCACAGGCATCATCTCCTATAAGCATTGCTCAAAACTTGGGAAACATAACAGAACAATGCGTTGACTCAATGAGACACACCAGGGCTAGCGTCTGCAGACTTTCCTGAGTGATAAGCCTCATATCGTCCATCCTCATGACTCTGAGGATAATCATTTCAAAGGCGGTCCACAGGCTGTTCCACAGCATCGGTGTGGAGAATTCGACTTCAGCACAGCGTTTAACACGGATCTGAGGTCCGTTTATCAATCTTCGATTGGTTACGGTGTGCATACGGTAGTTCGGTCAATGTCTCAGAATTGCTTCCATACTTCTATGGAGGGGTTATTTATGGAGGTGAACCCGAATTCGATGTTAGTTCGTCGATGTATGCCGATAATTGTGTCGATCGATAAAATGATGTTGTAAAACCCCAAATTGGGGTATCCAACCGCGAACGGGTATCCGCTATTATTTTGCTGGCAATAATGTGTTCGGAACCCTTCAAGTTGAGGCATCCAGCAAAAAAAAGGAAACTTTTACGGCAGAATGCATTGCTCTCCACCGACAACAGGCGCTGGCGGACCGCTGCTTATCATGGCATTGGCGAGCGGATCGCTGTCAGGTTGCTGACAGATCGTCGCTTTTCAGGCCTTCGGCGGTCGGATCGCATCCTCTCGTGTTCTATGCGGATCGCTGCCAATTGGCGAGCAGATGGCGGGGCTAGGCTGCAGTTGATCGCGAACGCAGAGCTGCCAGCGATCCACTCGCAGAGCCAGGAAGAGCATCGATCCTCCATCCAACTGACAGCTATCCGTCTACAAGGGCAAGAACAACCGGCTGTCCACACGCCGAGGAAATGGGGAGCGGCGGTCACCAGCATACTGCCAGCGATCCGCCCGCTGAGACCATGATAAGCAGCTGTGCGCTCGCATTTATTGTACAAATGACGTTCGGTTGTCTCGTCTCGCCTCTCCCTAGGAAACTAATAGATGAGCGATGCGACCGCTCACGCTGTTTTATGCTAATCCGCGGTGAGAGCACGACTCATGGGGAGGTCTGTGTAAAGCCTAACTTGCTCGGATGAGCCCGGGCGGAGCAAGTGGCGGAGCAGTCGATCATGGCAAAACATAACAGCTCAGAGAAACTCACGGCCCGTCCGCGACGCTTTTCCAGAATCGTCCGCGGCCCACGACAGGACGATCCTTCACCGAAGCCGGTAAGGTGCCGGCAAAGCGCCGCGGACCATCCTGCAGGCGCTGCGGATCGTCCTGCAGGCGCCAAGGATCATCCTGAGAGCCGCCGCGGACCGTCCTCTCCAACAGATGCGTGAATGTCGCGGTCCGGGCCAGAGAAAGCCCCGCCTCGGTCCAGACAAGGGCGTAGCGCTTTGCCGAGATCTGCGGTGAGGAGCCACCCTCCTTGCGGACCGCGGCAAAAACCGCCCCCAGCTGTGAGGATATCCATATCCCCTCAGCAATCAAAAATATGCTGGCCTCCGGAGAGTGACTCGAAGCCACCTTCCAAGGCCGGCATCAGAGTGCTGAATGAGGCCCCCGTCGGAGTCGGTGGATCTACTGAGTCCCACCGGGTCGATACGCACCGAAATCGTGGAAGACGGGTGCAAAGAAACCAACCCACTGAGTCCGACTGCGACCATCTTCTTGCGACCGCAATCCCCCCGGTCGATACTGATGGTTCTCATGCATACAAGGGCGGGGCCAATGCACCGACTGAGTCCCACTGAGTCCCGCTGCGTCCCAACCGAAATCATCCTCACCCCACCAGGTCGATAAAGGAGTTTCTCACGTGATTTGGGTGCATTTTCTTCGGCCGACTGCGACCTGCCAAGTCCCGCCGCATCCCGATTCTAGTCGTCTGCTCTCTGCCCCACCCAGAAAGAAAGCTGATACGGAAATCAGGTTCATTTCATGCAAAAAAGAATCGCCTGTTCAATGATGATTCTTAAAAATGGTTTACGAGTTGAAGACAAAGACATGTTGAAAAAGAAAAAATTAGCCACCAAACACGTTCCGATTCACAGCTGAGGTGATAATCGTGGGACAGGGGCTCTATACACACCGAGAGAGGAGTTGTCCCGTTTTTGCAGTTCGAAACGTCACGCGACTCAACGGAAGTAAAGTGGTCCCGAGTGGAATTAGAGTCGCTAAAGGCCGGACAACTCCTCCCTCGGTGTGTAGAGAGCCCCTGTCCCGATAATCGTCATTAGACTATCGATTGCGTGTTTCGCAGAGGAACTGGTTGGCGCTGGGGACAACTGGACTCAGTCGGTTGCAGACGGTCGAGGACGGTTTTCCTGCCCCGGACTCATTCGGACTCAGCAGGTTTTTAAACGAAGTCTGACGGGGTCCTGAGGACTCGAGTGAGATTAGGCACCTTTTAGGCCCCCGTCATAGTCGGTGGATCTACTGAGTCCCACCGGGTCGATAAGCATCGAATTCGTGGAAGACGGGTGCAAAAAATCAACCCACTGAGTCCGACTGTGACCGTCTGATGCCCACCGCAATCCCCCCGGTCGATACTGATATTTCTCATGCGTACAAGGGCGGGGCCAATGCACCGACTGAGTCCCACCGAAATCGTCCTCACCCCACCCGGTCGATATAGGAGTTTATCACGTGATTTGGGTGCATTTTTTCGGCCGACTGCGACCTGCCGAGTCCCGCCGCATCTCGACTCTCGTCGTCTGCGCTCTGCCCCACCTGCTGCTGATACGGAAAGCACATTTGGACATGTTGAAAACAAGAAAGATCAGCGACCAAACACGTTCGGATTCACAGCTGAGGTGATAATCGTCACTATCAATTGCGTGTTTCGCAGAGGAGTTGGTTGGCGCTGGGGGCAATCGGACTCACAAGGGAAGTATAAAAAGCGTAGGTCGGATCTGCGAAAACGACTAGTATGGTTAGTATCTCTTCTGGCTCAATAGTAAAAATGCGCAGTATCCCGCCGCGAGCCGCAGGCTCAAAAAAGTTATGAGCATTTTTTAAGCCTGGCGGAAAGGCAAGGGTACCATCAGGCATTTTTTTGGAGTTTCAAAAACTTTTCTCGGATTTAGCTCAAAAGTTGTATGTTGGGAGTAATCTAGGGTGGCGAATACGAACCTGGAGTCCATTTGTCGAAATTTTGAGGTTAACTGTAGGTTACAGTAACATGTCATTTAGGGGTCAAAACCCACCTTAGTATTTTGAAAATCGACAAACGGACGTTAAACTCGTATTCTCCAACCCAAATAACCCCCGTATACAAATTTTGAGTAAAATCTGAGATTTTTACCAAACTACCGTATACCCACCGTAATCTGCAAAAAATCGATAAACAGACTCCAGATTCGTAATTAGCACTCCAAATAACCCTCAAATAATGATTTTGAGACATATCGATCGTAGAAAACCGGAAATCTCGAAAGTGGCGTTTTTCCCTCGAAATTTTCCCCGGTTGGGAAGCTTCAAACGAAAGTAGTCGAAAGCATTGGAAAATCGACTAATTAACCACAGATTCGTGATCAGCGCCCCGAAAAACCACCCTGGGGGAATTTTAAGTCAAATCTGGACAATTTTTCTAAAACGCTTCCAGAGTCCTCAATTGATAGAAATAAACGCCCAACTGAAAATCCCTATAAGTCCAAAACGCTGTTAGTCTGGACAAAGTACGGAAAATATGCCTTCACCCAAACTTTGCTCAGGGGGGGGGGTAGTTTTTGACGCTGAACACATTTATGAGGTCCGTTTCCGGATTTTCCGAAGACTAACTAACGCGCTTTTTGGAAGGTACAAAAAGCACAAAAAATGAGCTTTTTAAGCTTGTAACTTCTTGGAACCTGCAGCTCGGGGCGGGATACTGCGCAGTTTTTCTATTGAGCCACAAGAGATACTAAGGACTGTAGTCGTTTTGGCAGATCCGACCTACGCTTTGTATACTTCCCTTGTCAGTGGGACTCAGCAGGTTTTTCCACCCCGGACTCATTCGGACTTAGCAGGTTTTTCGACGAAGCCTGACCGGGGCCTTATACCGGATGTGTATAAGATAAACACATAAGGACGTGATCATTCGCTTTACCATGTTTTTTCAAGGTTGCCACTGCAGCCATGCCGGTGGTCAAGTGAGATGGGAATGAGTGAGATGAGGAGGTGGAGTCCTTTACCTGCTGGTCCGCCCCGGAGTCACCCCCATCAAGAACAACAGCGCCGCGGATGAGCCGTTTGACTAACCCGCTATCCGTTGTGCCGTGGATCAGCCGTCAAGCGCCGCGGACCGCCCGGAGAGCTAATATTCCGCCGCGGGCGGGCCGTGAGTTTTCTCTGAGAGTGATAAGTAGATTTTGACATGATAAGCCCGAAAAGCCGTACTTCGATGATGAGAGAGCTAGGCTATATGATAGATAATCGAATATTTGGTTACCCCAATATTCAAATGCAAAAGAACGTTTCCCCCGATTGAGCGGGGCTCTGAGACCTACACATGGCGTCCCTGGAAGTGGGTGGGGTTTCGTAGATTGAGTGAGACTCCTGAAAAGCACAAACTGCCGCCTCTTCTGAAAACACTCTTGATACTCGGCTCACTTTTGAGAGCGCCTCATACGGTTAAAATAGAGGCTAGCCCCTTTCTAGAAAAGCATCTGGTGTCCGTGTTCCTGGAGCCCCACTCTTTTCTGAGAATGCTTTTCGCTGTGTTCCTGAACACCCGCCCCCTTCTGAGAACGTTTTTTGACGCGTTCTTGGAGCCCAGCCTTTTTTTAAGCACGATTCGCGGTGTTTCTAAAGCCACGTTCACCTCTAGAAACGCTTTGAATGTTTATCATTAAACACCACCCCCATTGACCGGAATGCATTATTTGGTATTTCTGAAGCCATGTCCAGTCCTAGAAACGCGTTATATGATCACCAATTCTGACACGCACTTTCCTGAGAACGCTTTATAGGTAACCATAAGGCCACGCCCACTTCTGAGAACGCATTATGTGGTAAACGTGGAGCCCCACCCACTTCTGGAGACGCTTTTCAGGGGTATGCCTCTAGCCACAGTCTCTTCTAAGGACGCTTCTCAACGGTGTCCCCCGAGCCCAAGCCTCCTCAAAAGAAATGCTATGCGTTTTGATGAAGCCCGACCGTTCCTGATATAACACATTATGTGGTGATCCTGAAGCCACACCCACCTCAAAAAGCGCTTTATGCATTTTTCCTAAAGCCGTGCCCACTTCTGACGTTTTTTCGCAGTGTTCTCGATGCCCCACCCATTTTTATACACGCTCTCTGTTCTTTTTTCTTCAAGAAGTCCTGCCCACTTCCAAGAATGCACTGTGCGCTGCCCCCGAAGCCTCGCCCATTCATACGAACGCTTTTACGCGGTATCCCCAGAGCCACACCCTCTTCTAGAAAAGTTTAATGAGGTGTTCCCGAAGCTCCACACATTTCTAGGAACGCTTTATTGGTTATCTCAACGCACCGACCCGCTTCCTGCTAAGAACGCTTCATGCAGCTATCAATGAACCCCGCCCATTCCTAAGAACGCAGTATGTTGAGGTGCTGAAGGCTCACTCGCCTCTATAGGGGTTTGTGAGGTTTCCGCGGAGACCGCCCGCTTCCAAGAACGCCTCTTCCCCTTTTCTCGAAGTTCTCAAGGCCTCCCCCCACACTTGAAATATTGCATTATGCGCCGTTCCTGGAACTCCACCCTTTTATATGAGCGTTAAATGAGGTGCTCCTGAAGCCCCGCCTACTTCTGGAAGCGTTTAGCAGGTAATCATCAAGCCCCGCCCACTTCTAAGAACGCATTGTTCAGCAGTCCTGAGGCCCCACACCCGCTATAAACGCTTTCTAAGGTGTTTCTGAAGCCCTGCCCACTTGTGTGAGCATTTTGTAGGTTATCATCAAGCCCCGCCCACGTATGGCAGCGTGTATCAGTAAGCCACGCCCACCGCTAAGAACGCATGCGACGTTACTAAAGCCCCACCCACCTCTATAAAGGCTTTATGAGGTGAAAAAAGCACAATTAATCCACATTTATTACGAATGGAACCACAGCCCTCATGCCGGACGGATCCAGACTTCGCCGCAGCGGTAGATGCAAATACACAAACTGCTTTCTACGCGGTGTGTTCGCCGCTGCGGCGAAGTATGTTTACCCGGTCTTACTGACTATACTTACATATACATATCACATTCAACGATGCACATTCCCATTAGAACAAAGGTGAATTTAGAAAAAAAACTTATTATCCTCACTATCCACCAACTATCACAGTATCATCTGTCAACAATAGAACTCTAAATCTGAGACTTCTGAACTTAAATTATGGAAATTAAATGTAATAACAAAGCAAACTGCCACATTAGTGAAGCTTTGGAAGGATGCACAAATAAATTAGGTTGAAATCCAAATTATCGATTGACGCGCCTGTCAATCAATACTTCACGGCCTTTCTTGGGGTGGCTGGAAGTGATGTGTAGGGGCATAGTTTTGCTGTTGGCTCTGAAGAAATACTCATTTCATAAATTATGTAGAAAATCAATAATCTAAAGATCAGTATGAAAACACAAAAATTTACTTACAGAATCGGTAACTTGACTGAATGCGCTGTGTGGTGAGGCGACTAGTGGCACGGAAGGAATAGGTAACGGATTAGTTACCGAATACTAAAAAATCAAAAATGTAAATTGGAAAGAAGCAAGAAAAAGGATGACTACCGTCAATCTCTGTATTGAGGGAAGCCGCGCCACAACTAGTAGCGCGCGTGTCGAGCGTGTGGGGTGGCCCCGTTAGGGGTAAAAACGTTCGATATCGCTCAACGCTAAATTTCCCTTGACCAACATTCATCCAAGTCCACCCTCTGATCCCTCTTTTATTGTTCTCTCTCTCCTCACCTCTCATTTTTTCTATTATCAATTATTCGTAAACTGATACGGTATTTACACATTGGGCGTCTTGCATACCATTTCTTTTCATGGCATGTTCTAGACCGAATCGTCTTACATTTCCAGTGTTTAAACACGAAACACTATAAAAAGTCACTAGATGAGCTTACTAAGAAACAGGGGAAACGGGAAGAAAGAAAGAAAATGAAGAGGAAGGAGTGAGAGAATGCTTCTCATTAAAAAATCAGCGGTGAGCTATATCGATCGTTTTTTATCCGTAAAGGGCCACCCCACACGCACGCTCCTACTTGCGACGCAGCTTTCCATCTTCCAGAGATTGACAACACATTGGCCTACCATTTTCATCGGTAAATCGCGAAACCCATTAAAAATTCCTCTTAGAATCTTATCATGTACTTTTCACATTCTTCCGAAGGCGAGAATCGCATAGAGTTGCATTTTGACCCACTAGGATAAAGCGGCGTTCAGAGTTTTCGCGGCGCGACGCGATGGCACAGGTCAGCGCGACGCGAAAATCGCGTCGGACGGAAATCAAGGTGTGAACGGCGCGCGAACGCTAGGCGACTACGCGCAATTGCGTAATTTCCGCAATTTTCCGTACCCAAGCAAAACTAATTGAGGTGCGCGCGAATAAATATTTGATTATATTCTGTCTATTTAAGTGTAATGTACCTTTTTCATCTTTTATCTGTATTATTATGGCACATTTGTGTTTTCGTTGCGACAACTTGCTTCTTTAGTGACGAAACAATCAAAAAGACATCGGGAGCAAATGATGCTTAGAATTTTTCTTGGAGTTGATAGTCCAGAATAGGGAGGTTTCGATGAAATGAGACCGAATTATGCTTGTGTCGTTTGTAAACCGTAAAAAACTTTATAGCTCGTCAACTCTTTGAAACCATCATCCTCATCACAATGTCCCTAAATATGCAGACAAAACTGTTTGCAGTATCATCTGAGAACAATACAATAACCCATAACAATTTCAATTAACCTAGTCTTTGAAAAGGCTTGAGAAAAATAAAAACGCTCTTGAGTCCCTGATGATTTAAGAAAAAATGATGACGATCGCTCCGCGACCATCGCGTCGCGTCGCATTGCAACGCGACGCGATGGTCGCGGAGCGATTATAATTTGCGCGTCAAATTCGATGTATCGCGCCTCTTCACTGTGAACACCGAGCGACGGCGCGACGCGACGTCGCTTGATCGATACGTAGGCTAATCATAACGTCGCGCCGCGCCGCGAATGAACTCTAGACGCCGCCTGAAGCGAATACGGGCGGATGAAATCTTTTCGGGAAACAAATAGTATCCAAATGGGATTTTTATTGGATATCAGTTCGAATAACTCGGATTAAAATGTGATAAATTTTTTGAGGTTATGGAAATTCAAGATTTTCAAGGCAGATGCATTCGATGAGCAAATGGATGTCTGCAATGACAAACAAAATTGAGAAGGCTTCTAACGAAGATCTTTTTCATAAAAAATATGCCATTTTCGAAACTTCCGGAAAATTTTTTAAATGAGTTTTTGGAATTTGCGTTTCGAAATTCTCAAAATCATTGAGTTCTTCTGGAATTCTACACTGCAGTTTACTCCAAAATGTGAAAAAAAAACAGTTTCGGAGACCAGTCTTCTATTCGATCCGATTAACAAAACTGTCTTCTATTCGATCCGATTAACAAAAAAAGGCAAAACTACGCAACGTTCGGCGGCTGAATATTCGAATATCAGCATCCGAAACTCTTCCAACGCTCGAAGAGCCAGGTATTTCGACATTCCGTAGTCATATACCCTCGACATCTAATAATTTAGTGTCCGGAACATAGGATAAGGAATAAAGCGAATAAAAACTCACACAATATAGTGAAAAATTAAAATTTCACTTTTTTCGGAGTTTCGATTAGATTGGAAATTAAAATTATCTGCTTTTTCGTTTATTCGATAAGATCGCCTACTTGAAACATTCATGTTTCCAAATAATTTGATTTTTCTATCGAATCGGATGCTCGAAGAAAAAACGGAAATTTTAATTCTAAAGGCAACTTAAAGGCACAGTCCAACCTCAGAGGTAATTTTTGATATTATGGTCCGGTCGCCGCCTATAGCAACCCTGCCAAGCGCGAAATCTCAATTCGCTCAAATAGGCGAGAAAAAGCTAAGAAAAAGTCGGCCATGCCCCTTTGAAAGAAAAAATGGGTAACGCCCACCGCCAGGTCTCCGACCTCAATAGGGAAGAGACGCGCGAATGATTTTATTCAAATTCTATGTTCTTCGATTTGTTTTCGGTAAGGCTTTATATTGTGGCCTGCTACAGAACGATGGCTGCGAATAACGAGAAAATAGAGGCTCGAGACAACTCGTCCGAGAACTTCTAGCCGTTCAAAATCGAAATTTTTGAGAAGCCGTAACTCCGTTCGTAATAAGTTCTGAGCGATTCTGGTGAAACCATTGTGATCAGCGTGAAATTTTCTCCGAAGTAGGCCCAAAAACAAAAAATCGATTCTAAGGTTGGACTGTGCCTTTAATACTCCATCTGTTTGAATAATATTCGTGTTTATTGGATTCAGTCCTGAGTATACGTTCCCAGAAAAAATGAAGTACTTGCTTTCGAATATCCGTTTATTCGACTGTGTTCATTCCCCTGACTGCATAGAGGTTTTCAGAGCGGCGTCGCGGCGAAAATCGCTGCCGCAGTGTGTAAAGTCTGTCGAAATGAGACTGTCCGCCCACGCAGTCGGCGTGCATGTCGAGCAGCTGTCACGAAATCATTTTCAGACTTGGAAATTGGGTAGCAGGAATACATGACGAATGGTGAATAATGCTCAAATCAGCTCTTTGTGGCCATTCGAAGATTTATAAGAATTAGTGCCTTTGCGACGGTCGCCCTAACGCACGCCCACCACGTGGGAGGACACTCCCATCCGGGCAGACATTAGGAACGATGTGGAGTGCTACACAGCCGTGCCGCGCGACAGCAGCGGAAGTGGTGCTTTCAGTCGGCGAGCCGAGCGACCGTCGCCGCGACTTGGTTGCGGCGATCGACGTGCCGCGCGAAGGAAACTACTGCGACCATTTTTGTCGCTCAAGTCACATGTCGTCGATTTCACGACATTCCAAGACCATGCCCATTTCTCATGCTGTGCTTTTCAAAAAGTTAAACTGGAAATCACCTGTGTAGCATGAGCAGATGACGTCGTCGTCGAGTAGTGAGAAGGAACTGAAAAAGAAACATCTGCATAATTGCTATGATCAGATGAAAGCAAGCTAACCTAGTATTTAGAGCTAACCTTGAGCAGCTAACGCCTTCGCCAAGTCAGCCTGTGGCATATACTGCTGATGTTGCTGCTGAAGGTACTGCTGATGCTGCACATAAGCAGCAGCTGCAGCCGGATTGTAGTTCACCGCATAGTTCGGATACTGTTGGTACTGCTGCTGATGTTGAGAGTAGTACTGCTGCGTCTGTGAAACAGGCGGTGACGCCGACGCTTCTTGTTGTTGATAGCATTGGTGTGGTTGGTGAGGATGACCACGCTGAGGAGGAGCGTGTGATGAGGAAGGAGCCTAAACACAAGTTTTTCAACACCTTATCGCACCAAAAACGCCAATGTTGGGAGATAAGGTTGAAGTGCCGCAGATGCAATCAATACGCGTGTGTCTGAGAACGCTGCATTTCAGTTGGCATTTGGAAAAGGGGCCGAAAACTAAATTTGTGGTTCTGTTCATACTTCGTTGCTCAATGTCAAGTCATTCGAGCCACTGAAGCTCAGCAGTGGGCCAAGCTATACACGATGACGGAATACTGCATGCGGTTCAACCCTGCGAAGACCCCAGTTCAGGCATGGTCACGAATAGGTTCGTCTTTCCTGAAATCGAAACTGCCCACAAGATGATCGGCGCGAGCTGCTTGCCCCACACTGTGAATACAAAATCCAGACGAAGGCGTATCAGCGTATTGGGGTGCGGAAAGGGTCGCTAGAAGTACATAAGGAATCTTGAGTTTTTGACTGTCGCACCCTAATGAGAAAACGCGCGTCGGTCACAACAGCAGCTGCGGCGCGGTATTTGTCTGTTGTTAGAAATGCGTGCACCACTCAGGGATGAGCGGAAATCTTTTTCGAAACTTCGGAAATCGCAATTCGGAATGCTAAAAACCATCGGAAGTCGGAAAATCGAAAATCGGGTAATCGGAAATACGTCCACCTGGATGGATTCCAACTACCCTTGATGGCTGTATGTGCCTGCCCTACTTCTAATCTATTAAGCCTTCAAAACTATTCTTAATCTCTAGCTGGGAGGAGATCTCCCAATAAAAGACTTAAAGCACAGCCCAAGCTCAGGAACGAAATCTGATATTTCCGCATAATTGTAAAGTAGCCCACCCTTAATAGCCCCTGACAAATGCGAGCTCTCAAGTCCTCCGAATAAGCGAGATATGGGGGAGCCACCCTGGGGCGCCCACACCCTGAAGCCACTTTAGCACGCCCCTTTTACGATCTTTCGAGCTCAACAGTGGCGAGATAAGAGATGATTTCCGAGAAATAGACCCGTTCTCCCCTTCATTCTCATCCTCTCTCTTTGTTCAGGTAGGTTCGCATACATCGGGTGCAAATGACGGAAGCTACGAGCCTCGGACAACCCGTCCACCAAGCTTCCGTAGCACGATCTTTGAGGGGCCATAACTTCGTTCCGGGGGGGGTTCTTGTACGATTCCAAAGACATCATTGGAATAAGCGTGAGACCGTTTTCAAGATAGGCAGAAAAACAGAAAAAAAACTATTCTGAGGTTGGACTGTGCCTTTAATGAAGCTTAATCTTCTTTCTCATTTTTCACGAAAATCGGATACACGACAAAAACCGAGAATCCAGACTAATGCTGCTCAAAATTAGCTCAAATTAAATATTTTCAGGTAGCACACTATAGATATCATGACTTCGAGACAACATTCACTAATTGAATGTAGCCCAATAGGATATCAATTCTTGTACTGTAACTTGAATAGTGAGTGTAACTCTTCTATGACAAGAGCTATGTATATAGACCATTAGAAGCACAACAAGTAGACCACAGTACATATCTGCAAAAATACTGTAGTAGGTAATGTCCACTTGCTAAACGTGGTCTAACGGATGGGCGAGGCGCGCTCTTTGCGGCGACCAGTGCGAAGTTTGAGAAACCACCGGCAAACAGAGTTTCGATCGCGCGTCTACCGTCGCAGCCCCGTCCGTTTTTTACACCACACATTCTGAGAAGAAATCATTCGGTCACTCTGTTCCGACTGTCTCCACCTAAGCATGAATACGGCAGGCCCCTATTAGATTCAATGAAAGCATGGACAAATTCAAATCTCCCTGAGAAAGAGCCCAGTTTGAGAATAGTTCAACCTGAATCTGACGGAAAAGAACCCAATCACAATGGGTTTTTTGGTTCATTTCAAGAAAATATAGTTCCTGTCGATGTGTGAAACCTCATTCCTTGCTCTTTTTTAAACATCAAAACAAACCTCCGGTACAGGTTTAGCCCTTAAAGAACATCCTAAAGGTCTGGCAAAAAACAAAGCGTAACTTCATAAAACAGTAATCTTCTAATCATTTGCGATTCTTTCCGCATTTTGGGGCATTTTTCGGAAACCGGAATTCGGAAATAGGAAGGCCAAAAACCATCGGAAATCAGTAAATCGCAAATCGGCATTTCGCTCATTCCTGGTACCTGTGTTGTGGATTCTCGCAATCGCTAGCCCTAAGTCACGTTTTTCTCTTTATTTTTAAATACTCTTACGTCGTTTAATTACGTTTTTGAATTGTTACGTTGAGTTACATTACGTTATTTTCTGTATTACGCTATGTTATGTTAAGTAAGATGGACTTGATACGCCATCGCACGTCAACGCTTGATGCGAAGGAGGTGCCTGCGTCTCCCAACGCCTTCTCAAGCGACAAAGGAAGCTCGACTTTGACTGTTTAAGCATATTCTGAGAAGATCGCCAGGTCGTCTTGTTCAACAAACATGCTCTAAGGATGCTTCCTAGGCCTGAGAACCGTAACAAATGGACAGGGCTGACATGTAGGACGGCATACTTCGGTGGAGAATCGGAATAACCGCTTCAGCAGGTAGCCAGCCAATCAAGTCATGTAAGTCAATGTTATGCTATGTTATGTTAAACCATATTACACAAGGAATCGCAAAAGACAACCAAAAATCTCACCTGAGGAAGCGAGTCTCCGTCGGGTCCCGATGACCCCATGCTATACTGCGAGGCAGTACTAACTGGTGGTGATCCAACTGTGGGAGAAGGTGCAGAGGCAGGTGAGACCGCACCCGAGTGCACAACCACTTCCGTCTATAAAAACCAATTTTTCTATCCTTGGCCAATTTATAGGATAACACATCCAGTTAAGAACCCACCAATTCGGGTATATTTACAGGAGCTGTTGCAGGGACAGCTGTGGATGGAACCGCGGCCACTTCGTGGTCCACTGCTGCTGGGACGGTGGTCGATAAGGGCGGTGACTCAGTCGTTGAGGCGACTGGCGGCTGCGCTGTGAACGGTAACGATTCCTGCAATGACGAGACGGGTTTTAATTAGAAGACTCTGCAACAATTCAGCCTGACTATTACTCAAATTGATTCTAACTATGGGAGAAACCATTACCTCTGGAGAAGATGGAATCGGCGGAGCTATATGGACTCGCGATCCTCCAATCCGACTAGCCGACGCTACTGACGTCAACGATTTCGCCTCTGGCTGCATCCTATGGCATAGATTCCATTAATCATACAACCATTCCACTGCTTTGTGCTTCACTCCCACCCACTCGAGAAAAAAAAAACCGCTGCACTATGTCTCCAGGGAGAGGGGATTCTCTCGACTGTCAAACTCTTTATCCACACACATCAGAATAGCCAGAGTGCTTAGAATGTCTTCAAGTATAATGTGAGACGCTGGCCAGGAATATAGAAATGTTCACTGCTGGTTGAAATTTTGACGATGATGAGTGACTGCAAGCTACTATCAATTACAACAAAAACAGCCCCGACGAATGTTGGGATTCTCTTCAGCGCAAAATTAAGCAAAAACTGACGAAAACCAAGTGTGTGTCTCCATATATACTGGTAAATGACATTAACACGTAAATATTCATAGGGCTATCACAGCGTCAACGCCGTTGGAAGCGTCGAAAACTACTGTTAGAGCAATCCCGAATCGCCAATTTGTAAATTCCCGCTCATATGGATAACAGAATAAGGAACGAAACTCGAGAATACTATAGGGGTCTACAGAGTTGCAGAGACCGGCGAGTGGTCGCCGAGCGTCAGCCTTGACGCGGCGACAGAAATGTTTCGAAACATTATCGACGCGGCGTCAGTTGCCTCTCGCTGGCAGTGATGTAGGGCCGTCGCGGCGTCAATACACTCTGCGGTGCCCCCTCGTCGCCCTTCACGCCGCGTCGGTCGCCATCGTCGTTGAATGTAATCGATATTGCATCACCCAGTGCTGTTCGTCGCTGCGAGCAACGCCGCTACTTCAACTCTGCGGACCCCTTATCAATGGTCAAGGCTAACAACTCCGCCTGATAGGAGAAACCGCGTGATTGACTGCGATAACATGTCTGCACACTGGATAACTCCTCCCCTCCCCCCAGACAATTGGATTGCAGGACCGCCGGCTTTGCCTGGCGAGCAGGAGCCATTCCCGCTGCCCGCAAGCTTCAGCCTTTTGGCTACCACCTGGCACTTCCGCTGCGAAGCAATCAAATGACTGCGGTCTGCCAGCTTCTTGGTAGACCGATGGATCGAGATGGGACCTGACCGCAGATCCTTGCTCAGGAGATCTCCTACGCGATGGTCTAAGGCGAGGCACCCACTCCAACTCCCCCCTCAAGCCGTGGGGGATTCCCCTCAGCCGTCAAAAATATGCTGGCTTCTGAAGAGCGACTCCAGGTCACCTCCCAGGGCCGGCATCAAAATGTCAACTCATTGGCTTTCTCTGATGCCAGTCATGTGACGGACCGGCGCCCAGCCAATGGCACTGGGCCGTTGGGCGCCAACCCAGTGCCAATCGGTGGATAAGTGCGTCCAAATGCGCTCGGTAAATTCGAGGTGTGATTGCCATTGCCAGACGAATGCAAGTTATCACGCTGTTTCAGGCAACTGCCACATTTTCGCCAGCGGTCCGCAGCTGGCACTATCTGAGATGTCAACGGTCCGCCTTGTAATTGCCAATTGCCACCTAAAGGCCAATTATCACCCATCTGTTAGGCAACTGACTCATATTCGCCAGCCGTCCGCCGCTGGCATTAGCTCACATGAGGAGTGTATGCCAACTGTCGACCACGTGATTGCCATCGGCCAGCTAAATGGCAGTTGTTATCCAGCCGTTGAGCAAGTGGAGAATCTTGGCCAGCTGTATGCTGCTCTCATTGTCTGAGTCTCGAACAGGCGATAGTAGACCACAACCATTTCATATCGCAGTCAATCAGGCTGCTCATCTCGTCGACTCCCATTTCATAGACCTATTACTTTGGGTTTCATTGTGCTATTCCCCGATAACGTAAAACTGCGAAGAATTGTGAACGACTTTCGAGATCTGCCGCAGCCTATAGACTTCATCCTAGTTCAGAAAAAGGCAAGCAGATGCGGGTCTCTCAAAGGTGTTCAGCGGGAGTGTGTGTAGATAGACGATGTATTGAACTTGTGGACGATTTCTGTTATTTGGACCATATGCTGAACAACAATTGGAGCTATGCAGCGGATATCCAACAGCGATATGCGAGCTGAATCTTCATCCAGTCAGATGTTTGCGGTCTACTCCCACCGTGTAGGGATTCATTTTGCGCTTCTAGGAATCCATTATTTCACCCTATCATCCTGATGTCTGGGCAGCACCCAAGATATTGATGAAACGGTTCGAATGTACAGAGAGGAAGGTATTTAGACGTCTGCTTAGACATTTCTGGCCACGAATTCGCCATGAAAAATCTTTACAAGGGAATCGTCAACGCATCGCACGTCAACGCTTGATGCGAAGGAGGTGCCTGCGTCTCGCAACGCCTTCTCAAGCGGCAACGAAAGGTCGACTTCGACTGTTTGGGCACGTACCATGAAGAAAGCCAGATCGTCTTGTTCAGCACGCTCTAGGTATGCTCCTGTATCCTGTCTGGGAACGGTCGCCTTGACGTAGGTAGATGTTTTAGACGAATGTTGTGAAGGAGGACTTGAAAGGCAGTTCAGGCGCCATTTTTGACTTTGAACGAAGTGGAATGGCGACCAATGAATTGGTTGTGTTAAGATTGAGACTGGACACAGTGACAAATGAGTACGGTCGGCTGCTAGGACGGCACACCTTCGTAATGATGGGGACTGAAGGCGTCAGGCGAAAGCCAGCGGTCATTTCGCATCTTCACCGAAGTGCGCCGTCCTAGTAGACAGCTCGAATCCATTTGCCACGGTCTTCAGCCAAGATTTAAACACATTCCATCCATCTGTCACCATTCCATTTCCTGCAAAATAAGACATCGCGCCTGAACCGAGTTTCGATGCCAAGTGACTTCAAATCCTCTTTAACCACATCTGTCCAGAACATTCGCCTACGTCCAAGTGGCCGTTCCCAGACAGGATTTGGAAGCATTTCTAGAGCGTGTTGTACAAGACGATCCGGCGTTCTTCTTACTAGGGAACCTCGCATGGTGTTCCCCGGATCAGAAAGCTGATGAATGTTTTCTAGTCAACTCTGGCATGCTCTCTTCGAATACGGTCTCGGATTTTGCTACAGCTATCTGCGAAAAAAAGTTATAGCCTGTCAAAGTCCGTATTTGCCGCCTTTTTTCTATCAAAAACGCGCACTGGTGTTTGCGAAATCCGGAAACGGACCTCATGGTTGCGTTCAGCGCCCAAAACCACCGCACTGGGCAAATTTTGGGTGAAGGTACATTTCCCAAACTTTGCACATACTGACAGCGTTTTGGACTTGCACGGATTTTCGGTTGTGCGTTTATTTATACCAATTAGAGGGCTCTGAAAGCGTTTTACAAAACGTTCCAGATTTGATTGAAAGTTTTCCACGTAAGTTATCCGGGGCGCTGATCTCGACTCTGGGGTTTATTCGACGATTTTTCGAACTTTTCGACTTGATTCGTTCAAAGCTTCCTATCAGGGGAAAAATTTTATGGCAAATCGCGACTTTTGACGATTTCCGGAGTGCTGCTATAGTCATGGCTCAAATTCTTGCTCTGGAGGTTATTTGCAGGGCTCAAAACGAATCTAAAACCCATTTTTTGAATTTTTGATAGTTTACGGTTGGTTACGGTGGGTATACGATAGCTTGGTCAAAGTCTCAGATTTGGCACGAAATTTCTCTGTGGGGTTCTATTTGGGACGCTGAACCCGAATTTGAGGTCCATTTTTTGATTTTCGAAATATGAAGGTAGGTACAGGTAAGGTGTAAAGCCAGTTAAAAGGCATTATGCCTACCGTAACCTACAGTAAACACAATTCCAGCGAGAAACAGACCTCGGAATCGCGTTCGTCGCCCTGAATAACCCTCAAATGAATGTTTTGAACAGAATACGGAATTTTTTTTTCAAACACCCTAAAAATCGGCTGATGGAAACCCTTACCTTTTTACGAACCTTCAAAAACGCTTATAAATTCGTTCAGAGGTGTCCGTAGCAAAGTCCCATATCAGATTCGGAGACAGCGGACCAGAATTGACCAGAAAACATCAACTTTTAAATGGTAGGGATGGCCACGCGAGGTTCCCTAGTTAGTATATGCCCAAAGAGTCAAAGTCGACTTTCCATTGCTGCTTGCGAAGGCGTTGGGATATGCTGGCACCTCCCTTGAGTGGGAGTTCACAGGCGGGTGACTCAGGATTGATCAAGTACAGCGACCCTGGATCATTTGGTCGATTCCAACGGTGCTGGCGTTCCGGTAGGTACCTTACGAGTCCATTTATTTTGATTGTTTCGAGAAGTTTACCACTGTTATGGTCCCGTAGTTTGCCTTCCTTTTAGTTCTTTTTTAATGTTTCTTTTTCCCTGATGTTTTGTTTTTTTCCACAAGAATATCGGGCTTGTAGTTGTTGAGAAGTATGACACATTTCGAATCCATGTTTTAGGTGAAAAAAGTTATCATTGCCCCAATCAAAATTAATTTCGAATGTTGTGCCTTACCGTGAGTCATACCTTGTGCTAAAATTTGTTTTAGACATCAGAAATTATCATTGCTCCTACCAAAAATTATTTTTAATGTCGCGCCTTACCGCAAGCCATACCTTTGTGATCCTTGTTTTTTTTAATTCCGGGAAAATCGGGGGCTCGACGGCCACATCCTGTTCCCTGTTTAGTGTTTGAGTATTAAACTTACTAGTTTCGCCTCTCGCCTCTTTTTTTGCAATGTTCTCGACTTTTCTCTGTTTACTGATCCAGCAACTGCCGATGCGAATCCAACTCTACCACTATCATACACACTACACCAAACCACTTACGGTGCCATCGGAGGAGGAGCGTCAGGCAGGGTATCTCTGATAAGCTGTGGTAACACGTTGCCCATTCTGCTGACCGTCATCTGATGGAGGCCAGGGACACTGACGAACAGACCTGTGCTTGCCATTACCAATAGCATATTCTTCAGCGATTCCGGCACAGCCTTAAATCCCATCATGGAAATTACGGAACTGTACAAATTCCTACTAGAGCGATGACGGTAACCTATACCTCATTCAGATTTCCACAGCTATCTATCCGGAGATAACTCTCCATGAAGTCCAGTAACCGCAACCATAGACTAGGGAACGACGGCAACGTTGACAGGGCTCTGAAGGTGTGTTAGTTCAACATTGAGCCAGATACACTGGATAAAACCAGTAAGAAGTCCCACGTTAGGTGATTGAGCAGAGTTTTCGCAACAATTTGCATAGCACGCACTCTGGTATCCTCCATTCCAATGGGATCCATTGCAGAGAAGACATCCAGCAGTTTACCCAACAATGGGAATAGGACCTGAACACAACAATAAGCTTGGATTCTTTTTTCAAAGGCAGCATACACGCTCGTAAACGTGATTGAGAATAACTACGGAAAAAGAATGGTATGGCTCAGATTACAACGCCTACGCATTTTGAAGTGTCAAAAACGACCCATAATGCCGCTACATGAGTTAGAAGTTGCCCCCCCCTGGAATTTCACGCACCCTGTATCTGCCCTTTTCCTGCAACGCAAGGTTGCCGGGTCATATTCACCGTCGGTACTGTTGGTAGGTTGCCTAACAAGTGAACCACACACGTCACTGACGGCGAAAATGGCCCAGCAACCTTGCGGTGGAGGAAAAGGACAAATACAGGGGGCGTGAAAATACAGGGCGGGGCCAACTTCTAATTCTTGTGACGGCAATGTGTGTCGTTTTTGACACATCAAAATGCGTAGGTATTGTAATCTGAGCCATACCATTCTATTTCCCTACTTATCTCAACCAAGTTTACGAGCATGTATGCTGCCTTTAATGGTTCGAGACTCTTCTTCTTCCTCTTTCTATTTTCGCTGGATTATTGTGTCTATTAGACTGATTACTGTGTCTATTAGATTATTGTTATTATTGTATAAGCTAGATTATTGTGTCTATTTGATTTCTTCACAAACAGCCCAACAATGCAGCATCACCTCTGCTCATCCCACCACCCAACGTACACCGTCTAAAAGAATGTTCCCACAGACACTTTTGAATTGTTATCTCATCTGTTAGCTCTGGAGACTTACAATTCCAGTAGCATATGCCAATCGAATGCGCCCGCCACATGAAACAAGACGAATTCACTACACACACACACGTGGCCTACCGGTCACACGCACTGCCTAGGGTATCCTACGCGGATCACATAAAACGATTATGTGATGCGAAGATCACATGGGCACACGACACGGCGACCGTGCTAGACGCGCACGTGACACCGAGTTCATGTTGCAAGCACACATGGCGTGGCGGCCACACACGTGGCGCGACGGTCACATACACACAAATTATGACAAAGTTACCCAAGCTTGCGTCACGGTGTCCTGGTCACATGCACACGTCTCGCAGCGTACAAAACACACGCATTCGTGTGATGACATACAGACCACAAGCCCGTGGGAGCAGCCATCACACAGACGTGTATCCTGGCGCCCTGACCAGATGCACACTTGTCGCCGTATCGTAGCCACAAACACACGTCGCGACGTGCGATCCAGCTACACTTCTGGCACTACAACAGTGCCGTACATGTGGCCCACCGTTCACATGCACACGTGCTAGGACGGGAGGATCAGGCCACACCCACTCGTGCCATGGCGTCTTACGCATATGTGGTTGGCAGACCACACACGCATGGATTGTGCTACAACCAAAGGCGTCGCGGTGTCCAGACGATACGCATACGCGGCACGGCGTCACGGCCTTATGCTCAAGCAATGAGCAGATCACAAGCATTCGTGTCATGGGTTCAAAGCCACACTTACAGAAGGAGCGCAGAACGCAGCAGAAGTGGTGCGATGGACGCACGCTATAGTGTCAGGGTGTCACGGCCATACGCATACGTGACACGGCGCTATAACTATAGACATAGACGATGGGCAAACCACACGCATTCATGTCACTAAAAAGTATGTGCAGGTGAGGTTACAGCTGTGATCGTCTCATTTACCCCAATCGATTTGAATCTGACGATCACACTTGTGACCGCGGAGGTCGTCCACCCATTCGCGGCCACACAGTCGTTTAATGGAGAGTCGCGAAAGCAGCGGAGGTAGACGCACACGGACACATGCAGTTCATTCACTCAACTGTAAGGAATGGAACGACAATAAACGTGACAAGTGGCTTACGGGCGATCAAGGCGCCCAGGCCACACAAGCTTGTATTGTGGTGCTCACCATAAAACAGAGGCGATGGACCGACAAAACGCACACATGGACTGGCGACCACAAGCATACACGAAAGCTACGTCTCCCGCCATTTATGAGGTACCGCAAACTCTGTCTGCTTCGAAAACGAGGCAGGGACGCTATCTCTTCCACAAATGGTGAGCCCCAATGATGTCTATCGGGACTAAGGGCGTCATAGCCGGCTGACGCGGGCATCCGTATATTTGCAAACTCGAGAGTCTCAGCTTTGTTAAGAGTAATCATAGCTCCTGAGGCAGCTTTGGCTACCGACCATTCAGCCCCCCCCCTTTTAAATACTGCACCAGTCTTTTGATCGATAAGATTGACAGACTAGCTATTCATAGCTTAATTTGTCTCCGTGAGACAGGGTTCTTGGTTCTTGTTTATTGATTATATTTTTTTCCGAAAATTGGCTAGACATCGAAGGTTCAACCTGTGTTCTAGTTGAAGCGCGTTCTTCTGAACGTATTAAATAAATAAATAAATAAATCAGCACCACCACAGTTGTGTCGTCTGCCCATCACGTAAGACTATATTCTCGACCAAGAGGTCGACAATTGAGATTCACTGGTTGAATCGACGCCGTGCAAAAGATATAAAAGGGGTTCCGCAGTGACGGTGAATCGCCTAACTGCCTGACAGACTTATAGGCTGACTGAAAGCCCGAAATAGTCTACATATAGTGAAGACGTGATAATGCCATGCTACTCGAATGATTCACTAGTTATACCCAACACTAAAATTGTGTCGACTGGTTCTGAAGGCATAACTCACCTCGCCGAAGCACGACTCCCATTCTGCAGCGCCCAAATTCGCCATATTCGTCGGTAGAAAAGCTCTCTAAAAAAGGTGTTAACCCAGTATACAACACACAAGCCCAATAGCCTCAATTACAAACCTGCAAATGCGTCAACGCCGCAGCTCTAACCAGTCGTCGACAGTCACATCCTAGTCTGGCTATGGCTTGCAAAAGCGGCCGCCAAACCGTACGCCACACATACGGCACCGACGCGTCCACCTTAACAAAATTAGAGCATTATGACGGGAAAATTCCGTTATGAGTGACTACCTCCGGCTGCGATTTCGCCCATTGGCTAAGAATCCCTGGCGCAAGGCTATGCAAGGTGGAGCAAAGGTCCAGCAGTTGCAGAGAGACCTGAAGTTAGAACTTCAATACGTCCGCCACAATACCGGATAATGGTAAATAGGGAGAGGATTTACCTGCTGGTAGCTGGCTGTCAGTTGTTGCTCCTCTCGACGAATCTCGTTCTCATCGCTATCCACATCTGTTGAGAGCTCCTTCTGAGAAAAAGGGTTGCAGGTGTTAACAACTTCCAAGGAGGAACGCTCAACTAACCTTGCCGGGTTTGACCGTCTTCGTCCTCTTCACACGGTCCTCTACATGACTTCGAAGGCGATTCTGTGCGTCACCACTCAAGGGGCCAGCAGCATACCTGAACAGCTTATACTACACTTTTCTAGCCATCTCTAGATCAAAGTAAACCCGCTTCTTCACCTTCCACCATCCAGACTAGCCTCAACCATCGTTCGCAAGCATGCAACACAGGACTCGAAGTTATCAGGCGTCACATGAATCGCATCACGCAACAGGAACGACAACGTATCGCACACCTTCAAATATCATTATGAATTATGCACTGTATGAAATAAATCTTTCAATCCTCTTCCACAGCGCGGTATCTGATCGCCTTCGAAGAGCAGACTTTGGTTATTGATTAATAAGGACATTCTCGGCAAATGCTTTCGCTTTAGGGCGTCCCCCTACAGTCTACGAATTGCACCTCCCGTGCAGGGATACGAATGCCCCACCCCAAATAAATATAGGTCCCATAGACTACTAAATTGCAGAAACCATCACGGAAAGGTCACCCAACCCCACCCACCTTCAGGAACGCGGCCGGCTCATGCCTGCCCAGATTCGTCCTCAACACCAGCGAACCACGTGAGAATCCACATGCTCGAGCCGCACTTCCACCCAAGGATCTCAGCGCATCCTCGGTGGCCCGTCGGGCATCTCGGTGATCCAGGTGAATCCACTCGCTCTGATTCAGCGAAACGGCACTGTCCGCGTCGGCGCTCGTCGCCATCGTACCAGCAGAGTCAGCTGAAGATCATCAAAGTATGTTGTGAGTCTTCAAGGCGAATTTGTGATAAATGCCAAAAAGATCATACCTCGCTGAGGATCGTCAGAAGTATAACCACGATCATCCGTCGTCGGACGCGTTGACATCGCTTCTCCATCCGAGTACGCCTGTCTCTCTCCAGTCGTTGAAACCTCCGGCTAAAACCGATCTCATGACTATAAAAGCAGGTGAAATCCAATCACATGCAACTCACATGCACGTCATCCGCCAACGCTGCTGCACCAGCTGCCTCAAGCAAGGCGAAAAGCACTGCCCAGTGCTCTCTTCTATGTACATTGGCCGCATTCGTCCGCAGCAATTCATGGAGCCCATACGAAATTTGCCGAGAAAACACATACATCGCCTTCGGTGAGAGCCGCTAAAACACATGACATTAAACAGGAGCATCTGACTAATCTAGGGACCAGAGCCGAAATTCCAGTCATTAATCCATACCAGCAGCAACGACAAGGACTGGAGCACGTCGTCAGCCACCGTATTGTCACGGAACAGATTTCTGTTCGCAATTCTCAGCAGGCCAACCACCGCTCGTTCCACCAAAAGCTGGAAAGATTACATTAAAGACCTTAAGAACATCACAAAAAAATTTGTACTAACCGGACTTCTTCCAAACCTCGTCGACAACAACCACTCCAGATGTCGCCGGATCATTGGCCACACGAGAGAAAGACGATCCTGAATCATACCCTGAAGGCTGTGAACGTGACAGTTCAAGATCCAACAAACTCTACATACCTTATTCTCCAAACATATGGTCACAATGAGTTCCAAATGGAACACCAACGCGTCCTCATTCTCTCCATTTAGAGGTGAACCCTGCAAAAACAAAGATATGCTCACAAACCCCACGATTTTCTAAGGCTTCGAGGCCATTAATCATTAAAATCGACCCCTCGGTCGAGTCAACCTTAACTGATCTAAATCTCCTTCGTCTACACTCTCCATCAGCACACTACAACTTCAGACCTTTCTGTTAATTCCGCAAACACCAAACCTCCAACTGAAAGACCCTTATTCACACTCATTCCACATTTCTTCTTCCATACTCAGCTCAGGAGGCATGTTAAGTTTCCACTGCAACAACCCTTCAGTGACCACTAGATGCTTGATGATCAAGATCCCTGCATCAGCCACCCATATACCAGCCATAACGGATGATGGTCAAAATGTTTCCCAACCGCAGGAGAGGTAGGGGGGAAATTCGGTGTTCCGTCCAATCACGCGCATCGCTCCTCCCCACTCGTCAGATCACGCGCTTGGTTCATTCCCCGTTTCCCAGCCCCTTCTGCGGTTGGGAAACGTTAGGGGCTCCGCCCGCCATAACGCTTCATTTTGGAACCTCCTCAACTACGACCCATACGTTGATTAACGCTCACTGACCAATCGCAGTTTCACACTCGTTCCGCAAACTTTTTATTCACCCACGTTAGATTGAAAACGCGCGGAAGAGTTTTTTTTTACTCCCCAATACCACTTCTCCGTCGAATATTTCCCAATTCCACAGATACGAGTCGTCCACCAACTTCAACCTCAGTGGCCCCCGACAACTCATATCCATCCCCACTAACCTGTCATAGCTTATCTCTTTTCAACGGTTCTTCACCCCATACCAGACTTGAAGTAGCTAAAAGCGTTTCATTCTCCACCTTCGCAGCCCCTCCGTTGACTCTCACTCCACTGACCTCTTAACGTTTACTTCAGTTGAACAAGAAAAATCGAATACATTTCTCAAGCCCATCATCACTACCCCTACGCTTAGGGTCAAATCGGCTAACGATCACTTTGTCAACATCAAAAACCGACTTGCGACCCTTCTGCCAACTAGGGTAAGGCATGTCGCCGAGATTATTCCCTGAGATCTGCGGCCCCTCTACCTCCAGCTTGGAAATTTGTGCGGCCCACTCTCTCCGTCTGGGAAGTTTATGCAGTACTCAGTTAGGTCGCTTTGTGATTTTCAGATCGACAGAACCTTTAGCGAAATTAAATGATTTCGTGCTTAAAAGTTCTATTATTTTTATAGATCGAGTCAAATTTTAACGTGTCCTGTGAATATAAATTTATGCCATTCACTTTTACTAATTTTTGTGCCACTGAATACCAACCACTTTTGCACGGTGTCCGGCGGAAGCTGCGGCCCCTCCCTTCCCCTCGTCCAAGGCTACCCCCCCCCTTCTGTGATTGTCACGAGGTGAGTCTGACCCTGCCGCCCACCTCACTCACTTAGCAGACAAAGACATGGTTCATGGTTCCTCAACAAAGTTTCGCTCAAGAAAAAAGCAAGTAGGACCACTCACTTCTGAAATTTTTGCCACTACGACCCCCGTCGATCTCTCACACTTACCCGCGACCGCTCGAAACCTCACCTGTCATTGAAGTGCGACCCTTCGGCAGACAAACCCATTCAGTCACAATATCACCCTCTCACCATGACCTTTCCTCAAATTTTTATGATATCTACTATCTAACGATCTCAAAAGCTTGCCAAGCTACAGGGCCGCTACCAACCATCCAGAGTTCTTCACCCGATCTCAGTTTCCAGATGAGAACGACCACCCCTTTTTCTGACTACAAACGGGTGGAAGAAAAAGACCACCCCCCAGAAAAATTACTTACAGGTTTATGTGAGTCCGCCTGTTGAACCACAGCCTGGCTGGCATGAATGAGAGCATTCAACAGCTCTGACAATGCTGTACTTGTCAAATATTTGCTATCACTGAAAAGTTGAGCGGGTCGACATTCAGCTATCACCGACTGAGCAAGCTGAAAACCCGCAAAATAAACCAACATCAAACCCAATCAGAAAACAAAATGTATACCTTGACAGCATTCTGCTGTTCCGGTGTCAGCTTCTTCCTCTCTGCCTCACTGGCTCCACCACCAAGTCCAAACCACGACAGGAGGCCAGACTCGCTGCGAGACGGTTGCGTATCCGCTACATGGTCGCGTATCAGTGAAACCCAACCCTTCTCGTCGACAAAGTCATCCACTTCGGTCAATTCTGGAGGCAGAAGTCTAGCACGGAAAAGTTGCAGCAGGCAATCCAGCATATTCCGCCAACCCTAGAAGATGGAAGACGTTACTTTCCATAGACCAAACCGAGAAAAGGAATTAATGCACGAAGTAATGGAGACCTCTCTCAATATATCTCCACTTGCATGCACCAACTCAAACATAGTTCGGGTTGCCATTTGGGCTTTGCGATTTTCGCCAAACGCCACGGCAATCCTCTCATGCTGCACAGCGGGCGTCGTCTCGTTCAAACTCCTTTGTCGCTGCATCTCCAAATTCTCATCACCATGACCTGAAAAATACGTTATTCGGTACTCTGACATTCCATCTCAGAAAATCGCCGCATTCAATGCGTATCGAATATGCATTATACTCGAGTGACCACACTCTTCGAAAGGCTCCATCGCCGGGGCACGTGCTCCATACAACAGCGCGCGCTGCAAAATTTCATTGCAGGAGCACGTGCCACAAAATTCAATCGCAGGAGTACGTGCTGCAAGGTTGTCCAACGCTATCGTAGCAGCGCACATACGCGCATCGGCCGGCACATCGATGTGCGAGGCGGCCAGCTCGTCCAGCACCATCTGGGGCCGCCAGCTTTTGAACGCCTCCAGCGGTCGGAAGGGTCAAGTACCGCAAACATGGGTATTGAACCGGCGACGTTGCCGACCTCTCAACCCGTCTCAAGAGTGCGTCGAATGCTTTTCCTTATTTAAATATCCGTTTTATCGTCGAGTTGAATGTGTATCATGCACGCATTCAATGGCTTGGTGGTTGTTGGGGCACGTGCTGTTAGTTGAAACACAATTGGAGCACGTGCCTCCCTACCAGCACGTTCCCTGACTGTGCTCGAAACAGCCGTGTCCTCGAATTGAATGCATATTCGACGCGTATTAAATGCGGCGATTGTCTGAGATACTTGAAGACATAAGATCTCATAAGGTCGCTGAGTTGAATACAAAACTTGGGTGTCAAGCAGGAATCGAACCAGCATTGCATCGCTTACAGGGCGAGAGTGTTGCCATTACACTACCGACACCCCGCTCTGCATTCCTCAGCTATTCGCCCATGAACTGTGTAGGCACAGCAGCAAGATATACTTCGAGCATACCTTCAGAATTTCCTGACAGCGTACTGAACTTGCATAGATGTATTATCAGATTGTCAAACACGTCCTTCATACCATAATGCGCCGCAATCGACGCACATTTGCGGAAACCATTCAGCGCTTTCTAGAATAACCCCATAACGATTCCGACGAATTTCACACACAGTAGTGGACAAAAGCTATTGACATCACCTTTAAAAAAAAGAAAAACTTTGCTTTCCTTCGGGCAATCGATCTCATCTTTCAATATGCTCTTTTTAGTCATGATGGAGATATAATCAAGTATGTTACATAGTTATTACGCAAATGTACATCAATGGAGAAGATTAGTTGTCAATATTCGTGATCTGCGACTCTTTGTCTCTTCTTGAACTCGATAATTTTCTTCGTCGTTTTTGATATTCTCTTGCTGAATCTTGTATTTTGCAGGACTGGTCATTCACTTGGAAGTAGAGGTTTGTTACATAGTGATCGACGATCTATCTTCTGAGGTTTCGAAATGGGTCTACCAGGCGCCGTTCTAAGAAGCCAGTTCGGGATCATAATATAAGCCATTCAAAAGATTTCGACGGTTGGCATTACACAATTATTGAGCCTGGAAGCTCGAGGCAGACTTCGTAAGATAAGAGCAACGCTGCATGGTACCATAACACGCACCTTACACGACATTACGGGGCTAAATGCCCAGAATATCACAGAAAAACTTCGGGAATTTCATGAAGTACAAAAGATTTCGTGGGTCAATTTTCCGACAGGATTCATCTGAAGGTTTCCAGGCGATGGGTCAACAATGTGAAGCGTCGGCTTCACGCTTCTGGACTCCCCGTCAAAGTGACAGTGATGAGAACAAGGCATCAGAAGACAAGAAAGGCGTGGGCGGCGAAGCATCCCCAATAGACTTGACAGCAATAGATTAAAACCGTTTTCTCAGCTTAATGTAGTGGTGCAAACGAAAAAGACGTAGATTTAGCTGCAAAAACAACTTCTTCCACCGTTGTCGAGTCCAGTGAAGATGCTCCGTCCCTCACGCTAGTCTTGTCTTCTCATTAATGAACCTTTGAAAAGACGATTTCTGGGTACTCCAGAAGCGAGAAGCCGACGCTTCGCAGTATTGACACATGTTAGAAATGTTTTTAGCACAGCTTTCAAAACCCTACAATCGACCAGAGTGGTAAGCACAGATGCCCAAACAACGCAGATTATCAGCGCGGAGACAAAACTTTTCTCTCTAACCTTCCTTTCCCCGAAAACAGCAGCTAGATTACTCGAGCAGAAGCTCAATATCTATGTGTGAGATTTAAGTGGATAGTGACAGTGAGTTTACCCTTCCCTAGTTTACATAGTTTTACACTGATTTTGGGATAACTGCAGATTTGAACAGTGTAAAACAGTCCTCAGTGCCCGAAAGTCGCGCGCGTAACGCGCGGCTGCGCCGTTCAAGTATAAATGACCTGACGCTCCGCTCGCTCCACCGTGGTGGGGTCGCTCGTACCTCTGTGGGAGTTTCATCATCTGCTTCATAGCCTCACCAATAATTTCATCGCGCTTCAATTTTTTATTTCTATATCGTGCAGCGTTGCAATGAGTTAAGGTACGCACTCAGAAGTAGTGTGTATGGCACAGTTGGGGTCAACTTTTACCCGCTCCACTAAAGCGGTGGCGCTGGAATACTCATAGTCTGCGCCCACGAGTATAAGTAGTTATACTCCGACGCCGCTCCAGTGCGCTATGACTAGAGGGCGTTAAGTAGGATTAATGGATCATTAGTGATAATATAAAATACCATTACAGTTTTCGCGTCATTTGACTGCATCGCATACCTTCCGAGGGATTATTCAACGGCAAACCTCTTGGTAATGGTAACCTCTATAAGATAAAGATAAGAGCTTGTTTTCTCGAATCTCTATTGGGTTGCGCAGCGCATTCATCGTCGTATTCGTAAAGGCTTGAATGCTTTTTCGGGCTCTTCACTGACTTGCTGGCGAGCCGACTTTAAAGTCAGTGGGTTTGCCTCCCCCACAAGGATCTGGTACCAAATCAAGGACCTCGGAGAGATAGTAGGTTTTCTGACTTTGGGCGAGGATCGAATCCGACCGAGTATTGCGAGCAGCAGCGCCTCCTGCCACCACTCCAGAAGCGCTAGGATGGATAACAGTATAGCGAGTAAAAGTGTTTGGTGTGGGGGAACTGCAGAACACCCAGATTGCATTAACCCTCAATCTATGGACTCATCTTTGATGAATCCGCTCGTTGGCCCTGAGGGCAATCCTGCTGAAAATCGCGGTTCACGGTTTTTTCTGTTTTCTGCCAAATTTTGCCTACTTTTACAGAAAACAGAAAAAAATGGCCAAAAATGGGCAGAAAACAGAAAATTACGCACATCCCTGCTCGGAATGTCGCCGAAGGTGCGTGTTATGATACTATCAAGTGTTGTTCTTATCTCATGAAGTCCTCCTCGAGCTTCCGGTCGCAACAGATGTCTAATGCCAACCTTCAGAATATTTTAAATAGCTTGGATTGTGATCCCGGATAGGCTTCTGAGAGCGACTTCTGGTAGACCCACTTCAGTACCTTAGAAGACAGATTTTCGATCACTATATAACAGACTTCTACATCCAAGTGGACGCACAAAGAGAATATCGAAAACGACGAAGTAGTAGAACGAGTTAAAGAAGAGACGAAAAATTGCAGATAGCGAATACTGACAAATACTGCTCCTCCCCATCTACGCATATTTTCGTTATAGCCCTTCCACATACTTCATTACATTGGCATCACGACCAAAATATCATATTAAAAGAAGAAACTGATAGCTCCAAGGCGAGCAAAGATATTTGAAAAAAAAGCAGATGTCACTAGATATCTGTCCACTACCGTACAATAATTGCCATACCTGCAGTATGACGTCATTTTCCGACTTATCAAACACATACGTCAGAGCTGCGATCGCTGGACCCCACGTGATCGAGAATAGGTCATGATCATTCCAGCCCGTGGGCGCGTGCTCGAAATGACCTTCAGCCGACTCACCACGCCGCAGCAACACCTTGGCAAAATGATGGGAATATGCTGAAATAATAAAAAAAGAATAGAAAGAAGCTGCACACCTTCCACAAATAGTTCTCTTTCACGAGTCCAGTCTGCTCTGCCGGCATAACAATCTCCTCGGATTTAATCGCATTATACATTGTCATTAGCATGTCTGGATCAAAATCTGCCCCGCCATTCGTACCAGACAGATTCCTCTTGAAGCAGTCCACCGTCATCGGCGGCTGATTCCGACGAACCTTAAACAAAGGGAGAGAACATTACGGATCTAAAAGCACGTCTGATAAAACCTAAATCCTACCTGTGGATTATGCTGATCGGTATTCAACATTATGATGGCATATGAGAGAGTAAAGGCAGCATCCACGTGATTGAATGGCTGATGATTCGCTCGATACCATTGCTCTAAAACACCTGCACATTTGGAGTGCATTTCGGATGAATCGCACAGCTCGACGCACTCTCGCCACGCACCGCATGACACTGACATCCAAGTTTGTCAGTTGTTTCAATGATGTAGCGCAACATTAACCTGACATAAGGGTGATATAAAAAAACCAGCTTTTATGCGCGAATGATGGTTCGTCGTGTCATTGCACTCTGCGTCTCCATGCGTCTATGTTGACAGAGCGCAATCTCTACGCCCTCGGCAAAAGACACCGAACCAACAAACGCTTCTCCTTTAATAGCTGTTTCATAGGTACCACAATATTAATTTGAAGCAAAAGTTTCCCGTCACTTGACTTTGACGATTTGTAAACCTTTCAGCGTTGGTTATTCGGCCAAGAGCGATAAACCGATCAAAAGCACAAACTCTTCTCCATCTGACGCTACCTTCCACTTGGGCCCAAACGTGCTCATTTGCGGTATATGCCCTATAATTCAGTGGTAATCTTCAGTACTGAACATTTTTGAGTGATTCTAGTACATACTTTGAGGTAAACCACCAAACGCGCCAGGGTATTTGATTCACATTAGAACTAGATGGCAGCGTATGCGGAAATTTTCGACGGAGCATATTTATCGATTTTCAGCAGATTTTGTTATTTTGCAACTTTGGCCTTTTCTGGCTTATCCGAGAAGTTTCGGCCTCGATGCTTCAAAGTCAAGTACAATGGCCAAGTCCCACTCTATAGCATATTTTGTCAATTATCGATAGTTTTGTTTTTATATTGAAAATTCGACTTTCACCATTTTTACCGATTTTCAAAACACCATAGATAATTGACGAAAAAAATACTATTGAGTGGGGATTTGACCATTATACATAACTTTGAAGCTTCGAGCCCGGCGAATCTCGGAAAGCCAGAAAAACCGAAGTTTCAAAATCACAAAATCCACCAAAAATCAATAACCACACTCCATCGGAATTTTCCGCATACGCTATCATTTAGTATAGAAGTAACTTGATTATCCTGCCAAATCTGGCGTATTTAGTGATTTACCTCAGAATTAATGGAAACACTCAACATTGCTCAGTACTGAAGATTTCTACTGAATAATAGCATACATTTTGCATATGAGCAGGACTCGGCCCAAGTGGAAAGCAGCGTTAGATGGAAAAGAATTAGTGCTGTCGATCAGTATAGCGCGATTCGCCGAACGACCAACGCTGAAAAATCGTCAAAGTCGAGTGGCGGCAAACTTTCGCTTCAACATAATATTTCAATCGCGAAATCGTCCAAAATTTTCAGCCAGTCCGCCTGAATGGCCGTCTTGAGTCCGGCGGCGCGTAACGGGGATGCGTCGATTGTCTTTTGACAGGAAGGAGCATATGTTAGCGGCGCGCACGCGAAGCGGTCGCCATATCTAGATTACTGCAAAGCTTACCAGAAAAGTGTTGCATAACCATGCTGATCTCAGCGGCTTCACCAGGCAATCGGAACGTCTCCAGGAACATTCGAAGTGCATCATCTAGTCGGGTGTTTTCGAACGGGAACGATCTCACAAACGCTTCCAATACCTTCAAACACGCCGAGTAGAACATTGAAAGGTAATAATAATGTAACCTACGATTATTTGAGTACGTAAGTCCACGAAATAGGTGTTAACGAGAAAAAGACCGAACAAAACTCTCAAATACCGGGGAAACTGTTTAAAGAAATCTTTGAAATATTTAATTACGCCTGTTTGATGTGTTCCGAGAGACTGCAGCCAAGGCGTCACAACTAACATCGGAAATGGTTCTGCGCTACAAAATACTTAGGTAAACGACTTTGTTCTCCGTCTCTCGTACCGAAAACTCTTGAAGAATAAAATGGGCCAATGCACACACTGCACATTGCTAGAATCTTCCGCGGTAAAGAACATTCAAAATTCGGCAACTGCTCCTCTGGTGAAACGAGCGCAGGACAACTGTTATCCAGTCTGGCTTTTATCATATGAAAGAGGCGGGGTGATCCAATAGGTCGGCTGATCGACGAGATTTTCACCCACTTCCTGGCCGTTTTTCGTTGTACTTTCGTTCTTACTATTCCTGTAGGGACCGTAACCTTATTTTTTTGCTAAAAAATGGGCAACTTTTTATTCGTGAACATTGCCTTTGAATTACTCACATCAGCATGTTTCCTGCTGCAAATGTAATCCGCGATTCTCTTCTTGTCCAGCTGTGGATTCGTTCTCAACCAGTTCACCACACTCGCCGCATCAGCACCCAACAGGCCTTTCTCACGCAAGTACTCAATGCCTAAAAATGTCCCAAGAACTGACCCTTTTTTTCACCAGAAAAAGATTTCAGGTGATCTAGCTAACCTTTCTTCGGACTCTGATTGAACAACTCAGTTCCTTCCGCGAATATTCGCTTCCTCTTCTTTTGATCAATAACCTGGAAATTCACCAAAATTACAAGAAACGAAACCATAAAAACTGTCTCACCTGTTCCATTGACGGCATTTTATGTGAAGGAGCATGTCGGTTAGCACTTGGCATCAGCGCTTTGGACATCGGTTCAGGCACAGCTTAATCAATTAAATTACGAGTTAGAGTGAAAACTCCCACAGAATTTCTAGGAGGAAATTCAAAAAATGTTCAGTGGATTCAAACTTGTGGAAGAAATCTTTCCACTTAGGGTCTAGTCATAATTTCGCGTTTTCGCTGCTGCTGGTTTTTGTGGCAGGTCTGCTATCATTCACTGTAAAACTTAGGAAAATTCTGAGTTTAATTAGATGCAGACAGCTGCTGATTCGCCACAGAGTCAAAAACAGGCTGACTGGAGATCACCAGCAAGTTTTTCGGACAAACAGGATTGCTTTCGGCTTTCAACAAGAAGAGGTTCAGTAGATCACCTTCTATGGCCTGCTCTCGACAAATGAGATCGCCTCGGGCGAGCCGATGGCACGGCCATCGGTGCAGGAACGACCCCGCATCAAGACAAAATCATTCAATGCACCCCGAAAGTTCGTTTTTTTTTTGACACCCCTGTCCTTTACCCGTAGTCAATCGATGGCGCCGTGACGCGACCGCTCGCGCTGGAATCAGCTGTCCGCATCTGTCATTCCACAAGCAGCAGGCTGCATGACGCCGCGATTCCTCTGACAGTTTTATAGAGCATTGTTTGCTGAAATTTTTTAAAGAGAATCCTGGTCACCATATATATGGGAAAAACGCCAACGCACACTGCACAATGGTTTGGAAACGAAAAAAAGGTTCTAAGGCCGAGTTCATCTGAGAAACCGTACTTTGCATTTTTTTCAATAATTTCGAACAGATGCCCTCTGTTTCGGACAGGGTTGAGCAGGCCGTTGCGCCCATTTTCGACAGAGCTTCGACACCCCTCCCCATTTACCAAAATTTATGAAAATTTTCCAGAATTTTTGCGATCCCCCTTCCGAGCTAAGAAAAACAAGCTTTTTGAGAAGGAAGAAGTTGGAAAAAGTTCAAGTTTGTGGTAAACTTTGGTAAAATCGTAAGAGCCCCCCACCCGATTTTCTCATTTTTTCCAAGAAATTTTCGAACTATTTTACGACCCCCTCATTGCGCCAAGTCGCAACCCTGATCAACCCTGGCGGTTATCGCAGGCTTCCCCCATACCTCAAAGCGTTTCAAGGGTTGCGCTCAGATGCATGGTTTGCTGCAAAAGAACTCAATACCCCGGATAGCTGGGCAAAGTTCAAGGACATAAATGGTAAGTTCGAACGCAAGCTTAAATAGTACAATGATAGTACAGAGAAGAAAGTCATCGAGTCGAAAGATAGGAATGCGTTTTACAAGCTTTTGAACTCCAGAATGAATGATAAAAAAACCATTGGAGCGCTTAAGATGTCTGACGGAAATATCCTCAGGGCTGACAGGGACAAGGCAGAACTTTTGGCAAATACATTCGAACATTCATTTTCAAGAGCTTCTTCACTGGACCAAGCGAGGCTGGCTTCCCCGAACTTCGAGGTGATGCAAGATTCATGTTGGTTGTATAAGGAAGAAATTATTACTGAACTATTGAAATGGCCGAATTCGTCTTCAAGAACGCCGGATGATATCCCTCTGATGTTCGTGAAGAAAGTCGCTCATGAAATAGCGGGACCCTTAGAGTTCATTTTCAACTTGAGCTTTATGACAAGTGAGATCCCAGATCGATGGAAGTTATCTTATGTCATCCCGCTTCCTAAAAAGGCGCCATTCACACAGCCTTACAACTACAGACCGGTTAATATAACGTCATTGTTTGCTAGGTTGTTCGAAAAGATTCTAAAAAAGAGAATAGTTGCACATCTCGAAAATCGTTCGGTTATTTCCCCCATCAGCATGGCTTTCAAAAGGGTAAGTCGACCGTGACAGCTATGATTGAAGCCCTAAACAACTGGACGTCTCTTTTAGACCAAGGTAGTGATGTTGATGTTGTTTTCTTCGATTTTTCCAAGGCATTTGACAAAGTCCCGCATCATAAGCTAATACAAAAACTAACAATGGTAGGCGTACACCCGCGCATAGTTTCCTGGATTACCTCATTTTTGGAGCATAGGATCTTTTCGGTTCGAGTGAACACTTCGTATTCGCCGAGAGTTCCGGTATGTAGTGGAGTTCCGCAGGGTGAAGTTCTTTCACCGATCTTGTTCAATATATACACGCACGAGCTGGGGGACTTATTGAGTGGGTTTGGAGTTGATTTCTGCGCATTTGCAGACGATATTAAGATTTTTCGCCAGGCAGGCTCTAGTGAGGACATTAAAGGCACAAAACACCCAAGAAATTAATTTTCAGATTTCATGCTTATCTTGGAGAGAGTCACACGCTGATCACAGTGGTATCTCTAAAATCGTCCAAAACCCCCTTTGAAGAGAGTTATGGCTCTTCAAAGATGCCTAGATTTTTAGGGTGAAAAATTGGTGGAGGAGTTGTCTCAGGCCTGTATTTCTCTTCATTCGCAATCTTTGCGTGAGAGAAAGCCAGGATAAGGAGACAGTCCGGTAATGGACTGAAGAACGACGACTTGTTGGAATTCATCCATCCATCGAGCCGCTAACAAGTTCGAAAATCTGTTAGGGGGTCGGGCCTGTGGTGGTGAGGCAAGGGGGTCGGGCCTGTGGTGGTCGCTTATATCTTGCTTATCTGGAGGAAACGAGATCTGGCATTCGGCACGTGTTATACAGGAGGGGTCTTCTACTCATTCACATGAAAATCTCAAAATTCATATCTGAGGGTGTACTGTGCCTTTAAGACAATTCAAAATGCAATAGACGCAATGGCGGCCTGGTCTAATGAATGGCACCTGCCGCTATCGAAGGAGAAAACGAAGTGTCTGCATCTAGGTTCCTCAAATAACATTCATACATACAATGTCGAAGGGACTGAGATTGACAATGTCGAGCAGATCACTGACCTGGGATTCAACCTCACACGAAACCCCAGTTTATAAAAGCACTGCGAATCGGTATCTACCAGAGCCATCGTGGCTGTCAATAATATATTCAGGGGACTGGGAACAAGAAATAGCGCGGTACTATTTAGAGCCTTTAAAACCTACGTGAGACCTATTCTTGAGTATGGGACACCAGTGTATTGTCCGCACAAAAAGAAAAGCATAGTCAAACTTGAAAAGGTGCAAAACGGGTTTACAAGAAAGTTAATGATCAGGAAGCTCGGTTTTTGCCATTATCAACAAATGCCATCTGCAGAAACCAGCAATAGTGAGCTCAAACTGCCAACTCTTCAGGTAAGGAGAGGGTTGAACGACTTACTGCTGCTTCATAAAATCCTGTATCAACCGGACTTTGGTCTCCGGCCTGGGTGTATTGTCGAGGTGAGAACATCAAGTACCAGGGGAGGAGTTTCAAAAATTGTGCGCAAAAATTGAAACCTAAACTGCAGACGCTTTTTCTTTATAAATAGGGCGACCCCGGCATTCGAACGGCTTCGGAGGCTAGAATCCATCCCTGTGAGCAATAAGGCATTTAGAAAACTTGTAACTGAACACTTCGAGAACGAGCGTGGCAGGCGCTAATCCTTCGCGGAGCAATTTCCTTGTCTCTACAACATTATGGGCTATACGTGTATCTGCTTTGAATTCGTTACACTACCTGATCGAAAACTGGTAGTTTTCCCTTGTTCCTGAAGTATGCTTTTTTGCTGATTTCGTTTATGTTGTTCGTTGCACATAGGTCTGGTACACAGGCTTATGTAAATAAATAAATAAATAAACCCTGGTTTCGGAGGAAAAATAACTTTATTCCTAAGCGTGCATATGCGGAGCGTAAGGAAAAACAGCAGAAGTACGCAAAAGTAGCATACGCGCGCACACTCACGCAGTGGAACCGAGTAAATTTCGCGCCAAAACTTAGGGTACGTCCACAAAGTAGGGGATAATCGCGGAAAAACCTTACTAGAACCCTAAATTTCTCATAAAAACTGTCCGAAAAAAATCCCCTAGAAAATTCAGATCCCCCCGCGCCCGTTTTGTGTGTCCAACGCAGAAAATTTTGCTCGTCATAACATACCTCTGAATCTTATTAATCAACGCTAGCAGTATGAGGGTATTTCCGTTTATTCAAGTAAATCAGAGGCCAAACTTGACAGCTACGGGTTTTAGAGAATCCTCTATCAACAGAAATCATCGCCGTTGATTTTTATCGATTTTCAGGGACTATCGATTTTATTGATTTTTGAAAAAAATCAGTAAAAAGATTGTTAAAGAAGATCTAATCGATAGAGGACCTTCAATAACAATTTAAAATCTATTTGGCTACTAGATTTTTACCATAAAGAGAAATAATAATTCCACTGCTAGCGCTGACAGAGGAGATTTTTCGCGTCAAACGTCTTAGGCAAGTGAATTCCTTTTGGGTGTTTTCCACCAAAATTGATTAAACACAAGAAGTTTTCAGTGCAAGTATTTCAGATGTTAGGAACTCTCAAAAGAACCAGTATCAAGCACATCGACAATTATTCTTTTGGGTGTGAAACTTTTCCATCTTTGGGGCGGGCTGATCCGGTAAATTGCACTTCCTTAGCGTTTTTCGTCGCTCTTTCTTTCTTAGTTTCCTACAAAGTACCCTAACTGGAATTTCTGCAGAAAAACTGTACTCCCAACCACCGCTGCTCGTAACCTTACCCCTCTCCGGAGAAATACTGCTCAGGTCGCTTCCACTCGCCAATATTCGTTGCCCAATCTCATATCCACTCAGAATTGGAAGGGGAAGCGCTGGAGCGATTTTCGGGCTGGAATTGTATTTTTCGCAGAAACCCTCTCAAAATGTCAGAAACTTGACCAAAAACATCCAATGGACCAAAAAAAAAAGAAAGTGAACCTCTCAGTCTCCTTCGTTGGCGTCACCCCAGCCGCCTGGCGACATACACAGTTCAGATCTATCATATCGATGACAACCAGCAGCGCATCAAGCGATATCAGCGAATGCGCATGCAGGCCGGATATGGGGAAAGCATTTTCCACCAGTAGTTTTGTCAGCTCTTCGAACAAATTACTGCAAAAGCACATTTCAACCAAACAAAAATCGATTATTTCGGTCCGAAAAACCACCAACCTGCAGTAGAGATCACAGTCGTAGTTCAGATACAACTCAGTGACCAAACCCGGAATCCTCCATAATTGTACAATTGACTCCAACGCCATTTCCTTCTGCTCATAACTTGTCGCGCGCTTAACGAATCTGGGCTAAATAGAGTATACAAATGTGGAAAAAGCTTAAAATCACACCTGCTCATTCAGCACTATGCCCTTCAGCTTATGAAAATACGACTCAAGTTGGAACTTCAGCTGATTCCTCATCGATTCGAACAGAAGAAAGCATGCCCTATTCGTTGCTGCCAGGACTGGTAGCTTTTCCGTATCCAAGAGCTGTAGAAGAAGATATTTAGAACTACAGAAGACTTTTCCGTTACGGATTAACTCTGCGCAGACGATAACGCCAGGCAGTTCGAAGATGCTCAAAGACTCCCAGGGCTGACCGCTGGTGCATAGCTGGGCTTTAAAAAGCAAAGTAGGTATTTTCGGGTCGATCAATCCACGCTGGACTAGTTCCAGGGTGATTGCCGTTGGGGAATGGAGAGAACGCCGTTCGCCAGGTAGTTGGAAAGCGATCAACCCGGAAGGACTATATGACAAGGGTAACCATTCTAGCATAGTCCCAAATGAGCAAAACGAAATACTTTGCGAGAATGCCCTTGCCACTCGCAGTAAAAATTGTGAGTGACTTCGGCCTAACCGTAGATCATAAAAAAGTTACAAGCTCAAAACGGTAGGTGGATCTCGGGAATTTTATTTTTTTTTCTCTTTACTCCAAGTTTTGTGAACGGAAGTTATTTGGGGTGCTTAGCACGGATATGAGGTTTGTTTTCGATTTTTAGGACAACTGCGGTATGTTACGGTAGGTTTAATGTCATTTTTCTACCGTAACCTACCGTAGTCGTACTGAAAACCAAAACCAAGCTTCATAATCGTATTCCGCACCACAAATAGCCCCTCTAGACCAAATTTTGGAGGGAAAGAAGGAATTAATTTTTGTGGTCCACCCACCGTTTTGAACTTGTAACCTTTTGTGATCTACCATTGGATCAGAGTCATTCACAGTTTATACTTCTTGTAGTAAGGGTATCCTCTCGGGAAGCTTCATTTTGCTAAATTCGGACTACGCTATAATGATTTCCTTAATGAGTGAAACTATTAGGTTGATGCAAAAGTCTCCGCAGTTTTCACTTGTAATAAAAAATATTTATTTCAAAAACGGTCAAGGCTCACCCAACAAAATATAATAATTTCCATTACATTGAAGGACCCTTCGCCACCGATTGGGCAGATCATGAATTCCCGAAGCGTAGAGCTCTGGCTGTTTTAAGTCGAAGTATTCCACTAAGGCTATCTTGACTTCGTCATCGTTAGTGAACTGTTTTCCATCCACGAAGTGCTACATCAAGCGGAACAGATGGTAGTCGGAAGGGGCAAGATCTGGTATATATGGAGGGTGAGGAAGCACTTCCCAGCCCAGGTGCAGTAGTTTCTGTCGCCTTCTTTACGACAATGCTCGGCCACACGTATCTCGGATAACCCGACAGAAACTGCTGGACCAGGGCTGGGAAGCTCTTCCTCGCCCTCCATATAGCCCAGATCTTGGCCCTTCCGACTACCATCTGTTCCGCTTGACGTAGCACTTCCTGGATGGAAAACAGTTCACTAACGATGGTAAAGTCAAAATGACCTTAGAAGAATACTTCGACTCAAAACAGCCAGAGTTCTGCGCTTCGATAATTCATGATATGCCCAATCGGTGACGAAAGATCCTTGAATGTGATGGTAATTATTTTGTTAGGTGAGCCTTATTTGTTTTTGGAATAAATGTTTTTATTCAAAGTCGTGAAAAGTCCGGAATCTTTGGCATCAACCTAATACTTACAAAGCAACGCTGGCAGGGACGGGGGGGCTCAAAACCTCACGCACTTGATCGCAAACGTGCGAAAGGCGAATCGTGGTAAATGGATGTAGTGCTGAGCAGGTTTGCGACTCGGCGCAACGGGGCGTCGTAAAATTTTTGGAAATTTTAGAAAAAAAATCGGAGGGGGACTTGTGAAACTTCTCGAAAGAAGAGGGATTTTCTCCAAACAACTTGTTAACCTTGCTATAGATTATGATGATTATACGGTACTTTGGGCAAAGTGTCAGATTTCAGTTAAAATTTTCATGGGGTCATTCGGTGTGCTGAAGAATACAAAATTGAAGTCTATTTGTCGAGGGAAAGCCGTAATAAAATTTGCAGGCACTAGCCACAAATGACCCTTAAATCGGCGGATGAACCACGGTCAATATGTAGCAGACATAATGTCGCGAATTTTGGACAGGTGGAATCAAAGATCAGTCCGCGGTGAATAAACCAGCGAACGTTCCCACCTCTACCTGATTCCGACGCGTTGGCGGTCGGATCGCGAATACGCGATATTCGGTACATCATTAGTCCTCAGCTCACCCGGCATTACTGTGTAAGTGGGAGCGATCAAAGAGTAATACCGGACGAACCGACGGTGCTCATGGCCTTCCAGGTCAGCCCGCGGTTTCATGACTGGCGAATCGCCGGCAACGGAAGTCTTGAAGAGCTGATAGCGGCCCGACGTAAATTCGACAATAGGATTGGACATCTACTGCCGTTTCGGCCGAAGCGCGGGCAAACGCGACACTACAAACAGAGAGCGGACCTCATAGGCACAAATCGACACCCAGGCAACTCATCGGTCGGGCCCTCATCGACTCGAAATCAGTCCGGTAAGGCCTCCACTCCAAATTGATTCCAGGCCGACCGTGTCTTGTTTAGCCGCCCACTGGCCCTCGGTCCACCTCTGGGTAGAAATACTACGACTGTACCACCAACAGGAAGAGAAAGGCCCACAGCCACTACCGCTGACAGCCGTCGTATGACTGGCGAATAGATGCCGATGAAGATCTTGCCGACCTGATTGTGGACAGATCTGACCGGGGATAAGGGGAATTTCAAAAAAGCTTTGGAAATCAAAAATCAGGAAAACGACAATTTCAATTCCGGAAAACGGAAATCGGAACGCTCCAAGCCCATTTAAAAAATCGGCAAATCGTGAACCACATGTACTCTGTACCAAACGCCTCAGCGGTCGTAGTTCAAAAAAGCAGCGCTACCTCTGCGTCTCTGACGAGCGCGCAACGTACGCAAATCACGTACACAACGTGGCACCTGTCTTACTGTAATCCAAAAAGCCGCTTTTCTCGACTTTCGTACGTACTCGAATCATTTTTTTTCGCATACTTCATTACTCTTTCGCGTTATTTTAGTTCAAAATGCTCGTGATACTCACTCTTGCGCAGACACTCTTCTTTACGTAGCAGGTAATGGCAGGTAATCCACGAATACAGTTTTTGGGTTACGGTAGAACATGCTGCGTCGCGTACGTCGCGCGCTCGTCAGAGACGCAGGTGGAGCGCTGCTTCTTTGGACTCTACAATCGCTGACTCGTTTAGGACAGAGTATATCCGAAATCCGCGCATCCCGAATTCTGGACCCTCCATAATGCATCTCCGACTTTCTTCCGCATTTGAAGCATCTTTTACTGAAGGCCAAAAGTCATAGGAAATCGAAAAATAGGATTTACACCCATCCTGACCTGAAAATGTCGGTCAACTTGTGGGCACTGGCGACGGTGCCGGTCCAATGGCGAGCGACATTTGAGAAAAAGAGGGTGAGCCGCGGTCAACGATTTTCTATAAGACGGTACGGACGATAGCCTCATAGGGCGATTAAACAGCGATACGCCATCGATCGGGATGAAAACGTTGGTTTCCGGATCGATGGCGGTCGAATAACGGGTGCAAGTTGCTTGGCCCGATATTGGCCCACGGTCCACAAGACTTTACTGTCTGAGAACGAAAAATCACCACTAACACACCCACCTGTAGCAACGACCTGCAAAGGTTATCCTTTATGAGCGGCACCAGGAAGGAATAGTTGGCCAGGTGGTCAGCAGCAGCCTTAAAAACCATTTTAACAAACAATTTAGCGTCAGTCCGTCAGTAAAAATTCACCTCTAGTGCAACAGTCAACAGATTCAAACCCAGAATCACCATCGATTCCGTATTCTGACGATCCAGCGGATTCGACAGCGCAATCAGAAACCTTAGAAAATAACATTTGCAGGTAACCGCACATCCAATCTTCTCTAAGACTAGATTTCACCTCAGCAATTCCCTACAGCAAGGCAGTCCATACGGCATCTGCACCGTATTCTCACTGGGCTCCACGTCGTCTTCCTCATCCACAGGCGAGATATCACGCATAGGTGGATTCTGTTGCCGAACAGAGGGCGAAACCTGACCAAAGGACTCAATTTTTGTGCTAATCAAAGTGAAAAAGGGCTAAAATTCCTCCCACCTCCTTCATCATCAGCGCATCGTCCTCGCCCTCACTATCGGCCTCTTCAGCTTTTTCCTCAGCCTGATCCACAGCATCAGGGCGCTTCTCTTCCAGACCCTTATCAGGAGCCGTCACATTCTCACACGGAGGATCTGTGGTTAAGACCAAATCGTAGCCTGAATACAGAAAATATCAATATCTACTTTGAAAATTGCAAAAATTCCAAGTGGGCGGAGCAAACTTTGACGGGCGAACGCGTATCAGCAAGCTCTCTCTATGCTAAAAGAAGTTGATTACCTAAACTTGCCGCATCACCGTCAGCCTTCACCAGTGGAGTAGATTCTGTGGCGATAAGATTATCCGACGACGCAATCGACGGAATATCACTCGCCGAATGTGGAATTTTCGTCACGGTTGTGGGCTGAACCACCTCAAGATCATCCTTAATAGAACTACTTTCTAACCACTAATAAAATTCTACGTAAACAACTTCTTTTCGTTAACATAAGAAGTCATTCAACTGAAAAAAATTCAACAAATTTTCTAAAAAATTACCTTCTCGCTCCCCTCAGATTCCGTCCTTCTCCGCCGCCTTCGACGTTTCTCTCCTTTTGCATTCATAACCTGAGAAAAAAAAAACACTAGGAATCCTTTTATCAGAAATTCACCTCCCAAAATTCACCCGAACAACATTACAATGTAGTCCCCCTCGATTTTCAGTTTGAGGATAGGATGAAGAGGCAAAGAGCCAAGATGCGACAAGTGGCGACAGAGAGCGGCATTTGGCGATAGCACGCGACATCGAGCGATAATGAGCGGAAGGAGCTGTACTCCAGGTGCAGCGGGCTGCTGTGTTGGATCTCAGCACAGCTACGACCGCTCCCCTTAATAACAATTTTTTTGAAGAGTTTGACGACCCCCCTCCCAATAGGGTCTAGCGGAGTTGCGACCGGGCACAGTGACTCAGAAACAGGGGAATCCTATTCGACCACGGTAGGCTTTCGATTCGACTACAAAGCGGTTGGGCGACGATACGGCCACGTACTCTCCGTGCGCCACGTGGCCTAATCGACGTCCATGTGAGAAGCACGTGCCGCCAATCATAGCCGTTTGACTCGGCCACGATACGCTCGTGATTTGACTACGATGAGTTTTGACGACGAAAGATCCACAATGCTCATGATTGAACACGTTGATCGATCGCTTCAGAACTGACCGGGCGCATATCAGCCGCACAGCATGTATATAAGGGGCCCTCTCCCATAGAGAGCGCGGTCCGCCTTTCGGGGCCGCTCCTGCAGGGTGACCACAAGTCACTTTCTGGACGATTTTTGCACCGCTAAGGGAACTCCCCCACGGTCCTCAGCCAGGGGAGCTCCCTCGCTGTCGACCGCGGCGAGGGTGATGTCCCTGTCGGACTGCTGTGGGGATAATCCCCTGCTGCGGGACGTGACTTGGACTGTACCCTTGTTGAGGGAGACCCGCTCCTATACGGGATGAGCGGAGTTCCGCGTTTCGCATTCCGAAGCCAGCAGTTTCGCGCAATTTCGGCATTCCGCGTTCCGCATTCCGAAAACCGCAGAAAACGCCGCAGAATGCGAAAATATTGAGTCATATTGGACGTAAGCAAACACTAGACGATCTCTGAATTTGTCCGCGTTTCGCGTTCCGGAAACCGATTTCCAAAACTTCATATTTTTATTCCGCTTATCCCTGGCTCCTATCAAAGGGTTGGGGGCCCGCCCCCAGCGCCACGTAGTCTTATCTAACAGACCACGTGCTGCAGCATGGGAAATAGGATGCGGCAAAAGTTCTGCCTCGCTGCGCCACAAGTGCTATCGAACAGGCGACGTGCTCCTCGGAGCAGCACGTGCTGCTGCGAAAGTTCCTTTCAACTCGACTAGGTACCCGTTTAGAAAGCCTATCGTGGCCTAATCGGACCCCCGACTCTCTGAGGAAGATGGATAGGGGGTCGTGACAACTCAGGTCCAGAAAAGGAGAGCTTCTAATTTTGACAAGAGAATCGTAAAAATTTTAGGATAAACTTTGACACAGTAGGGGAAGTTGGTAGCAGTTGGACCCTTTTCGAAATTACGGGCACCGAGAGAGTTGGTCGTAGCTCCTTCAAGATATGCCACAACGCGCAATGGGCCCTCTACCCTCAAATTTTCATTTGCGATCTTCATTCCGTGCGATACCCACACCATATTTTCTATTTCGAGCTAATGTTTTCACGACCCTCTCACCCCAACTTGTGTAGCGAAGCACTCCCTCTTGACCCTGACTGTACGAATGGCACAAAAGAGCATTGTTTAAAGAGGCAATAAGCGACGTCATACCAGATTACTGGCTGAAGGTCCAACGTACGATTGCGAGTTCCACGCGGACGACAACAAGCGATAATGAGCGACGTTACGCATTTTTGAGGAACCGACTAATGCAAGTTCAAAAGGGTCGCGCGGGCGACACTGAGAGACAAGAAGCGACACTTTGCGACAGTAAACAAACAACCCCTATGAGAAAAACTGGAAACTAGAACACTACCAGACTACTAGGGGCAGGGGCGACAGCAGGCGGCAATGGGCGTAAGCAAACAAATGTTTCTTAAATAGAACGCAACATTAAATAGAAAAAGAATCTAGTAGATTATTTGCACGAGCACTGCAGTGAAATTACAAGAAGAATGCATATGGGATGGAACTGGTGGTGAGCAGGCGACAGTGGGCGACACCAGGCGACAAGCGACCTATGCAACGCAGCACTGGGGTGAAGTTGCCAGAATGCAGAATACTTATGCAACTATGACTGAGGGCAGAAGGTTGGGGAAGGCAACAAAAGGCGACATTGAGCGACAACAGGCGGCGTTACTCTAAACTGAGTAAACGACTGAACACAGAATGAATGAGTAAGAACAGAATAGGCATGCGGGCGACAACCAGCGACAATGAACGGCAGTAAGCGTTAGTAAAGGAGGTGATCAACCACAGCAAATGGGACTCCACGACGCTACATCATATTAGAAAAATAACTTTTGAGGAAAACCAGAAACGACTCGGTGGGAGGAAATGAATTTTAATCAAAGCGTGCTAAATAGGCGACGCTAGGCGAGAGAGGGTGGCGGAACGCGGTATGGAGTGACTTCGGCGTTAATTCTGGCCCAATTACCAGAAAACAAATGCAAGAACAAACAAGAAATTCAGAGCCGACGATAGTGAGCGACATCAGGCGACAATTGGCGACACCTAGCAAAAAAAAATAAATGGTGCAACTTGGGCGATCATTTCGAACCAAAAGCAAAGAGAATGATTGCGAAAAACAACACGTAGTTCCGACTAGGTGACAGTGAGCGAGATAGAGCGACACTGGGCAACAGAGAGCGACAAATGGTGAAAAATTTAGATTAAACGACTTAAGCAATGATTTCAGACAAGAAAAAGAGGACAAATGTGGAAAAGGCGTATACACAAAAGGGGCGACAGAAGGAGGCAACTGATGACAAAATAGATTGCACGACTTGAGCGATGATTCTAAAAAAAGGAGAGCAAATTTAAAAACCGGGTGCTTCGTATTCGGCGACCGGAACGAGTTAGAGCGGCTCTGGGCGACACAAGGCGACAACTGAATAGAGGTTGTGAGATTAGGCGACTCGAGCGATGATTTTAGATAAAAAAGGAGAACAAATGTGAGAGAAGAGGTGGTTCTGATTCGGCGACATAGAGCGGGATAGTGCGAAACTGCGCGACGGGAGGCGACAACTGATGAGAAACAAGGAAATGGAACAACATCAGCGATATTTTTAATAGACCTTTTCTTTCTGTTATTGGTCTTATATTTTGGACCAAATGCAAAGAGAACGAGAAAACATATAGTTCTTACTAGATGACAAGGAGCGACCTAGGGCGACAGTGAGCGATAGAGGGCGACAACTGATGAGAAGGAGCGAGAATAAACGACTCGAGCGTTGTTTTAGACAAAAAAAGGAGAACGAGTGTGAAAAAGAGGTGGCTGTGATTCAGTGACAATGAGAGAGATAGGGCGACACTGTGCGACAGTAGGCGACACAGGGTAAGAAAGAGGTAGAACGACATCAGTGATGATTTTAGACCGACCATATGGGGATCGAATGCAAGAAAAAATCAGTTCTGATTTTACAATAGTGAGCGACATCAGGCGACAGAGGGCGACAGCAAGCGACATCGTGTGAGAAGAAATGGAATGAAACGAGAACGAATGCGATAAATTACGTGGTTCTGACTAGGTGATAGCGAGCGAGATAGCGCGACACTGGACGACAACTGATGAGAAGGAGTGAGATTAAACGACTTGAGCGATGATTATAGACAGAAAAAGGATGGCAAATGTGAAAAAACTGGTGGTTCGTATTGGACGACAGTGAGCGACACTGGGCGACACAAGACCCAACTAATAAGGAAGAGAGAAATGAGTAAACTTCAGCGATAGTTTCAGATAATAGACAAGGAAAACGAAAACAAAAAAGGTGCTTCTAAGGCCGCGACAGTGAACGAGATAAGGCGACACTTGGACTACTACTAGCGAGATTACAATACATAACTTAGGGAAAAACATGGAAAGTTGAAAACAAGAAAATTCTCAATGGACTACATTCAGCACTGTTTTTACGACAGAAAATAACGCAGAGTGAGTCGGCGACATTGTACGACAACACGCGACATTCTGATATGATCGACAAAAAAAATACGGCGACAAGGGCTAGAGCCAGCGATAAAACGCAAAAAGTGTCCAAAGGCGGCCGCATAAAAAAATAGCCAAACGAGCAGATTTTTTCCACGGCGAACTCCCAGAAAACCCCAAAAATTGGCACAGAAAGCATTAGAAAGTGAAAAATTACTCACCAATTTTCTGATGTATGGATGTCTGGCATCTTCGTGGAATGTGGGTAGCCTTGTAAAAATCAGCTGAGTCATGTCGCTGAGTGTCGCCTCAGCGGCTTTTCGCAGCAATGGCGACAGATGCTGTTCAAATACGATTCGGAAGCAGGACTGCATCATGTCACAGACGGCTTCATTTGACAGAAGAGCTCCAGGTGGTGATAACAGCAGAGATCGCAGAACCTAAACTCCCTTCCTGTGCCTTTAGAAGGCTTAAAAATAGCCGTATTCAGAACAATTTCACAGATTTTGCCAATAAAACCCACCAATTTAATTATGCAGGCATGACCTGTAATAAACAAATACAAAAAAACCCACCAGCAGTATCTTGAAAAGAACACACTCATCGCTGCCGCTGCTTTTTCCTCCTATAAACTTCGTATGAACCACCGCATAGGCAATCGATTCGACAGCATTTGACGCTTTAATGCTGCAGAAATCAATAATACACCACTGTGGCTTCTTCAGATGAGACAGAATATACACAGACCTATTCGCATCTATCAGTCCATAGCTGAGAAACTTAGCCACAGATGACAAAGCAGCTTCCGTAATTGGTCCATTCGTATTCTGGGCTTTAACAACGTCCAGAAACGGCGATAAATAAGTAATTGGGTTCATATCACCCAGATCTGCCACCTAAAAATGTTTATATCGCATACTGTCAACAAAATTTTGAACTAAAAAAAGACTGAGTATCTACCTCATTTAGAACTTCTTTAAGATCAGCGAAATTTCTTAGTAGTGGTTCAGTATCCTCAAGAGACGGAGGCTGATGCGAGAGCTGATATTGCCTGGAAATCGGCAATTTTCTTTAGAGGAAAAAACGGCCCAACTGTAAGAAAATTAGGCAACTTTGAAACCCTTAGATATGAGACAACAGTTCATAAGTGGAATTCTGGAAGAAGGCCCATAGCAAACAGAAAATGCTTTTTCAAGCCAAGTGCCTAAGACACAACAAACAAAATTGCGGTCAAGCACTAGAAGGAACACCTTCTTGTGAAAGAACCTGAACGAAGCACATCCATTTCACCCCTACCTCGACAGAATTCGACACAGATAAACCATCTGCGGAGGCCACCACCATCTCCAAAGGGGTCTGCGAGAACGAATTTTGACAAAAATTTTCCGAATTTTGACAAAAAAAGTTTCCGACGAAATCCGGTGAAACCCAAACGGCTAGTATAACCCTTTTTGGGAACAGCAAACCTCGATTCAACGCAGCTAGGAATCCACGGCTCCCTTTTTACCACAGTGATATCCCAATTTAGCTTTGAGGACGGAAGCAGAAAATTTCAACGAAGCGGTAAACAGGGTCAAGTAGACAGTTGACCCGTAACTGGACCGAGCCACGATCCCCCTGTTGGTGACCAAAAATTCTCGAAAAAAGGCGGAAATTTTAAAGACCTACCTCAAATTTCATGTCCTCCGTTTTAGGACAATTCTGGGATTCTTTTTTTTTTCAGGAAAAAAAATGAAATTTACAACTAAACAACAATTTCCGTTTTTTTATTTTCGTATTGCGACCCCACACCATGAACTTTTTCCAAAATCCAAGATTTTTACGATTTCTGGGCAGTTTATATTTGATTACTATGACTGTCAGAAGGCGAAAATTCGTTCAGTAATCGAGCTTAGGCGACTAAAACCTGAACAATGCTATGATCCTTCCCTTTCGTGACCATAAATATCGAGAACTTTGGGATATCTTCACGAAATTTCTAATGGTTGGTCCAAAATTTTTGCGACCCCCTAACCTTCATCTTCGGGCCAAAATTTTTGCAACCCCCCCCCAACTCGCTGCCAAATTTCGCAACACCGCTTGACCTTGAGGAAAAAACGGATATTTACTTGAAGCTACCCAAATTATCATCAGAACCTAATGCAGAACAGATTTACCTCTGCATTAAAGGAATCGTACGCGCAAAAAACCGCATATTATTTTTTTATGCTTTTGTGTACCTTGGCCTCTCTAGTGAACGAAAATGTCAAAAGGGCCAATGAAAAACCCTTATTTGTAGAGAAAAGTCAGTTTAAGCACTCAGTAGAATTGCATTTGAAATTCGCGCCAAAACCGTTTTTGAGGTTTTTCTGCATGTGGAATCCGTACTGTAATTAATTTTCATGTTGATTGACGGTCGCATCAACTTTGTAAGAAAAAGTGCTACATGACTGTTGGGAACTGGTGACTGATCATCATCTTTAACCCCTTCCAACCTCATATCCCTACGTCTTTGACCCGCTGAAGTGTACCGGTGTGGTCTACAGAACTCACTTATCAAACTGAGCCTAAAAAATGGAAAGTGGTTTCCAGCCAAAGGATGCCTACAAATTAAAGAAAAAAATCGAATCGAATAATTCAAGAATTCTAATTTGTCGAAAACGTCAAACCAACTCTTCAGGTTACTCGTTTACTCAATGAGTTCTACTGACACGATATTCAGAACTTTCTCATTCGAGAAACTAATGTCGAATTTCCATAGCTAATGGACACAGGGAGGAAATAGAAAGCCTGCTTAATATGGAAAGTCATACTCACCGCCGGGCCTTGTTCAGAAGTGCTACCACAGTGTTCGCCTCGCCCAGCACGACGTATACGCCGTTGACGGCCATCGCGTATTGCCGTGCTATTCGATACCGGCTAAATTATCGATTAGCCACCCCTAAACTTTTTAAAGACTTGGAAATGACGTGAAAAGAGGAAAAATGTTGAGGGAAATGGAAGACAGCTGCATGAAGATATGAATCTAGAACAAATCAAGATACGAATCGACCCGAACGACTTGTTTGAAAACACTGGAGACACTAGTTAGACATTTATTTGAAAAAAAAATCTTAAAGCATATGTAACTAAGGCCGACATTTCTGGCAAAGGTAGTGGAATTTACAAGATCACCGAATTATTCAACAGAAAATTGATAGATGTACAGCCGAACCCATTGGGAGAACCACCTGTTGGTGCTTTTTGCCGGAATCTAATGCAATGTCATACCTTCTAAAGCCTCTACTATATAGCTGACTCTATTACCCGTAACGGAACTGCTGAAAGTGGAGAATCCTAGTACTACCAGTAACAACTATGAAATGACACAAATTCTCTACTACTATTCTGATAATGATTTTCGCTTCACATCTTCTTCGGTTTCCCAAAACCAGCGGTTCGACAGCCAGCCGAACCTGAATTGAAACACATCTCAAAAATAAGTAAAAACAGCAATACGAACCTTCATGAAATTCTCGTATACCTCGACACTGGCCAAATCCGCAGAGCGAGTCGGATTTGAACTAAACCTTCCGGAACTGGTCCAAAATGTCTTGAATCCGTCGACGCATTACTATTGTCGCCTTGGAGGAACACATGTCCACGCGGGACCCGCAAACTCGGCAACAAGGGACTATTGACTCTGTCTGCTTCCTGAAAGTTTTATCTTAAAGCTCGAGCCCAATGCAACCTCGAATTTTTACACACAGTCAAGCAGACCGTTGCATTAAACCTCGAAGAGCTACAATCCCCCTTGGCAACACAAATTTGTAGAAAATGTTCGAAAATTTAACGTCCCCTCTCTAGCCAAAATTTTTCTAGATGAATTTTATGGATGAATTAATTTCTAGATGAATGGCTTTTTTCTACATGAATTTTTAGGGAAAAAATAATTTTTGTAGTTTCTGTTTTTTTTTCATGAATTTTTATTGTTTGTTCTAATACAAGCTTTGGCTAGTATTTTTGATTTCTAACTAAATTCTACGCCCCCCCCCAAGGAAAAATACCAATTTTTTGAAAAAAAATACCAAAGTTTTCACTTAACCAGTAACCGCGTGAACATCCTGACCCATTTAGAAACCAGTATCTGATTGCAAACACTGTTATAAACACGAGGTCCACAAATTTTGAAATTCCAGCATACCCAATCTATCAAAAACACTATAAGCTGACAAGGGACTGATCCCAGAACAAAATAGAGTTTTGAAAACAGGTTTGTTGAGTGTTATGGGGAAGATTGAAAAAAAACAATTTCGAGTTCGGAACATTTTCCTAATGCACATGCGTAGACCAAAGCCTGCAGAAAAAAAAAGATTTTTTTTGGATCCCAGAAATTTGAACATTTCCAGCCCAAAAGTTGCCCAGTGGATTACTGGGGGTGCTGAACACGAATTTAGGGTCAAATTTCAGATTCTCACAAGATTACTTTCAATTAAAGTCGGAAAACTAACATTTTTCTAAAACAACCTACCGTAATCTTCCGAAAAACAAAGTGTACCTTACATTAGAGCTCAGCGTCCCAAATTACCCCCCTGAACAGAATTTGGGCTGGAACTATTCGAACTTCTGACATTCAAAAACATGCTTTTGTCATTTTTGATCTACCCAGGTTGATTAAGGAAATTTAACGAACTTCACATTGTTTCGTCTCACGTCTCCCACAACATTCAACACATAATTTTTAGAAACTCCTGTTTGCGCTCAGATCAGTCTCTGATCCAATGAATATCAACTACAGGAGTGGACGGGGAAGGTTTCAACTGCGCGGGTGGTCTTCTTCTTTTTCTTTGCAGCCGCAGGAAGGTTTTTGTCAAAGGTTCAAGAAACGGGCGACTGAAACCGGATTCGTCCACAAATCCATTGTTTTCAAGGTAGTAGGCCTATTTGGGCAATCGAATAGGCGCTCAGTTGTGTGGCCACGGCTACCACAGTCCGGGCACTCGTCAGGCTTAGTGCGATCGATCATATGCAAGTATGACATCAGCATAGGGGAATGACCGCAGCGTAACCAAGCAAGGGTACTTCTAGCCCGCCTACCAAGTTCCATCTCGGTGTTGCTGACTACAGGTGGTACGACCCCGAAATGGGATTGACGGCCATCCTACTCAAGTGATCCCTGACGAACTTGGTGTGCTCCGCACGTAAAAGACGCCGACGATCCAGTTGGGAGTCCGTCCATCTTTGAATATTGACTTGGGGCCGAGATGTCGTACGTTCATGCCGTGGCAGTGTGGAAGAAAGAAGACCACCTCCGTGCAAACCGACGTCAACCCCTCCGCGTGGAGGGTCTTTGTCATAGGAGAGATGATGGCTGGCTGCAGCTCTCCTGAGGATTCTACTACAAAGGGCCGGCATCGAGAAGAATCCAGGACCCGCTCAATAGTACCTATGCGCCACATCAGGGTCAAGCGGGGTTGCGAGATTTCGCAACGGTGGGCGGGGGGGGGTCGCAGAAATTTTGGCCCAAAAATAAAGATTAGGGGGGATCGCACAAATTTCGGACTAAAAATGAAAATTTGGAGTGATTGGAAAATGAAAATAACGGTTATTGAACACCATAAGGTAACTTTTCAGGACTTTATAAAGTAGTCTGAATCAATTACTAATAGAACTACTCTCCTTGCTGAGGGTTCCGGAGTAGCTCTATCAAATTTTTGAAATTGAATTAAAAAGGAAGTTTTTTTCCTCTAAACAGTCCGCAACCTTCGCGTAAGGCCAAGTGCATACTTCCCGCGACGGGCGACGCGACATAGTGCTTGCGAATCGACCGAAAATCGATATTGCTGATATGCACTGTCGCGGTCGCGGGAAGTATGCACTAGGCCTTACCTTCTCGACGGGCTCACCGCTATGATTTATTACAACTCAATAAAAAAATTACACCTGAATACAATACAAAAAAAAAGATTTGTTTCGCAAAATATACTGCCCAAAAATGGCGCCTCAGGGCGGGGGATCGCAAAAATTTTGGGAAAAGAATTTCGTTGGTGGGGGAGGGTCGCTCCGATTTCGAAAAATTACGCAACGCCCCGCTTGACCCTGCGCCACATGCAGCAAGAAGGTCACCTGGAATGGGATGTGTCCAATGTTTTTGATGTCAGAGGTGGGTGCATCTCTTCTGTTCGGGTCTCAGATCTGTGAGGCATCACGACTCTTCCTTCCGTTGTGTTCTGTGCTCTGCCCCCAGCAACTCTGATTCCTCTTTTACCAACCGCCCTCTCTCTATTGTACTTATTAAATTCTACGGCCTTCGAGCCAAGCTATCTAAACTCTATCTTTCCGCAGGCACTGAGCATCCTGATGTCATAATGGTTCAGGAAACAAGCTTTCTCCTCCTACTACATTTCTGGCTATACTGCTTATCATGCTCCAAGGTCATCTCTCGGCGGAGGAGTTTCCACTTTCATATCAAATCTACCCTCTCATATCATACCAAACGCGGGTGCTCAGAAGACATCAGCAAGGAAACAGTCCGGAGACCTTGGAAATCAATTCCAAAATCGCTCTGGTACCCAGTTCTGCGCCCATATAACTCAACTTCGCCGTTCTAACATCAAAACGCGATTGACTGTTCCAGACATCAAATATTGAGAAGTCAAGTAAACACAGGGAATCACCTTGGCAATAACACGCTTACACAGCAGCTGCTCCGGCTCGTGCGGACTCAAACACCCAACGATGTCACCGCGATGGATATTACCAGAGTTGACACCTAAAGCAAAAAAAAACATATATAAACTCGAGGAAAATGCTACTAAATAAACACTGAAAATCCACCCTTGTTTACCCCCTTTTCCTCGCTTGAAAAAAAAAACTTAAACGTTCAAAACCTGGTAAAAAATTGAAAATCCCAAAAAATTAGAAGAAAAATCTAATGGAAAATAGCCTTTCGGATATATCGAATCCTTACATAAAAAAGCTGAACTACGCCACGGATCCTAGCATCGCTTCTATCTGCAGATGAAGGCCGCTATAAGCGCTCACTAGGAACTGATCCCAGCACAGATTGGAGTTTCTGAGAATGGTCATTTGAGCGCTGTGGAGAAGGTAAAAAACAATTCAAAGTTCGGTAGGTTTTCTTATGCCACATATATCGAAACCTGCAAAAATTATTTTATTTGAATTTCACAAATTCGAACACTTTCAGTCCGCACCTTTTAAAGGGGAAAGGTAATTTGGGGCGCTGAACGCTAATATAGGGTCCGTTTTCACTTTTTTTGGGAGATTACAGCAGGTTACTGAAGACGAAAGATAATTTTTCTACTGTAAAGCCATTGTTATGATCTGCCACAGCCCTGTCTCGGTCGCAGACCAGAGCGACGTCGCTGTCGCTGAGGGCCAGTTGCGCTATGCCATACATCACGCCAACTTACGTCTGTCACGTGCCACCGCCCGCACAATTGCAGACAAAACGTCGGATCAATAACCCGGAATCTTAGTGCAGATCAATTCAGTTTCAAATCTATAATGGGAAGGCTTTAAGATTTATACGTATAAGATGAGGTGAAGACCGCAAGAGAGAAATAAAAGAAAGAACTACAAAAAAGGCATGGAGAACAGAGGAAACCCGCACTAGACCAATTACTCCGTCGCTGTCGCGGGTATCGGTCGCAGTGCGCCACACTGCGACCGATGCCCGCGACAGTTCCCACCTCAGCAATAAGACGGGAATCATGCCAGTTAAAGCTCATAATGAGTAGTTGACACTTCAATATCGAACGGTTGCGGAACTCGATCCAGTACACCCCTCACACGACATGATGAAGAAACCGGAACCACCAAAACGGATCAGGAAGCATGTCAGAATGATCAAGCCAATGTTGGTTAGGCCAGGAAACGCGCAGAGAATTCGCAAAGAAGTTAACAAAGAGTTTGTAAAGCAGTTCCTGGTTACAATGAACTCCCCTCTGCTAAGTGGACCACCGCCGAAGATTGCGGAGGAGGAGACTTTGCCAAGACAAAGTCGGGCAGCGCTATCTCAGCTCCGTAATGGTTTCTATTCGAAGTCGCAATGGTATCTACATAAGTTAGGATCAGCCAATAATCCACTTTGCCCAGACTGTGGGCTTGAAGAACACACAGTACCTGTTCTCTTGCTCTGGAAAGCCATCGCACTTCACAATAGAAGATCTCTGGCTCAAACCAGTGGAAGTCGCCCATTTCCTGTCACTTTAATCATGCAATATAGAATTTGAAATGTAAAAAAAAAACAAAAAAATAAAATAGAGAAAAAAAACAAAAAAAGAGGGCGGAAATACGCCCCTCTCAGGAATCCTCCAAACAAGAGGATCCCAGCAACGTTGCTTCGATGACGTCGTCTATATACCGGAAATTGGATCCAGCAGCAGTGTGTATGTTGGATGATGGGTAACAGCAACAACAACAACCGACGCCCGCGACACCGACCGACTGCGGCACGGTCTTTACATTTGAATGTATAGCACCCATCTGCGACCATGCGACGCGAACGGCGCATGCAAACTGTTCCCGCGACAGATCTTTTCAGGGTGAGAGCGTGGATCCCGGCACGATTCGTAACAGATGAGCGAACCTGTCGCGGTCGCACACTAGAGGTATAACAATGGCCTAACTTTCAGTAGTCATCTGAGAAACTGAAAATGGACCCCATACTCGTGTTCAGCGCCCCAAATAACCCACCTGAACAAAGTTTGGGTTGGAAATGTTCAAATTTCTAAAATCCAAACAAAATTATTTTTATGCAATGTTTGCTCTACCCAAATGTGTTAAGGAAATTTGCCCAACTTAAAATTGTTTCTTTTTACCTTCCCCACAACGCTCAACAGACCATTTTTCAAAACTCCAGTTTATGCTGGGGTCAGGCCAGAGTTGAGCGCTTTTTTCTGAGTTTCGGAAATCGGAACGCCAAAAACCATCGTAATCAGAATTACATTCAGCGAAATTCGCAACCCTCCCCTGGTGACTGTGCCTACCAAAAAACTTGAGCTCCTCCTTCTTTATTGAATAATTTTCATGCAAACACAATTAACCCTGGCTTTGTGAAAAAAGAAGACGGACCTCAAATTCGAATACAGCGCCCGAAATAACCCCCAAGGATTTTGGCAAGAGAAAGTGTAAGGATTCCAATCTTCTGGATATTTCCGACTTCTTCAAAATTTTCCGGCTTCTTTTCAGAGATCAGAATTAGGAAGGCCACGAACATCGGAATTCATTCATTCATTCAACGACTTTATTGTGGAAATAAAGAAACATACATATACACGTATGTGAATGAGATTCTTTGTTAAAGTAAAAAAAAAGATGCATAACAATGGCAGAAGTGAGAAGGGGACAAAATATGATTTTTTTTTTTTGCAGAGGAAATTTTTCTTTCTACAATTCGAATGACATCTTGTCTCAAGATACTTGAGGCCACCGCTTCTGGGACAAAGAAAAGCACAACAAGCTGGAAAAACCCGTCACATTAGATTATTAGTAATACCCTTTTAATCAGAGTGGACGCTCACTCGTTCCTTGTAATGACCTGAGATCGTACTTGGATAATCTACTTCCAAAGATAGAAAGTTTCCCGGATTTAGCGATTCCTGCAGGCAAATTGTTCCAAGTTCTGACAACCCTGAACGCAAAGGAATTCAATATGCTGCCTTTAGAGGTGAATTTCCGTTCAAGTTGGAATCCATGTTTGCGAGAACGGACATGGTGGCGAGTAAACACGAAAAGGCTGTCAAAGGGAATGGCAGAAAGACCAAGCACGATCTTATAACACAGATGTAAATCAAATTCAGCTCTGCGATATCGTAGGGTATTTAACCCTAGCATATCCAAACGAGCTGCATAATCTGGAACTTCTCTGTTTGGGAATACTTTGGTGAACACACGTCTAGAGTATCGTTTTTGCACATTTTCAATGATCTCATCATCTTCCACTGTGGAAGGTGACCAAACCTGAGTACAGTACTCCAGTAGGGGTCGGCAGTAAACGGTGAATGCTTTCTTGTAGTGAACAAGACAGGGATGTTTCAGGGATCTCAAAATACAGTTAGCCACCGAGGTAGCTCTTTTGGAGATTTCTCTGCAATGGGAGTTCCAGCTAAGATTCGAACTAATGAGAACACCTAGGTCCCTGATAACCTCGTGCACAGGAAGCTTCACACCGTTTAAACGTACGGGGCATTCATGACGAAAGTTAATATGCAGCAAGCTGCATTTCATCCCTGAATCAGTCCCTACCCAGACATGGGAGGGTCACAGAATCACCACAGGGTTTGTAGGAGGGGTCAGGGTCCAGTAGACCACTGTCCCGTGCCTCGACGAAGATATGACCCCACACCCTTGGGGGCAAAATTTTACGGAAACTGTCGAAACTTTTTACTGTTCCTTTTATAAACACTTTTTTTAATTTTGGAAAAGATGGATTTGACATTTCCAAAAAAAACGGTAACTTTACTAACGGTACGATGGCCAGCTCAGTTCCTTTGAAGAACACCCTCCCGACTTTTTTTCATTTTTGGCCCAACATTATTACGCCCCCTCCCCTTTACGAATTTCGGATATCTTTACCTACACCCCCGTTGCCCCGCGAGAGAGAAATCGCTTGACCCCGTGAGGGGTCAAAAAGAGCTTTCGGATAGGATACGCAGAGGCGATCAGCCAGAATAAGTGAAATAACGCCATTCAGACCACGTCTGCCCATCAATAACTAAGACTGACACTGCCACGCTTCAGCATCGAAATGGCCTTTTCATGAGGGAATTCAGCCACCTAAAAACATATGTCCATGCACACCCCTTGGCATAGTTAAGCATGGGCGATAATTCAAGCCTCGAATTTGCGTCCCAAAAGTCCTAAAGCCCCGAATCTCTAATTGAGTAACGCCTAGAAAGAAGGAAAAACTATAAAATAGGGGTAAAAACCCACTGAGCCTCTCCGCCAAAACCAGATCGCCATCGATGATTGTTGGCTGCATTGAAGGACCGGAGCAAATCACCAGTTCACCCACATGACGGGAAATCGTGTGAGCAACACAGTAGAAAATTCCAGCTCCCGTGAAGTACCGTCGCCAGTTTCTTTTCGTGAAAATTCTACTCGCTGGCATCTAAAAATGGATTGACTGACTTCGAAAGCAAAAACATGCATAGGTCAGCAAGTGAAATAAGATTTTCAGCGTCACACAGGATATTCTTGCATAAGGCCGTCTTCACACAAACATCGCAGCGCGACGCCACGGCGTGATATTGGTGAGCGTCGATCGATACCGGGTCGCGCCAAGGCGTCGTTTATACTTCCGCCGCCAAGAAGTGCAATTCTATAATATTGCTCGAGCCGCGCCGCAAGATCAATTTCATAGAATTGCACTTCGCCGCGCTGAAGTGTAAACGACCCCTTAGGGGCATTCAGAATGGCGTCGCGGTGAAACTCGCGGTCGCGAGGTGTGTAGGAGCGCTGGGGAGTGCTGCAAAGCGATAACAGTGCCGCACGACGACAGCGAAGGTGGGACTTTCAGAGTGTGCGAGCTGAGCGAGCGCCGCCGCGGGCTGGTTGCCACGATCGATACGTCGCTCGAATGAAACGAATTCGGCCATTTTTGCTGCTCGCCGCGCGTGTCGCCGATTTTGCGACATCCCAAGACCACGCCCACTTTTCTTCGCTTTGTGGAGCTGGCACGCAGCTTTAGCCGCGGCGTCACTCTAACAGCCCCTATGGAAAGTTTGCCATCACCGCGATGGAAGTGTGAATCCGCCCTAAGGGGATCCAAGAGTGGCGTTGCCGCGATACTCTCGCCGTAGCATCCAGAGCGAAGTGAAGAGGGCGTGACCTTGGAATGTCGCAGAATTGACGTCAAGAGAAAAAGGGGAGAGAGAGAGAGAGAGAGAGAGAGAGAGAGAGAGAGAGGAAAGCCCTCGTGCCTGCGCGCGCACCGAGTGACGCGAATTTTGCCTTGACACGGACTATGAACGCCCCGGACCATTTAAAACTTGCCCCAAAAATAAGGAAAATAATTTATATGTTCTGGGTAAGCGCCAAAAGCTAACGAGAAGATTTTTTGAAATTTCCAGTGTATTTCAATTTGAGGACGATTTTTTTTGAATTCTCGTCAAGTTTTCCCGTCCTTTTTCTTTGCCTCAGAACACTGAACTGTTACCTGGATGTTTCGGCTCCAAAATATCCTACGAAATATATTAAAGTGAGAATAGGAAACACCTGATTTTGCTAAGAACACAAAAATGACGCCATCTCTTAACAGCAGCTTTACAACACTCCCCAATGTAAAATCCGGTTGAAACCGCTAAGTATGAGCTGAAAACCTGAAGAATATTCGAAATATCAAAATGAGAAATGTGAAAATCGGATTACGAACTCGGGCTGTGGCCGGCGACACGTCACAAATTTTTGCCCGTCGCGATGCGACGCGTGGCGACGTCGCGCGTCCAACGCGAAGCCGCCTGCGACGACAATTTCAAAACCTCCCCTGCAGGTTTCTCGCATCGATTTTCGTTTTTCTTCTACTTTATTTCTCTCTGTAATTGAGAATGTTGCGTAATAAGTAATTTAGCTTCGAGTTATACTATTCTAGATGTATGAACATGCGAAACATGTATTTGAAAAGTTATGGATTTTCTCTTCAGTTTAAAAGTTTTCTTCTTTTTGTGTTCTTAATTCAGTTTCTGGGATAGTTGAACGTTAGTTACTTAGAAAAAAGGTTTTAGATAATAGAAGTATGATAGTGTCTCCCGGCGAAATCTGGAAAACGTCGAATTTCAAGTTATATTCCCCTCTCTTTCCTTCCACTCGCGACTATATTTCCAAACCTCGGGCCGAGTTGTCATGGGCGTGGCATGGGCGGAGCGTGTAAACTCGTCCATTCCTATCGGGACCCATCGCCAATACGGTAGCTACTGCCCCCTCCTTTAAACTGCGCCGTTCGCCTCCGAATCAGCTGTTCTTCCTCTTCTTGGCAGAGGATTCGCCGTCTGTATTCGACTTTGCGGCCATTATTCTGTATTCTGCTATATTTTCGTGGATATATTCCGGTCCTGCTGTGCTGGTACAGCAATCTGCTGCATAATTCGAGTCTGTTTCGCCCTCCCCAACCGTCGCCGTCGGTCCTGATTCGTATTTTTTTATTCGGCTACATACAGTTATTCCCTTTATATAGTAGTATGTACTATTTTCAAAGTAATACATGCTCTTCTGCCGTTTCACTTTTTCTAGACAGAGCTTTTGACAGATTTTCCACCTTTTCTACTTATTTTCAGCGCCAAAATTGATTTTACTTAGCTAGCTTTCCTTTTTTTTTTTGAAGAAAGATTTCTAGGTCGCCAAGTGCTTCAACTTTTGCAACCCTCGCCACAAAAGGTCTACAAATTCATTTTTAAAAGCATCGATTGGACTTCAGTACATTATTTTAAATTACCGGAGATATAAATACTCTCAGAAATTTGGAACTTTGGATCATTTTGCTTTTTTTCTGCAGAAGATCATTAGAACAGCTAGCGGTGCTATGTGGGAAGGGGGGGCCACTGTGGCGCGATGGACTTGGCCACGCCCATTTTACTGTGCCGCACTAAATTTGAGCACCTACCCGGGGTTTCCCTCCCCTGCCAAAATCAGGAGAGTCATTGCGGCACGGAAAAATGGGCGTGGCCAAGTGCGATACAACAGTGGCCCCCCCTTCCCACATAGCACCCAGCTAGCTTTTTTTTCGTTGAGGTTCTGCCGAATTAAACGTATCATTTTGAAGGGGTCAGCCGCTGCATGCAATACTCGCGACTATATTTCCAAACCTCGGGCCGAGTTGTCATGGGCGTGGCATGGGCGGAGCGTGTAAACTCGTCCATTCCTATCGGGACCCATCGCCAATACGGTAGCTTCTGCCCCCTCCTTTAAACTGCGCCGTTCGCCTCCGAATCAGCTGTTTTTCCTCGACTGGACAGAGGATTCGACGTCTGTATTCAACTTTGCGGTAATTCTTCTGTATTCTGCTATATTTTCGTGGACATCTACTGGTCCTCCTGTGCTGGTACAGCAAGCTGCTGCATTTCTCTATCGTTCTCCTCTTGCTGCCGTACTTTCTTTAATATTCTGGGACCATTACATTATTGCGCTCTATTACTCTATTCTATTCCATCTACTATTTGGTGCTGGGCTGATTATTCATTCTTTTCTTTTTTTCGCTTGTATTATTTTGACTCATTGTTTACGCCAAACTTGATTTCAGTCTGCTAATTCTTTTTTGAAGAACGGTTTGCAATTCAACAGCAGCTGTCAAATCAAAATCTTCGTTATTAATTCTATTTCGGAAAATACTGTTATAACTTATCAATTGAATATTTAAAGTGATATTTATTAGTATTATTTGACATATCAATTTTAAATTGATTGCACAAATATTTCATTTTGTTCCCTGAAACTTTTTGGTTTTCATGAGTTTCTGTTAAATTTTATGGCACATTTGCAGGAGCCAGTGCGCAACTGCCCCTCCATTTTCCAGATACTTTCTCCCTCCCTTTTCCTTTCCCACTCCTTATGTCTCACGCAATTTCCGATTCTTTATCATTGAGACACTGGTAAACACGTGCGTACTCTTTGATACAGTCTCGGTATATGCCGACAAAGATTCACTCCCCCCCCCACCCGAATTCTTTCTGCCTTACTGTGGACATCATCGTCATGCTATACTGATCGGAGTGCAGGGAAATTTCAATAGCAAGGAAAACGCTGCCTGCGAATCTCAAAGTGTAATTCTTTTTTTCGAAACTCTTTCTTTCAAGTTAGTGCTACCTCTGTGCACGAAGTGTGGATGTCGGTTAATTTGGAATAAGAGATCGATTTTCTTCTATCGTCGATCACTGGATGGACGGTAGCCGCGACGAACACACGTGCCACGCACGGAAGCGAGGAGATAATGATAGTCATGAACATCGATATCACGTTAGATCGTTGCGCTGCGGCTACCCCCCACCCAGTGATCGACGATACTTCTTTGCAGCCACCCTTTGCACCGATGTTCACCTAATTTTACTTGTTCCGTGTTGAACCTTGTACTTTCGAAGCAGATTTTTTTTGCTGAGAGCCGCGGCCGGCCATTATATCTTTATTATGGACGCAGAGCGGTTCTTTCGTGAAAAAAATGGAGGAGCAAATGCTGCTTGCTATGCACTATCCATCCAAGAGCCGTATGTTATTGTGTCCCTCCAATGTCGAAAATCGAGTCGTGTCTGATTGGACCTCAGGCCAAATTTTTCAATGACGTATCGTCGATCACTGGTCGAAGCGCCGCGTCGAACACATGTGGCACGCACGCAAGCGAGTAGGTAGTGATGGGATCATTACCTCCTCGCTTGCGTGCGTGCCACTTGTGTTCGACGCGGCGATCTCTCGAGCAGTGATGGATCATACAATGCATAGCATCTCCATTCCCTGCTGGGAAAGAATAGCATACGACCCTAGATTGCGACATTTTTACAGCGACTTAAACAGATGCTCGAGCTGCGGCCCGACTGCCGAAGCCTTAACTTTTTTCTAATAGCCCAGGTGGCGTCTTGCGGAGCCAGTCGACTCCGCGACAAATAGCTACCCTGCTGTGAGTGCAGGGTACGGCGCTGGTGTGGATATCCACAGGAGGGGGCGAGCAGCTCTGGGGTGAAGGGGGTCTGAGCTCCGCGGGGACACCAAGGGGACAATACTGAATGGAGGTATACTTTGTTCACCATCGACAAGGGTCCTAATGAGACTTTGCGTTTTCCCATTGGAGGTTGGCGCAAAGTCGGTGCGCCTATGTTATAGCATATGGCACCGAAATTGCGCCAACCTTCAACAGTGAACGCAGTTTCATTAGGATCCATGCCGAAGTTACATTAAGTTTTTTTCGAAGAATTCGATCAAGATACTCTTCAAGTTTTACAAAAAAAAACTAACCAAATAACACCTTGGGGGGGGGTCTGGGAAAATCGCCAAAATTTTGTTCTGGAGGAAGTCTCCGTACCTCGTGCCGTACCCTGTGTGAGTGCCACTGGAGTTTTGATCGAGGCAGTCGGAGTTCGTCTTTCACGCACACTTGGCGACACATGGAGAGAAGGCCATTTATGCTTTTTTAGAGAACAGCTTCACTATGTTGTTAAGGACTAGTACGCTGCAGATATGTGTATTTCCGTGATCACAATGTCGCCTTATTCATTGTGTCAACGGTTAGTTCATCATTATGAGAGGAATAATAGCTGAGCTAAACAAGAATAACATTGGAAAATCTTATTTTTGTGAGCGACGAAGTGTCTCTCAGAGCAAACCTTCATGACTGACCACTAAGAGCGCTCCCTTGCAGTCCTCAGAACACTGACCACCTTGGAGGTGTGCTCCGTTTTTTTTTTTCTGGACGCCAAGACTACGGTTTCAGTGCCTTAAAAGCGAAGCATTTGTTTCTCCATTTACAGCTTATTATTTTTACGAGACAACCGTTCGGCGTCCACGGTAAAAATAAATCTGGGATACGGCGATATAACTAATGGCTAAGCCGCGGCTTCATGAAAAAAATTGCACAATACTTTCTTTTCACAAACATGCTACCGCTCGGGTCCATGATAACGGTATAATGGCCGAGCCGTGGCTCTCTGCAAAAAAATTGCCTTTCAAGTTCACGATTCAACACTGAACAATAAAACTGGAGGAACATCGGTGTCTAATTCTGATTCCACCGACTTTCACACATTTTACAAGTGAGGTGGCACTAACGTGAAAGAATGGGTTTCAAAACACGACTTACGGTTTGAGATTTGTAGCGTTTTCACTGCCAATGAAGTTTCCCGGTAGTACTGATCAGTGTACCATGATGAATATCCGCAGCAAGGCAGGAAGATGTGAGGAGGAAGCAAATCTCTGCTGGCATATACCGAGACTGTATTAAAGAGTTCACGTTGCGTTGAACAGTGTTCAATGATACAGAATCGGAAACTGCGTCAGATAAACGAAGAGAGAAAGATTTAAAAAGAGGAAAAAGAAGGGAGAAAATATTGGGAAAGGGACGGGAATTGCATGCAGCGGATGACTCCTTCAAATGATACGTTTAATTCGGCAGAACCTCAACGAAAAAAAAGCTAGCTGTTCTAATGATCTTCTGCAGAAAAAAAATGCAAAATGATCCAAAGTTTCAGATTTCTGAGAGTATTTATATCTCCGGTGATTTAAAATAATGTACTGACGTCCAATCGATGCTTTTAAAAATGAATTTGTAAACCTTTTGTGGCGAGGGTTGCAAAAGTTGAAGCACTTGGCGACCTAGAAATCGTTCTTCAAAAAAAAAAGGAAAAGCTAGCTAAGTAAAACCAATTTTGGTGCTGACAATAAGTAGAAAAGGTGGAAAATCCGTCAAAAGCTCTGTCTAGAAAAAGTGAAACGTCAGAAGAGCATGTACTTTAAAAAATAGTAAAGAATACTATATAAAGGGAATAACTGTAAGTAGCCGAATGAAAAATACGAATCAGGACCGACGGCGACGGTTGGGAGGGCGAAACAGACTCGAATTATGCAGCAGATTGCTGTACCAGCACAGCAGGACCGGAATATATGCACGAAAATATAGCAGAATACAGAATAAGGGCCGCAAAGTTGAATACAGACGGCGAATCCTCTGTCACGTAGAGGAAAACCAGCTGATTCGGAGGCGAACGGCACAGTTTAAAGGAGGGGGCAGAAGCTACCGTATTGGCGATGGGTCTCGATAGGAATGGACGAGTTTACACGCTCCGCCCATGCCACGCCCATGACAACTCGGCCCGAGGTTTGGAAATATAGTCGCGAGTGCATGCAATTGCCCGTCCCTTTCCCAATATTTTCTCCCTTCTTATTCCTCTTTTTAAATCTTTCTCTCTTCTTTTATCTGACGCAGTTTCCGATTCTGTATCATTGAGACACTGTTCAACGCAACATGAACTCTTTAATACAGTCTCGGTATATGCCGACAGAAATTTGCTTCCTCCTCACCTCTTCCTGCCTTGCTGCGGATATTCATCATGGTACACTGATCAGTACTACCGGGAAACTTCATTGGCGAGGAAAACGCTACAAATCTCAAACCGTAAGTCGTTTTTTGAAACCCATTCTTTCACGTTAGTGCCACCTCACTTGTAAAATGTGTGAAAGTCGGTGGTATCGGAATTAGACACCGATTTTCCTCCAGTTTTATTGTTCAGTGTTGAATCTTGAACTTGAAAGGCGATTTTTTTGCAGAGAGCCACGGCTCGGCCATTATACCGTTATCATGGACCCGAGTGGCATGTTTGTGAATAGATAGTATTGTGCAATTTTTTTTCATGAAGCCGCGGCTTAGCCATTAGTTATATCGCCATATCCCAGATTTATTTTTACCGTGGACGCCGAACGGTTGTCTCGTAAAATAATAAGCTAGAAATGGAGAAACAATTGCTTCGCTCTTAAGGCACTGAAACCATAGTCTTGGCGTTCTGAAAAAAAAAACGGAGCACACCTCCAAGGTGTTCAGTGTTTTGAGGACTGCACGGGGAGCGCTTTTAGTGGTCAGTCATGAAGGTTTGCTCTGAGAGACACTTCGTCGCTCTCAAAAATAAGATTTTCCAATGTTATTCTTCTTTAGCTGAGCTATTATTCCTCTCATAATGATGAACTAACCGTTGACACAATGAATAAGGCGACATTGTGATCACGGAAATATACATATCTGCAGCGTACTAGTCCTTAACAACATAGTGAAGCTATTCTCTAAAAAAGCATAAATGACCTTCTCTCCGTGTGTCGCCAAGTGTGCGTGAAAGACGAACTTCGACTGCCCCGATCAAAACTCCAGTGGCACTCACACAGGGTACGGCACGAGGTACGGAAACCCCCTCCAGAACATAATTTTGGCGATTTTCCCAGACCCCCCCAAGGTGTTATTTGGTTAGTTTTTTTTTGTAAAACTTGAAGAGTATCTTGATCGAATTTTTCGAAAAAAAAACTTAATGTAACTTCGACATGGATCCTAATGAAACTGCGTTCACTGTTGAAGGTTGGCGCAAATTCGGTGCCATATGCTATAACATAGGCGTACCGAGTTTGCGCCAACCTCCAATGGGAAAACGCAAAGTCTCATTAGGACCCATGTCGATGGTGAGCAAAGTATACCTCCATTCAGTATTGTCCGCTTGGTGTCCCCGCGGAGCTCAGACCCCCCTTCACCCCAGAGCTGCTCGCCCCCTCCCTGTGGATATCAACACCCCGCGCCGTACCCTGCACTCACAGCAGGGTAGCTAATTGTCGCGGAGTCGACTGGCTCCGCAAGACGCCACCTGGGCTATTAGAAAAAATTTAAGGCTTCGGCAGTCGGGCCGCAGCGCGAGCATCTGTTTAAGTCGGCGTAAAAATGCCGCAATCTAGGGTCGTATGCTATTTTCTCAGCAGGGAATGGAGATGCTATGCATTGTATGTCATTGAAAAATTTGGCCTGAGGTCCAATCAGAGACGACTCGATTTTCGACATTGGAGGGACACAATAACATACGGCTCTTGGATGGACAGTGCATAGCAAGCAGCATTTGCTCCTCCATTTCTTTTCACAAAAGAACCGCTCTGCGTCCATAATAAAGATATAATGGCCGGCCGCGGCTCTCAGCAAAAAAAAATCTGCTTCGAAAGTACAAGATTCAACACGGAACAAGTAAAATTAGATGAACATCGGTGCAAAGGGTGGTTGCAAAGAAGTATCGTCGATCACTGGGTGGGGGGTAGACGCAGCGCAACGATCTAACGTGATATCGATGTTCATGACTATCATTACCTCCTCGCTTCCGTGCGTGGCACGTGTGTTCGTCGCGGCTACCGTCCATCCAGTGATCGACGATAGAAGAAAATCGATTTCTTATTCCAAATTCACCGACATCCACACTTCGTGCACAGAGTTAGCACTAACTTGAAAGAAAGAGTTTCGAAAAAGAATTACACTTTGAGATTCGCAGGCAGCGTTTTCCTTGTTATTGAAATTTCCCTGCACTCCGATCAGTATAGCATGACGATGATGTCCACAGTAAGGCAGAAAGAATTCGGGTGGGGAGGGAGGGGTGGGAGTGAATATTTGTCGGCATATACCGAGACTGTATCAAAGAGTACGCACGTGTTTACCAGTGTCTCAATGATAAAGAATCGGAAATTGCGTCAGACATAAGGAGTGGGAAAGGAAAAGGGAGGGAGAAAGTATCTGGAAAATGGAGGGGCAGTTGCGCACTGGCTCCTGCAAATGTGCCATAAAATTTAACAGAAACTCATGAAAACCAAAAAGTTTCAGGGAACAAAATGAAATACTTGTGCAATCAATTTAAAATTGATATGTGAAATAATACTAATAAATATCACTTTAAATATTCAATTGATAAGTTATAACAGTATTTTCCGAAATAGAATTAATAACGAAGATTTTGATTTGACAGCTGCTGTTGAATTGCAAACCGTTCTTCAAAAAAGAATTAGCAGACTGAAACAAAGTTTGGCGTAAACAATAAGTGAAATTAATACAAACGAAAAAAAAGAAAAGAATGAATAATCAGCCCAGCACCAAATAGTAGATGGAATAGAGTAGAGTAATACAGCGCAATAATGTAGTGGTCCCAGAATATTAAAGAAATTACGGCAGCAAGAGGAGAACGATAGAGAAATGCAGCAGCTTGCTGTACCAGCACAGGAGGACCGGTAGATATCCACGAAAATATAGCAGAATACAGAAGAATTACCGCAAAGTTGAATACAGACGTCGAATCCTCTGTCCAGTCGAGGAAAAACAGCTGATTCGGAGGCGAACGGCGCAGTTTAAAGGAGGGGGCAGAAGCTACCGTATTGGCGATGGGTCCCGATAGGAATGGACGAGCTTACACGCTCCGCCCATGCCACGCCCATGACAGCTCGGCCCGAGGTTTGGAAATATAGTCGCGAGTTTTCCTTCCTTTTTTTTCATTTTTTTTTTCGAGGAAAAATTCATCTGGGAAATTCACTAGTTACAAAAAATGCTCTTATAAGCCTAATTTGACACTATCGCCCTATTTCGACCATGAAAATCCTTCTTCAGTTCTACTGGGTCGCTGAGTCAAGACTATGGTGGGTATACGGTAGTTTGGTCAGATGCAACTCAAACCCTCCCTAGAGGGGTTTTGATCATGAACTCGATATCCGTTCTCTAGCCAGGATGTGCGCTTCGATCGACCGGTCGGGAGCGCGGCCCCATCTTCACCGCAACCGGGAGCGCGGCCCACCCTTTCGACATTAGTCGGGAGTGAGTTCCCGCTTGCCAGGTTGGTCGGTAGTGCGGCCCCGTCTGTTTGTTCAATAGACGCTGCAGCCTTTTCTCTTTCTTCTAGGCAGTCGGGAGTGCGGCCCTCTTTCGATCGATCGGGAGTGTGGCCCATCGCCTTTAGGAAAGTTGGGAGTGAGACCCCTCTCCGAGTTTCGTAGATAAAGATGCTCATATGGTAGGGCCTCTGTAGTAGACTAATGGGCGCAAAACTAGTTTCGGGGGCACTCAAGATTTACCCAGAGAAATGAAAAGATTCATCCATAAAAATGAAACTTTCTTTTGTTATTGGATATGTGATAACGTTATCACTCGTAATTTCCTGGAAATTCCATGGAATGAGATCGATTCTTGAAAGCAGAATCATCCATTTCTCGCTTGGATTCTGAGTGCCCCCCCCCCGAACTAGTTTTGCACCGACTAATGCAGCGTGCCTACCATGAACATTTGAGAAAAAAATCGGACTCAGATTTTTATCTGAAATCAGGGTTGAGCAGGCAGTTGCGCCAATTTTCGGCGGAGCTGTAACCCCCCCCTGTTGACCAAAATTTTGTGGAACTTTGAAAAAAAATTGCGATACCCTCTAGATTCGAAAAAATTGCCTTAGCTTATGCTGAGTGAAAAAATTGGGACAATCTTCAAACTTGTGATATTTAAAAACAGTTGTTATCTTTTTATGATTTTTAATTTTCTTCCATAATTCCGCTTTTTCTCCAAAAAAATTTATGAGCTCCCCAAAGTGTCTTTTTTTGGAACTTTTCGAAATTTTTTACAACCCCCAGTTGCGCCGATTCGCAACCCTGATCTACCCAGTCTTAAATAGTCTTTCCTTTTACAAGGAACACCATAAATATGACACATTTGTCAATCTATACATCCACCACGACGCCTGTGCCGGGTTTATACTTCGCGGCCTCTAAACCTGCTTGCCATACTTCCGACTAAATAAGTGGTTTCAGATGTCTTACCGCGGAAACTACCAGTCACGATTTGTGTCAGCGTCGTCCAGCGCGTCGACAACCTCAAACGTTCGGGATGACCGCGGTTGGTCAAGCTCAAGTGAGAAAGTCCTACTTTAATGAGATTTAGAGAAACTCCCAAACACTTAGGCGATAGATGACGACAGTGAGCGACCTTTGGCGATGCAGTGTAAGAAACATTGCAGTTATTTCATTGAAATTCTGTATGTTTTAGACAGTATGAATTCTGTTCCTCCGCCACAATCGCTTACTACAACGAGCGGGCCAGCCCTGATTCCTGGTTCCTACATGTCTGTACGCGATAGAGAGAAGAAGAAGGAAGAGGAGGTACTGGTTTAGGCTTAGGTTTAGGCTTACATTAAATTTGGTGTTTTCTCGCCAATTTGTTTTTCTTTCCGTTTTTTGCCGTATTGCTTGCCAAAGTACGGGAAGCGGATATGCAGAAATGGCTACAGGGCGGGAGGCGGATCTTCCTAGGAAGCAGGGTTAAGCATGCCTTTACGCCAATTTTCGGCGGAGCTTCAACCCCCCTTCCCCCGTTGGCCACAACTTGAAAAAAATGAAAAATTTTTACGACACCCTCCCGAGATGAAAATTGCTTTACCTTTTTTGAGTGACAAATTGGAAAATTTTCAAACTTGTTTGTGACAGATTGGAAAAATTCCGGGAGTTTTCCAGGAAGTTTTTTTTTAAAATTCGAAGAAAAAAAAACAAAATCCAAATTGCATGCTTCTCACACGCTACTGACTCTCATTATGATGGGTGTGCGCGCGAAGCAGATGGTTACGGACCACTCAGTAGCCCGCGCGTCTGTCGCGTGCTCTGATCGATCATCACATTTCTCGCGATGGGCGCACATGACGCAGCGCACGCTGCTGATGTGTCCGCAGCCATCTGTTTCGTGGTTACCCCAACAATACCTCATTTAAGCTTACCAAGCGGTTTGGAGAAAATTGCATTTTCTCCCCGCCATTTCCACGACCCCTCCCCAAATTTTTGTTTTCACAAGAATTTCCAAAAATTTCACGTCCCCCGTTGCGCTGGGTCGCAACCCTGCTCGGAAGAGGTCATCCTCAATTAGAAAAAAGTTGGTTAGGGGGTATCGTAGCTCATAATAAGTACTGAGCTAAAAGTTGAGTTCTATTACTCCTTTCTAGTCCCCGGAAAATTGCGGTAGGTTCACAGTATGTGGTCTAGTCATCTAGTTTGGCTGAAAGTTTTGGCAAAGAGGAAAGTTCTAGCAGGTTGTGATTATGGGGCTGAGGTTTGTGAACCCAGTGCACGAAAATAGAGTTGCCGCGCACGAGCTCGTCTGCGTTATATTCGTCATTTGCAAGCGTTCATTGGTGGCTGCTCTTCTCTGAAACCAACGGCGTAAACTCAGTGGATTTTCGCTGCGCGCGCCGCCTTCAGGCTGCCCAACTCGTCCGCTGCTCCGCATTTTCGTGTACTGCGTCCACAAGCAGGGTTAAGCGAGCCGTCGTGTAGGATCCAGAGGAGCTATGATCCCCTTTCCTTAGTGGAGATAAAAATTTCTTAACGTTTCACGATCCCCTTTCCGCATTTTCGTTTTCTGACCGAAACTCTATAAATCCCCACCCGAAATTCTCATTTTTGAGTCAAAACTTTTACGACCCCCTTTATCACCCGTTGAGAAATCGCAAAGCCGCGCTTATCCCTGTTTTCAAGCCCGGAATCGATATCCGTTCCCTGATTCTGGAAGAACTATGGCTGATTTCAGTAGGTAAATGACAGTGTATGTCTTGTAATCTAGCCTATTTACTCAAAAATCAGAAGAAAAAAGTTTGATCTGATAGGTATCCTTTTCGAATAATGCTCAGATGCTGGTATATCCTCCTGTTTTAGTATGCTAACCTGATGTTCTATGGAGCGAAAACGGAGAAGGATGCGAGAAAGAAGCGTATCTACGACGACGAGTTCGTTTACACTTTGCAGCTGCTTCTTTCCATCTCCGTAGCGGATCACTCCACATGTTCCTAGTCCTAAGTAGTGCCCTCATTGGCGTAACGAGATGCATTTTTCAGATGACTATCCCGTCCAGTTCCATATGTTAACCTACCTATATTAGATACCTCGAGGGCGAGGATTCAGATGACGAAAAGTCATCGTCTCGGGATCGCCAGCGTCGTTGGGATGATGACAGTGGTGGACGATCATCTCATCGAGATCGTCATAGCAAGAGCAGCAGCAGCAGCAGTCGTCGAAGCAGGGATGAGGCGGAATCGAAGAAATCAGCGGCCCCAGAAGAGGAGGAAGTGGATGAACTTGACGCCTTCATGGCCGGGATCAATGCACAGGTGGGGAAATAGGTTCGTACATACCGGCAACTCAAAATCTTGTTGGATACCCATGGGTTTAAGGCCTCGAAAGACAAAGCGATTGCGGTACAGAAAGAGAAGGATCGGGCGAGCGGAAAAGATGCAGACGCGGACAAAAAAGGCATAGGCCGGACGGACATCGATGAGGAAGACATGCAGGAGTCGTATTTCAAGTGAGTCTGGCCTCTGGCTCCTATAGGAACGGATGTCGGCGTGGTTATCTGCAGGACCGTGTCTAAGTTGAATGATTTAGGTACCTCGAGGAACATAAGGAAAAGGCTGGGAATGATGAAGAGGAATATGAGTATGATGAGGATGGAAATGTTATATGGTCGTGGAAGAAGGTAAGATTCGTGGTAATTCTATCCTTTTTCTCTCACAATCCTTTCCCATATTCCAGGTTATCGATCCGTTGCCCGCTATAGATCATTCGGAGATCAGTTATCTGGATTTCAACAAGAATTTCTATGAGGAACATGAGGAGATTAAGTAGGTTTTGCTAGATCCACCATTAAGGATCAGTACTCTCCAATAGGTCCGCAAAGTTGAAGTAGCACTGACCACCCATGAAAATATCCATGTCCTGCGCATTCCCGTAATTCGTATTCTGTAGACCACCCACGATGGCAATTTTCTTCCAGCTCTAATGCTGCTTCTGATCTGCGAAACGGTGCATGAGTTTAACCTGTTTTAGTGCACAGTTATTCTATAGACCACCCATCAAAATTAGGCCTCCATCCTGTTCCTAAAGTTGATATTTCCTGGATCACCCATGCGGTTTATTCTTGTAGAATGTGATTTAGAAGATGGGCTAGTCGTCAAACAGGAAGTTTACGGCAGCCCGACATCCACTCTTGAAGTTTAGTTTTCCGACACGCCTCTGAAAATGACATCTCACGATCCACACATGCAGTTTAGTTCTTCCAAAATCGACTATAAGGTTTATATAACACGGACTACCTTCGAAGTTTAGTCACGTGTTGCGCGCATCTTTAGAACACCGATCAAATTCAGTTCTCCAACCTGTTGCCAAAGTTAATGTCATACGGGTCACCCACCGAGTAAGTTTATTTTTGTCCAGCAGATCCTTGTAGTCGATATCTAACTGACCACCCAAAGGGTTACTAACATTGAACCCGTTCCTGCAGTCGGTTTTCCTAAAAATCTTGGTTGCCGTCCTCCAACCCGTCTTCAAAAGTGATATGTCATGGGCCACCCTCGCAGTTCACTGCTCTCCAACTCAACCAAAAAGTTGACGTCACGCGGAACACCCACGAAGCTTGGTTATGTAGTGCGCAGATCTAGGGATAACCCATAGGTTTCAGTTGTCTGATAGGTCCCCAAGGTTGAAATCCTCAAAGGCACTGACCAAGTTCAGGGGCGAAATCTGCGATTTCCACATATTTGTAAAGTAGACCCACCCTATATAACATCTGCCAAGTGTGAGCTCTCATTTCCTCAGGATAAGCGAAGTACAGGAACAAGCCACTCTGGGGCGCCCACAGCCAGAAGCCACTTTGGAATGCCTCTTTTGAAAACCTCTCGAGCTCAACAGTGGCAAGACGAGCGAGAAGTTTAGAGCAATAGCCCTGTTCTTTGCTTTATTCTCAACGTATTTCTTAATTCAAGTCTGCACCCAGAAATCGGTTGCAGATGAAGGAAATTACAAGCCTCGGACAACTCTCCCACCATGTTGTTGCCGCTCAGTTTTAGGAAAACTTTGAGGGCCCATAACTTCGTACCGATAGGGTTTTGTACGATTCCAGAGACATCATTGTAACCAGCCTGGGACATTTTTCAAGATAGGCAGAAAAATGCTCCTGAGGTTGGAATGCGTCTTAAAGGCCATCCATACTTTTTAGTCGTGTGTAGGAGGTCCCTGTAGTTGATACTGAAAAGACCACTCAAAAAGTTCAGTCCTCTTCAACCAGTACGCGCTAGCTGATGTCCCTTTGACCGCCCTAAACGTTAGTCCTTCAATCTGTTTCCAAGGATACCTGCATGATTCTGTTCACCGCCCTTGCAGTTTTTTTCCTGTCTGACGTCTCTATAGTTGATATTCTGAAGATCACCCTCGAAGCTGCAACTGCCCAACTCGTACTCGTGGATCTACGAACTACACCATGCTCATACAGGCGTGACCTATCCCTACGGAGCTATAACCCCCTTCCCTCCCCTCCCCGCCGGTGACAGAACTACTTGAATGTATCGCAAATTTACACAGACTCCCTGCTTTTAGCTGATAAATCAGTTAAAAATCTTCGCGATGCCCCGAAAATTTTCTTTTTTTTTGGTCAAAGTTTTTACGACTCCACCCTCTCCCTGTTGCTTTCGGTCACAATCCCGATAGTACTTGCTCTTGAGGTTACTATCAATACCTCCTTGATTAGCCAGCAAGCTGGGGGGGGGGGGTCGTGTGTGAATTGTGAATTTCAAGCGGGTTCATAGCAGCCACTCTCAACTGAGTTGGTTTTGAGTCTCCCCTAACCACTCTGAAGCTCCAAATTCTAGGAAACTTAATCATGTGGAAGTGATGAAACTGCGTGAGAAGCTGGGTTTGCGTGTTGGTGGTTTCCACCCGCCGAAACCAGTCTGTTCGTTTGCCCATTTCGGTTTCGACAAACAGCTGATGGATTCAATTAGGAAGAGCGAGTATGAAAAGCCGACACCTATACAAGCTTTGGTAGGGATTTTCGACATACAATTTTTTGTGGATACAATTTTTACATTTCTGTGTTTTCAGGCTATACCAGCTGCTCTGAGTGGTCGTGATGTGTTGGGTATTGCGAAGACTGGCAGTGGAAAAACTGCGGCGTATTTATGGCCCGCTATAGTCCACATCATGGATCAGCCTGATCTTGCAGTTGGCGATGGACCCATAGCGCTGATTGTTGTTCCGACGAGGGAATTGGCTATACAGGTAGGCTAATTTTGACTGGGGCGGTCACTTGGGAGTTCTTGAAAGTCGTACTCATTCTTTTCTGCAAATTCTAAAGTCTATCCGAATGGGACGGTACGTCCACGCGTTCGGCGTGCGTGCGGAACGGACGTCGCGAACGCATTCCGGAACAGCTCACCCATGGGCGCAAACAGCTTATCGGGAGTATAAATCATCCACCATTCTTCGATCAATCCTGCTAATCGATTTTCAACTTTGAAAAATTCCTTCGCGACGGCCGCTCGACACGCACGCCGACTGCGTGGGCGGACACCATTTTGAGTGGACTTAAGATCACTTTCTTTTGAATAGAGAAAATTTTATAAACCAAACCTTCGAGTTTCGTGGAAAGCGTTGTATGGATAATAGTATTCTATGACAGGCTTATCGTTAGATCATTATAGAGTGAGGGAAACCGATCTATGCTTCAGAAAATTGGGACAGTAATATAGATTGCTGCTTGGAACATTGTTGGAAAAAAATTTGAAACTATGTGGGGTTAATATTGTCTAATTACCAGTTAATTAACACAAGAACTGAATCATCCGTATTATTGGAGAAAAATGGGTGGAAGGCTCGAATACACTCAAAGCTCAGATATGTCAGGCTTGTTAAGACAAAAAAAGTGATTGTCAGAGAGTGGGCCGCAGCTCCAGGAGCTAAGAAAAAGGAGGGGTCTCAGTTACTTCAACCACACTTAGCAACTTTGGTTTGTATGCTGTGGAAGAGAAGGTTGTGAAAATAAAAAGAACGAAGTTATCTTACTGGAAGAAAATTCAAAATTTACTGGAAAAAATTATGCACCCAATCGCCGATTTCGCCGGATTTTCATGTGTAGATCAATTTCCCGACCCAACTAGGGCCGAAAAAGTTTTCAAGCTTGGCTGGGATTCATGAACACAAACCATGGGCTACAGTTGGGTTTGTCATTGAAGATTGCGTGCTATTTCCGCGGCAAGCCCAGCTGTAACCTTCGGTTTGCCGTTAATGAATCCCAGCTCTGGGGAGAGAGGCCGCAAAAATTTTGTGATATGGAGTCACCTCTCACGAACTGATCAGAGCGCGACGCTTTTGACGTCGTTTTTATTTGCTGGACGGCGCGTCTAGGTACAATTCTATAATATTGATCACGCGGCGGTGTACTATCGATACTAAAGAAATTGGCGCCGGAGGTGTAAAAGACCCCCTACACTGGAAGCAAATGGCGGCATCCGAGTTGAGTGTCGTGAGGAGCATTGTTGGCACAATTTCGTGCAGCGTTGTCGGTATAATATGTTCCTCTGCTCGCTAGTAATCAATCAAATTAGTTTTATAACTGATGGAATTAAGGGGGGAGAGTAAGATTCAAAAACATTCAAAACTACCCAAAAATAGGGATAGTGGAGTCGACTGTTGATTGAAGCATCGTTGGTAAAATTCTGTGAAGCGTTATCGAAATAGTGTCGTCCTACGACACACTGATGAACAATCAAATAACGCGCTTTATTCTAGGGAAAACGAAGATTTTCAAAATATTAGATTAAGACCAAAACCTCTCTGGCAAACTGGGGCGTCGACGACAGGTTGATCCGCCCACCATGAGTCACCGCTGGCCAACGCGCCGATATTCGGCGGGGCCGTGGCAGCGAGTTATGCTCTGGTCGATGTCGAGCTGTTGCACAGCAATTATCGGAATGCCGACCGCGACGCGTGTCGGAATGCCCACCGCGACGCGTGTCGGATTGCCGACCGCGGCGCGTGTCGGATTGCCGACCGCGGCGCGTGTCGGAGTGCCGACCGCCGGCACGTGTCCTCTGGCAAACTGGGGCGTCGACAACAGGTTGATCCGCCCACCATGAGTCACCGCTGGCCAACGCGCCGATATTCGGCGGGGCCGTGGCAGCGAGTTATGCTCTGGTCGATGTCGAGCTGTTGCACAGCAATTATCAGAATGCCGACCGCGACGCGTGTCGGAGTGCCGACCGTGGCACGTGTCGGAATGCCGATCGCGACGCGTGCCGGTGTGCCGACCGCAACGCGTGTCGGAGTGCCGACCGCAACGCGTGTCTGAGTGCCGATCGCGGCGCGTGTCGGAGTGTCGACCGCAATGCGTGTCGGTGTAAAGTAGTACCTAAGCTAGATGAAACAGTCCTGTAGGATGTGAACAGCTGCTAAATAGGCCGCTAAACGCGACCCATCGAGTTGGCAACAGCCCGACAACAGGCGGACGTCGCTGGGCAACGGGCAGGTCTCAGACTGACAATACGCTCGATTTGACTTGTCAACAGGGAGCGGTTCATGAGATGACAACTTATCAACCTGTTGTCGACGCCCCAGTTTGCCTGAGTGGGAATACAGGAACGGCCGAGGTAGTGTTGCGTGAAGCATCGTTGGAAGGATTGCATCAAGCTTAGTTTGGATAATATCGTTCTACGACACGTTAGTGAACAATTAATTTACCGAACGATTAAAGGCAGCATACACGCTCGTAAGCATAGTCGAGATAACAGCATAGATAGGTCCGCACGGCCCGTACTATGTCGTAAACGACGTTTGAAGCGCTGAAAACTGTCCAGGATGACAGTATTTGACAATGTTTGAGCAATCTTGCCTTCCACGCCCGTATTTTCACACCCCTTTGAGTAACAGAATGAGAATCGAAACTTGTGAAAACGTGTGATAATTGAGAGCAATAGCACTATCAAATGGGAGTGCACGAGAGAAATAGCTTGGTTTACTTGAGTATAACATGTATGCATACCTAATGACTCTCGTCCACTTTCGAGAATGCCGCTCTAGTTTGGCTGACCTCTTGAAATGGAGGATTTTATCAGTGTACAAACATGTTATACTCAAGTAAACCAAGCTATTTCTCTCGTGCACTCCCATTTGATAGTGCTATTGCTCTCAATTATCACACGTTTTCACAAGTTTCGATTCTCATTCTGTTACTCAAAGGGGTGTGAAAATACGGGCGTGGAAGGCAAGATTGCTCAAACATTGTCAAATACTGCCATCCTGGACAGTTTTCAGCGCCTCAAACGTCGTTAACGACATAGTACGGGCCGTGCGTACCTATCTATGTTGTTAACTCGACTATGCTTGCGAGCGTGTATGCTGCCTTTAAGTAGCTCTTTCTAACTTTTAAGGCCTAGGTTTCTAGAAACTCTGCATATATTCGACATTCTGTTCAAAATGGGCTTAGAATTTCTTGTGTGAAGTAGCCTGAAGTGTTGATTGGAGTTTCTTGAGGAAAATATCAAATGAACCGCGCCGTACGAGAATTCAGAAAGCTATGAAATCTTACTTGTTCTCGCTACTCCACATTTGTCCCATCGAGAATGAGAAGGAGTGTAGTGGAAACACGCTTTCGAGGCTTTTTTCAAATCGGGGATAATATCTTTGTGTGCAATGTTGTCGTCAGTTTTTGGTGAAGTGTCTTCAGAATTCTACAAAAATTCTATACTATTGTCTTTTTAATAATTCGATTAGTCGGCAACGCCCATTTAGTTCTTGAGCATCCTGGAGTCGTTTTCGGGGCCTGAACTTGTCAGAAAGTCTGCCTTCTTCCGAGGCTAATTGATGGATAGGACTTATTTTAGGTCTATCAGGAGGCGAAACGCTTTTGTAAGGTTTACAATATCAATGTTATCTGTGCCTATGGCGGTGGAAGCAAGTGGGAGCAGTCAAATGAGCTCAAGAATGAAGGAGCAGAGCTGGTCGTGTGCACTCCGGTAAGGTTTGCATCAAAAATCCTATTTCTGTCCCTGAAAATAACTCGCCATTTCAAGGGGCGAATTATTGATTTGGTGAAAATCGAAGCGACAAATTTTCTGAGAACGACGTTTTTGGTATTTGATGAAGCTGATCGGATGTTTGATATGGGTTTCGGTAGGGGAACAGCTTTTTTTTGACGTCTGTCGTGACTTTTGTCTGTTTTCATGGTATTATTCTCAAATTCAGAAGCACAAGTGAAGTCAATTTCCGACCACATCCGTCCGGATCGGCAGTGTCTGATGTTTAGTGCGACATTCAAGCACAAGGTATGTTTCTCTTCGGATTTCCTTGTGGTGTAGACTGTTTGCAGACAAAGCTCTGACAGTTGAACCTATATTGCCCTAGCGAAAAATAGAGAAAAGTTTTTTCCCAGGTTCTAACGAAGTCCGTTTTCTGATTCCCGACTTCCAAAAGTTTTTAACATCCGAACTTTTGAAAGAAAAACGCTAAAAAGTGGAAATAAATTGGGGGCACCCTAGTATTAGAATTGAGTGTTTATAAACGTTGTCCTGCGTTCATTTGACCAGAGGAACAGTTGCCGACTCTCTTAGTATTCTTCGTCGCAGAATATTTTAACATCCAAGTATGTGCATCGGCCCATCTTATTTTTAAATAATTTTCGCTTCAAGAAACGGAAAACAAGAACACTCACCTAAAAATTTTGAAGCGCATCAACATTTACGACGTTAGGTTTGAAGCTTTTTCCGCGGTCCCCCGAAATTCCAAAAAGACGTATTTATATATTTTCTAGGTTTCTTTAAAAGGTTTTTCTCCGAAATTTGAGGGTTTTGAAGGGACCTATTCATACTAACCGCTACTTCGTGTACATATCTACTCAAAAGCATACAAAACTATGGTTTTCATTGTGAACACTGCCTTCGAAGGCAGTGTTCACGATAAAAAACCGTATAATAGATTTCGATGTTTTTGGATTGGTAAGTTCATTAAGAAAAGGTTAATAGGGAAAAGTCTCCACAGGGCACTCAAATAGCGGAGCAGACCTGTTTAGAGAAATTTCTGAAAACATTAATTATTCCTGTGTATTTCGGGAGACTGCGGACAACGCATCGAACTTGACGTCAGAAATAGTTGTACGCTTAAAAATTTTCAGGTAACATCGGCGTGGATCGTGAAGCGTTCACCGTTGAAGGTTGGCGCAAACCCGGTTCACCTATGTTATAGCATATGGCACCGGGTTTGCGCCAACTTTCAACAATGAACGCGAAGTCTTCATGATCCATGCCGACGGTAAGTGACTTTGTTTTTGTTTCCTGTACCGGAAATGCTTTAAAAATAAGAGGGGCCAATGGGATGTTAGAATCTAACGCGATGAAAATTATTCTAAATTCGGCAACTGTTCCTGTGGTGAAATGAATGCAGGACAACTGTTCTGTGTCGTGGGCGAGGTGATCCAACGGGACGGCTGGCCCACGAGATTTTTACCCACTTCCTGGCCGTTTCTTATCGTACTTGTAACCATATTCTTTCTAGAGAGACCCAAGGCTTACGTTTTGGCCAAAAAACGGGCAAATTTTTCAGCACGAAGAGTGCCTTCAAGCGAATTTTCCCTGAATGTCGAATAAATTCCCAGTCCTCAAAAGTCTCCGGTTTTCCGATTGTTTTGGCCTGCCGGCCTCCGATTTCCGAAACTGGCCTGCCATTCCGGTTTACATCATTTTTGAAATAGTTTCCGCTCACAGGAAACTGTTTATACTTCGAAGTTTTGCAGGTGGAACGACTAGCTAGGGACGCACTGCGTGATCCTGTTCGTATTGTACAGGGAGAAGTCGGAGAGGTTAGTTTAACTCGTTGCTGTAAAGAATAGTATGGGGACAAGCTCTTTTCGGGTATAAGGCTCCCCGCTGCCGAGATGTCGTACGTTCGTGCCGTGGCAGTGTGGAGGAAAGAAGACCACCTCCGTGCAAACCGACGTCAACCCCTCCGCGAAGAGGGTTTTTGTCATGGGAGAGGTGCTGGCTGGTCGCAGCTCTCCTAAAGATTCTACTACAAATGGCCGGCGTCGAGAGGAATCCAGGACCCGCTCAGAAGTACCCATGCGCCACGTGCGGCAAGGATGTCACATGGAGTAAAACAAGCGTCCAGTGCTTCGGGTGCCAAACGTGGGTGCATCTCTCCTGTTCGGGTGTCAGTTCTGTGAGGCATCACGATCCGTCCTTCCGTTGTGTTCTGTGCTCTGCCCCCAGCAACTCTGTGTCCTCATTCACCAACCGCCCCCTCTCTATTGTACATATCAACCTCAACGGCCTTCGAGCCAAGCTGTCTGAACTCTCTCTTTTCGCACGCACTCATCATCCTGATATCATTATGGTTCAGGAAACCAAGCTGTCTCCTTCCGCTAACGCTCGTTTACCTAACATTCCTGGCTACACTGCTTATCATGCTCCAAGGTCAGCTCACGGCGGAGGAGTTTCCACTTTCGTATTATCTAATATACCCTCTCATATCATACCAAACACCCCATCGGACGGTACTCTTGAGTACCTACCTATCCATCTCCCTCTTAAAACACCTATATCTCTTCTTAATATCTATATCCCTCCTACCAGGTCCTGTCCCCAATCTTACGACCCTACTCCCTCACTCAAGCAGTTGTACGACTGTTCCCTTTCACCCTCTGTTGTCTTCGCAGGCGACTTCAATGCTCATACATTCTGCTCGTCGCTTGACACTGACGCTAGAGGAGAAGACGTCGAAGAATGGGCGGAGGAGTGCGATCTGGTCATTCTCAACGATGATCAGCCGACTCGTCTCCCGGCCAACGACCGATCCTCTAGTCCAGACATCTCTCTTGTGTCTTCTAATCTCTCCAGCGTCTGCTCTTGGTCGACCGCTACTACTCTGTCCAGTGGTCATATCCCCGTCTTTGTCCATGTCGATCTCTCTAATTCTCTTGCTCCTTATTCAGGTATCCGTCAAAGGTCTTATCTAAATCTTTGCCTTGCAGACTGGCGCTTGTTCAGGGAGGTGGCACTTCGCCATGTGGCTGACTACCCATGGAATGGAAACGTGCACCAGAAGGAACGTCACTTGACCGACGCGATTCGCAAGGCCATGAAAGCAGCCATTCCGGAGGGCCGAGTTAAGACCTTCTTTCCCAATGTCACCAGGGAAATCTTGGAGAAGATAAGGACAAGGGATGCAAAGAGAGTCGCAGATCACCTGGATCCGACCATTGCTGAGCTGGACAGCGAGATTAAGCGAGATCTGGACAAGCACAAGAAGGAGTGTTGGGAGAAATTCACGGAGAAGATGAATTTCAAGAGTGATGGAGCGTCAACTTGGAAAGTTCTAAAGAAGATCTCGGGCAAGAGCACCTCCACCAACTATTCCACGATCGAGTTCGAGAATGGAGTTTTCAAATCGGGAAAGGAGGCTGCAACTGCTCTCGGAAAGAATTTTTTCATAGCTCAGGCTAAGAGAGGGAAACAGAATCGAGTGACTGTTAGAGAGCTCTGTAAGTTGCCACTCATGAACGAAGCAGAAGCAGTGACGCCTGCGCAGATTGAAAAGGTGGTAAAAGAGATGCGCAACTCGAAGGCTATAGGACCGGATGGCATTAGTCCAGCGGTATTGAAGAAACTGCCGAGTGAGATTATGCCAATTCTGGCTGACGTCATTAACACTTCATTTCGCACGTGCATCCTACCCCAAGACTGAAAAATGGCAAGCGTCATTCCGTTGCGCAAGCAATTGTCAAGGTCGCTGAGAAACTGGTCGTGAGGGAGCTTGCCGAGCATAATAACAAACAGCAGCACCAACATGGATTCCGCAAATTACATTCTACCACCACGGCGCTGCTGGAGATTGTGAGCTATGTCTTGGATGGCTTCAACGCCTATAAACCTCAACGCACTGTTGGTGTAGCCCTGGACCTCACGAAAGCTTTTGATTCTGTCAACTTGGGCATACTGTCTGAGAAGCTTTTGAGGTCCTCCATCCCGCCTTGGCAGAAACGATGGATAACCGCACTCATCAAAGGGCGCCGAGCAAAAGTGCTGTTCCAGGGTCATGTCTCTAACAGCGTCCCGATCGCTGCCGGTGTCCCTCAAGGAGGAGTCATATCGCCTGCTCTGTTCAGTCTTTACCTTGAAGATTTGCCCGTCCCCCCAAGTGACATTAAAGTGGTTGCGTACGCGGATGACATCACCATCTTGTGCCGGGACAGAGACATTAATGTAGCTGCACGCAAGATCAATAGCTACCTCGTCGTCTTGAAGAGCTTTCTCGATGATATGATGCTCACTGTCTCTGCCGCTAAATCATCTGTGTCTGTTTTCTCCACTGACCCTAAGGAACACTGTGCTCACCCCGTTGTGAACTGGGAAGACGCTCGTCTGCCTGCCGCATGTTTCCCGAAGCTGCTTGGTCTAGTATTGGATCCTTCGCTGAGGTTCCATAAAAACACTGAGCAGAAACAGGCTACAGTGAGAGCTAAGCTCAACGTTTTACGAGCTCTGGGAGGTACGTCGTGGGGAAGCAGTAAGGAGACGATCCTGACCACGTACAAGGCAATCTTGCGGCCGGCGTTGGAGTGTGCAGCACCGGTATGGCAACACATAGTATCGGATTCATCGTGGACAAAGATTCAGCGAGTTCAAAATGCTGCTCTTCGGATTGCCACTGGGTGTGCAAAGAGCACTCCAGTGGAGCATCTTCATGCTGAAGCCCATATTCTGCCTGTCAAGGAGCACTGTCAACTCCAAGCGCAGCAACTGGTTATTAATATCGTCAAGCAGCCTGATCACCCATTAAGAAGGATTATGAATCCTGTGAGAGAGAGACATATCAGAAGGCCTTTTGCGGATGCTCCCGAGAAAGTCAATATACAAAGATGGACGGACTCCCAATTAGATCGTCTTCGTCTTTTACGTGCGGAGCACACCCGTTTTGTCAGGGATCACTTGAGTAGGGTGGCTGTCAACCCCATATTGGGGATCGCCCCACCTGAAGTCAGCAACACCGAGATGGAACTCGGTAGGCGAGCTAGATGTTCCCTCGCCTCGTTGCGCTGCGGGCATTCACCTATGCTGATGTCATACTTGCATAGGATCGACAGCAGTAAGCCTGACGAGTGTCCGGACTGTGGTAACCCTGGCCACACTACAGCTCATCTGTTCGACTGTCCGAAGAGGCCCACCTCACTGACGACAATAGATTTGTGGTTGAATCCAACTTCGGTCGCCCGTTTCTTGAACCTATGACAAAAACCCTTCTGCGGCTGCAAAGAAGAAGAAGAAGAAGGGTCCCCTTGGGGGATCGCGACTGCGCTCAACACGCTCGTCACGCGCTGCAGCATTACTTGTGATTTGCTCGCGATTGCTCATTAGAACACGGCAGGACCAGCATTTATTGATTGCTTTTCAATCCTGCATGAATCGAGTATTGGAACGACTGTTCTACGAGCTCAGACAATTCTCGGCACTGGGCCGCACCGAACATGAATCGTAGCCGCCTAACAGTTCGGCTTGTTTTCCCAATCTCCTGGCCACTGCTCCTGTGTCTCGGGCGTTTCGGAGGAGCCCGAGCAGCAACAGAAGCCGACTAGCAGATTGGGAAAATGAGCCGAACTGTCAGGATTCAACAGCATTCGGGAGTCTCCCCTACCTTTTTTTTTGCTCGAGACCGGCAGCTATTCGTATTCATCATTATTAGTGCCTTCAATTGTTTGGTAGTGTGCAATAAAGGTGTTTTTCTAACTTCTAGGCCAATGCAGATGTCATTCAAACAGTGGAAGTGTTGCCACGGCAGGACACGAAGTGGGTCTGGCTCACACAGAGGCTGGTGAATTTCGGAACAAGTGAGTCGGATGCAGTGTTTAGGTTTCGAATCTCTCGTTTTTGATCGACTATTTTCAGTGGGGAAAGTGTTGATCTTTGTCACGAAGAAGATAAATGCTGAAGATCTCGCGAAGAAGCTCAGGGTGGGTTCATTAATGTTTTTTTTCTGAATTTCCAAAAGAACGAATTTTATGCAGGCTCGAGACTTCGAATTGGTGTTACTGCACGGAGATATGTTGCAGCATGAAAGGAATGAACATCTTCAGTCATTCAGAAAGAAAGTGAATATTATGGTTGCGACGGATGTTGCTGGTAGGTTCAGACGCGTTAGTTAGCGACTTCGAAAAGTTTCTCAGAGGGAAAGTGGGATTTCGAATATGATGGAGGGTCGAAAATTGTATATTATTTTGTATACAAAATTTCCAGCTCACAAAATTCCAAAAATCGTAAAAGCAAGCGATGGGCGCCATTAATGGCATAGTTCACGATAAATGTCGTTTTTGAGTTTTCAATGTGAAATACCACACTGGCAGATGCTGGAGGGGATAGGGTCGAAGAAAGCAGCGAAAACGGGTCAGAAATCGATAACACTTCTGCGAAGTGAAAATTTCGTTAGCCCAGTACGCCTGCTTAGCTCACTCCGCCTCTCGCTCTGACGAGCTTGTGGCGCCGCAGTCGTTTTCGATGGCAAATTGACCAGACACTCCGTCACCTCCAGCCTGATCGATTTGCGGAAACTAGCAGGGCCCCAGAGGTCATTCTCGTCCTGAACGTTAGAAACCGCTATTTTAGCTTATTCTGAGCGCTTTTCTTCGCTGTTTCTCCACAGCTCACGACCAAACGACCTCATTTTCGAGTCGAGCTCGAATACGATATTCATCGTGAACACTGCCTTTAAGTAAATAATGTTTCGGTGCCATCATAATTAGAGCGCGTTTTCGATCCGTTATGATGAACGCCGTGACACAGGGGTGCGTGCGACCAGGCTATTCATATACTCCGACGAAAAAAGTCGCGTGGAGCTCTCCAGGAACTGGACTCTAAGTGTAGTTATGTTGTGAGGCGATAATGTTCTATTGTTGGGCTCATCATGGATATAATGGGGCTTTCGGCGGGACGACTCGCCCAGGATCCTAATTTAGCCTTGCAGCCGCCCCAAGAAATCTGTCATTGTCCACAAACGCTGCATTATCCATGTCACACGGAATTTGTCATATACTGTGGAGAAAGAAGGGTGCGTTTGTAGAGGGCGAGAAAGGATTTGTTGGGGCGATTATGGGACAGAATTAGGGAGTCGAGTGTTTCCGCGCGCCAATCGCCCCCTATCATCCATATTGTGTCCCATTATAGGAGACAACTGCTCTACAACATTTGGAGCTGTGTTGTGGGGGGGGGGCTTCACACGAAACGCTGTCATAGTATATATAGCGTAGCTCTCTCATTTTGAGCCGGTCGAAATAAGGCTTATCGGGCTTATCATGTTAAAATCTCCTTATCACTGTTATATTTTGCCATGACCGACCGCTCCGCTGCTTACTTCACCCGAACTCAGCTAGCCAGGCTACATATAAAGAATCCAACTCGCGATTGTTTGAAAACCAGGAATCTTAACGTTTTGCGAGTGCTAAGTGTACTGCATTTACTGCCAATTTCAAAGGAGCGCGTTATCGCCCTGAAACGAAGAACGTCGTGAAGGGGGGGGGGGCGACCCGGCTATTCTGAAGAAGTCCTTGCGAGTAGGTTTCAAACGTTGACATTTAGCGCGAGGTCTTGATATTCCGGAGATTCGCACAGTTGTTAACTATGATCTGGCAAGAGATATTGACACCCATGTGCATCGAATTGGACGAACTGGTCGAGCAGGTATACCAAATTTGTTAAATTATTCCCTTTATCAGATTGGATCCGCTATTAAGCTCGAATTTTTAGGTCAACGAGGTAATGCCTACACTTTAATTACTGATAAGGACATGGAAATGGCAGGGCATCTTGTTCGAAATCTGGAAAGTGTCAATCAGGAGGTTGGAGGCTGACTGCTAATCTCCCTCTGATGGTTTGGATAGGCTTTAATGTAGTCTGTTGCAGGTCCCGCAAGCTCTGCTGACTTTGGCGATGAAATCCGCATGGTTTCGCTCACAGAGAGGTGGAGGAGGAGGTGGGGGAGTGCCGAACCCACGAGCAAGGCTTGGTCTTGGTTACAAACCGAAGACACGGCCAGTGCCTGGCAGTGGAGGTGGGGATTATTTGAAAAAAAGGTGTTTGCGCATTCTCGGCGCAGCTGTGGAGTCTATGTTGAAGATTCCTAGGTTTCTCGTTTAAGGCGCTCAATTTGACCCTCTCAAGGAGCAAAGGCCACGAGGATCAACTAACCAATCCGTTAGGGATGCAATAAGGGCTGCGACTAGTAACGAGTAAGTGGACCTTTTTAGTTTTTGTAACAGTGGGACCATTAGGCCCTGTTTAACAGGATAGGACATTAGTGGCGCGTGCGGCTGCGATACGGTTGGTTGCGATTGGTGTCGATATTGACTTAGAAGTTGAGGCTTCTACAGTTTTATTCTCTTGTTTCACGGCAGCTCACCGTAGTTACCCTGTTTGAAACATTTAAAATTAGTGAAAATACAAATCCCTCTCTGATATCGATCCAGGGTTAGCCGCATCGCATCCGCAGGCGCGCGAATGAGGGATAATAGAGGTTGAATAAATTATTTTTATACCATTTTTAGTGGACCGGCTGCATCGGCTCCTAACAGTAGGTTGATGGCGATGAAGAGTGCTTTTAAGGTGAACAATCTTCCATTTTAGTCTGAAAAATGGGGGCAGGCGAGCGGTCGCGGTGCGTGTCTGTGTTAAGTGAAACTCTAGGGTTATAACATGACAAAGTATTCAAGCGCGAGTATCCACGCCGCTGCGATCTCGATCAAATATGTAGGGCTATCCCTTATTTTGACCGCAACGCAGAAGATGGCGCGAAATGCCCTGAGCATACCTAGTTTACAACCAGGTTCCACGAAATTAGAAAAGTTTATAGTTCCTCTCAAATGTTTTCCATTAGCAGACAATTTCTTTCAAGTGCGCATGCGTCTTTGCTGCTCGCCCTGACCTTGTTTTAGTCTTTACGCGATTTTTCATGCGTTTTCCGTCACCCTTAACCTTTCAGCAGTCGTTTGCCGCGACGTTCAAGCCGTCAGAATTGGAGTCGTCTAGGTTACAAGCTCAGGTATACCCCACCTTATTGTGTCGTCAGTTTTCAGTAACATTCTCAAATTATTGCCGATTTAGGTTGTGTCAGATCCGCGTCCCGAGTGGAAGCGTAAAATTGACGAGCTGAACGCGAAAATTTTGGCGCAAAATCCGCAATCACAGACAGCGTCAGCACCAAGTGCAGCCTCAATGCCAAGTGAAGAGGGCGGCTCGGGGAAGAAGAGGAGCAGATGGCAATAAGAATTATGGTGGAGTAGTTCATACCTCCATGAGGTAATGTAATACAACACAACACAGCATAACATACAGGCTAAAAAACGGCGAAATTCACATGGCTCCTACGCGTGCTGGTGCGGAGCGGAGGTTAGAGACAGTGAGAGAGCGGGGGGCAGACGGAGGCTGAGGCGTCGAGCCCGCCGCGCGCGCCTCGAATGATGTGAATTACGACGTTTTTTTAGAGGGTAATAACATAACATAAAGGAGCACGAGTGCTTTGTCGAATCCAGCATATCCTCTATTTTGGAGTGAGATTGATTTCCGTTTATCGCGTGCGTCTACGCGCCTATGCTGCGTCTCCTCTCCCACGCCTTCTCGTAGTCCCTCACCTCGCTCCGCACAAGCGCGGAAAGGAAGAGAGTGAATATGCCTTCCATGTATGGGATACATGCTCGAAAAAATGGTCAATATAATTATGTAATGACACCAGTACGGCTGTTACTGCAGCTCCAACTTCGTTGGAAGCGCCGAAAGGAAGCAAGGGTGACTCTACCTGGGAAATTCTGAGGCACCGCCCTGTAAATTCACATTTTTACGAGTAATAGAATGGAAGCGGACCTAGGGCTAACAACAAATAACCGGAAATAGCGTTCTCAAATGAGATTCGATGAGATAAACAGCCTGATTGATAGCGTTATCATATGTCTACGTACTGGTCTCTTCACTTATTAGGGCTGCTGGTATGAAACGTTTGTACCCGTGAATGCTAGATTGCAGTGTCAAAATGGGCTCGTTCTGGAAATGGCATTTTCTTTCGTATCTTCATTATACATAGATTTCTGTGCACCCAGCCTTATTTTCAGGTGTTGTGGGCTTCTTCTGACCTAATGACAATTATTTAGTAGATTATCGATCTTTTTTTTTCAAATATTCGACTGTTACAGTATTTTTTAAATTGTTGAAAAAAAAAGATCGACAATTGAGAAAATAATTATTATTAGGTAGGACAGTGTCCATGATACTTAGCCATAATGTAGGGTGCGCTAAAGTCGTATAAGGAAGATACGACAAAAATGTTATTTTTTGGAAAAAAAATCTCAAAAATGTAATTCGCCACAGCGAGTTCTCAAAAACACATTCTGGTGCTGTAATGTATTATTCATGGGTACAAATGTTTCATATAATCAAGCAGCCCTGATAGGTACCAGAGGAGAACGAGCGGCATTCAAGATTTTTGGAGCATTAAACTTTCTCTGCATTTTTTTGAAAATCTCGAAGAATTTCGAGTTGGCTGAGCAGCAGCAAAATCAGTAACTCAAAGATAGAGGAGGAGTTGAGCTTCGCAATGCTAAACCACACATGACCAAAAAATCGCAGGCGGATATAGGAAAAAGTTGCTGACCTAAATGTGGTGCAGAACTTTTGCACCAAATCTTTGGTGCAAAAGTTCTGCACCAATTTGAGCCAGCAGGAATCGGAGCTGCCTGACAGTTTTTCTCGTTTTCCCAATCTCCGGGCCACTGCTCTTGCAGTTCGGAACTGGAGGAGCCCGGAGAGCAACAGAAGCGGACACGCAGATTGGGTGAACAAACCTAAATCTTAGGCGGCTCAAGGCTGAGAATCATCTGAGAACCCATAACACTATGTAACACGATTTTTGTTCCTCTAAGTGTTATATTTCAATTGCCCATGTTCAAAGTATGTAAAAAAAATGTCTTCACTGAGAACAAACTTCGCTTACACTACAACAGCACGAAGAAAACCCGTATTATGTGAAATTGAAAGTTTTTTATTCACTTTCGGCGTTATGAACAGGTTAAAACAAAAAATGCACAAATAATAGATAAACACAGTCGGAAACCACTCAACAAGGTTTAGAAATGTGTAGATTTTCTAGATTTACGATTGTACTGTGAATCACTCTCTCGAAGTGTAATCCCTCATCATGTTTCGTTATACTGTCCTTGGTAACTACTCTGTCCGAGGCTAAGGTCAGGGCTGGTATATTCTTTGGACCACAGATCAAGAGAATCATAAAATCTAAGAATTTCGCTAAGATGTTGAACAGGACGGAGAGAACGGCTTGGAGTAATTTTGTTGCAGTTGTTCACGGCTTCCTAGGTGATCACAAAGCTGAAAAATATGTGGAGTTGGTGCTTTCTCATAAAGAACTGCGCCAAATTAGGGTGCAGAATTTCTCTGAAAGTCCATATCATTGATTCGCATCTTGAAAAATTCAACGAGCAATGCGAGCCCTTCCATCAAGATATACTGGACTTTGAACGTCGTTACCTAGGACAGTATAACGAAATCATGAGGGGGCTACGTTTGGGTGCAACTTCGAGAGAGGGATTCACAGTACAATCGAAAATCTAGAAAATCTACACATTTCTGAACATTGTTGAGTGGTTTCCGACTGTGTTTGTCTATTCCTTGTGCATTTTTTGTTTTTACCTGATCATAGTGCCGAAAATGAATAAAAATCATTCTATTTTCACAAAGCAAAAAGATTTTTCTTCGTGCTGTCGTAGTGTAAGCAAAGTTTGTGCTTAGTGAAGTTTTTTCACATAGATTAGACATGAAAAAGTTGAAATATAGCACTTAGAAGCCAGAAACAAAAATTGTTTTACATAAACACGCCATTTTCCAAATTTCATTGTCCTAGTCACAAAAGCGAAGTTTACCTGGAACAACAGCGATTTCCTGTTCTCGACCTAACGGGATAGGAAAATACAATTTCAGCCCAGGAACAGAACAAAAGTGAAAATTTGTTACATAGAGTAATCGGTGTTGTAATCTCAACCCTATTAACGAGCCAAAAAGGTGCAGGTTTGCTCTAATGGAGGTCGTGCCCTCAATTGTCTAATATTGTGCAACAGAAAAGTGGCCCTTCCCCGTCGAAGTGCCCTAGAGTCACTAAACTTGCATGTTTTCAGGTCACTGTTCGCTTTTCCCTGCGCTCAACCTTAGCAGTGGATGTCCGCCTTCAACGATAGTTACCAGTGTCATTTAACTTCTTATTTATTGTTTACATAGTGATTCAGTTTATTTCTTGTTTGTTAAAGTTGAGTTCCGGAGTCGTTTAGCACCCGAATATTGTGTTTGTAATTTACTTTATGGGAATTCATAGATTTTCTGAGATAACCCAACGTTTAAGTGTTTTTTCCAATCTAGCCTAATGATGTGTGCTTTGTGGACTCCAATAGATTTGTAATTTCCTGGGATCTCCGTGCTTTTCAGCCGTTGTTCAATAAAACATTTTATGTTTATGACTCAGGAATCTTTTCTGTAAAAGTCTGTTGCTAGAAAATAGCCTGGAAAGGCGGCCAATATAAGGGTAAGGGACGGAAATACAAAAAAAGCCATGACAAATCAGTTAACGACATTCATCAATTCAGGTTATTACTGACATTATTGTGGTTAAGTGTAATCTGAGTAAAAGATGAGATGAATTTTTCAGTTTCTATGAACTTGTACGGCCAAGAGGGTAACTTCAGAGGCGATAAGCGAGCTATCGAAACGGGAATCAACAAGTGGTGATCGACAGAGCAGCGTGGCCGAGTGGATAGGGAGCGCCGCTCGCGTGCGAAAGACCCAGGGTTCGATCGCAGCGCCGACTTTACCAAGCTGGACGGTCTCTGATGGCTGATCTGGTATGGACGTTGGCAAATAGCAACGTAAATCCACGAACTTCCGCCTGAGTAGGCTCAGCTCAGGTTGGATATATTTGGATTCGACACCTTTTTGTGAATAGGTGTGGACCAGCTGTGAGTTGAAACATTAGCCTGACGATTAACTTTTTTAACGAAAAATTCGTAAAAATACGTTATTCTGCTTCGAAGTCTTCGCATAAAGAAGAGATTACAATGTGGTGATTTTTGCATTAATCTATCTCTAATTTTTCGGGATCTGTTAACCTATTTCCTTGAGGCTAGGCAGTGTCTTCTCTTTATTTAACGAACTACGAAATTTAACGTGTTAACACATTAAAAGGTTAACGCGGTTTTCTGGGCAAAAATTATCAGAAAAATATTTTTCATTAACGTACAGCCCCGGTGTAGATCCAGATCTAGTGCAGTGCGTTGCAAAATTATACGACATACCCCAATTTTGGCGGTTCCAAACTTCGCGTCAAATAAGGAGACAAACGGTAAAGGCCAATCGATGCAGCACCCTTGAAAACCCCTGGGCACGAATTTTCACGAAATTAGAGCCACTAGCAGGAAACTGGGAACGGAAATTGTCACAAATGGCCGTTGCAAAATTATATGACATACCTGATGTTCTCGCATAAATTTCTATCCTACACCATCTGTATCAGTTCGTTCATGGTAACAAACATTAGAAACATCAAGTAAATAGTCCTCAGAATCGCCTTGATGCCCAACCTCTTCGAAAACTTTTTGGTATGTTTCAACCCAGCTTTTTGTGAATGCCCCTTTCAATATGCGCCCATTCGCTTATAACGGCTAATTTCAACGGAGCCACACGCTCTATTGTCTGTTCTGGATGTAGATTCAGCGTCCAAAAATACCTCTCACGTTTTCCACAGGGTTGAGGTCCTGCAAACAGGCCGGCCATTCTAGCAAATTGGCAGGATTGGCCTGAAGCCAAGCCTGCGTTGTCCTACTGACAAGATGTGAAGGCGGAAACGGACTAGAAAAAACTGGAAATGTTTTTTCGTCACATTCTGATAATCTGTGGAGTTCATAGGTCATGCCACAAAAAGGTGGTCTAGCTTAAAGGAAGTGTTCACGATAATCTTCGATTTTGAGATTAATCGCTAAATTGATTGTTTAGCTCCCGAGTAGAACTGAAATGACGAAGAAACCGAGGAAAACGCACCAGAAGGGCACGAAATCCTCAAGTATCAGCCCGCCTCTTAAGTATCAATGGAATTGTTCGTTGTGACAATGAAATCTATTGTGGACCCGTCTTTTGCGATTCTCCATTCTATGTTGCTCCGTTCTTTCTTTTGGGCCCTAACTAATACTATTTTGCCCAAAATATTCGTCCATTTTCGATTAGTCTCATTTTTTACCGGTGACAACCATCGTGAACATGTTCATCGAATCGGACAACTACTCCAGGCCATAGAATAATGTCACTGAAATAAGACGATTTACTGCGTTTCTCGCCGTTTCTTCGTGATTCTGGTAACACATGGTTGCCAACACATTGTTTTGAGTGGAAAACTTGGAAACGAGAATCATCGTGAACACTGCCTTTAAAACCTTACCTGGATCCGCGTCAATGCACTATTCTTTCTCCTTCAAAGTCACTACTCAAGGATAAGTTCGGGTCCTTGCGTGGATCCTTCGAAATCCTTTTTAATTGGTCGAAAGCAAGTGCAATCCGAACAAGCTCGATCAATTCTATTACATTTATTTATTTCTGACTAATCATTCCAAGCATTGGAGGGATCTACAAAAAAGAATCCGAACTCATCCTTGAGTATGAATTTCGGAGGAAAAAGAATAATGCATTGACCCGGATCCAGGTGGGGTTTGAAGCTGGACAAGCTTATAGCGGCATGACGTATGAACTCCACAGATTATCAGAATGTGCCGGAAAATCTTTCCCAATTCTTTCTAGTCCGTTTCCGCCTTCACTTCTTGTCAGTAGGACAACGAAGGCGTGGTTTCAGGCCGATCCTGCCAATTTGCTAGAATGGCCGGCCGGTTCGCAGGACCTCAACCCTGTGAAAAACGTGTGAGGTATTCTTGGGCGTTGAATCTACATCCAGAACAGACAATACGAGCGGGTGGCTCCGCTGAAACTAGCCGTTACAAGCGAATGGGCGCAGATTGAAAGGGGCGTTCACAAAAAGCTGGGTTGAAACATACCAAACATAGTTTTCGAAGTGGTTCAGCGCCAAGACATTTCTGAAAACTAATAATTTGTTGTTTTTAATGGTTATTACCGTGATTGAACGCAGATGATGTAGAATAGAAATTTCTGCGATAACGTCAGCTATGTCGTATAATTTTGCAACGGCCATTTGTGACAATTTCCGTTCCCAGTTTCCTGCTAGCGGTTCTAACTTCATGAAGATTCGTATCCAGGGGTTTTCGAGGGTGCTGCATCGATTGGCGTTTGCCGTTTGTCTCTTTAATTGACGCGAAGCTTGGAACCGTGGAACTTGGGGTATGTCGTATAATTTTGCAACGCACTGTATTAGTGGTGCGTTTTTGGTTCTCATTAGAAGATATTTGAATGGACAACTATTTTCAGGAATTCGTCTATGGGAATAGTGCAGGGCTGGGATTCATGAACGCTAAACCGGGGGTCCCAGGGTTCGTATGGAAACGTTCGTAAAGCAGCGTTTCATCATCGCTAGGTTTGGTCAGCACTGGGCTGCGCCTGGGCTCCATGTAACTGCACCTCCGAGGTTTTGGTTTGGTTCGGTTCGGTCCCAGCTGGGGCAGCTAACCAAACAAACCAAACCCCGCCAGAACCCAATGCGTTCATGAATCCCAGCCCAGCTCTACCTGCCCAACCCAAATTTGGGATAAAGGACAAGGACAAAGTTCTCGGCATACATCAAACCCTCTGTGAAAGCGCCACAAATTCGACTTCCATTCGGAATCGTAGGGGCTTTTGAATGGCTTATGCAATACTTGCGGGGGCCAGTCGATGTTCAATTCAGGGTTTTTATTCTCCCAGACAAAAGTCTGGTACCAAGTTACCGACCCCGGAGGGAGAGGAGGCTTGGTTGGTCTAGGGCAAATATCGACCACTCGACCGTGTGCGTGACAGTGGCGCCTCTTGCCACTGCCCCACACTCGTCCTTCATTTTGATATGTCAAAAGTTGATCAACACTACCTTCAAGTGTACGTATTTCACGTCATATAATGCCATGAACTGTCAGTAAAGTTTATTACTCTGACTATGCACTTATCAAAAATTAATCAATTGAGAGGAAACTCCATGTTGCCGCCGCATTTCACAACAACTTTTTCAATCATATCCGAGTTCTGCTTCACTCCATCCATGAAGTTATTCACCTGAAGTTCTTAATTACTCATCTGTGAAGGAAAACTGGCAAAGCTCATATCAATACTTCGTCACAGTCTGCTCCAAGGGATGTGTAGACCACTGCGAATTTGCCATTGACATTCTTGACTTTCTCGTCAATCAGATTATGATCGGCAACCATTCCAACCTTTTTGCTGTATTGATCAAGCTGGAATTCAATATTTCATCTAGGATATTAGGGAAAAATCACGGTATCTAGCCTAGAGTTTGTATGACTCAATCCTCTTCTCTATCTTTTCTTCATGCAGATTACTGACTTTCCACTCACCCAAGATCTGAACACCTGCTGATAAGAGGCGTTCATTTCAGGATCGAAGTTCCTGCGACTCACCACCGTGACGTGCACCATGTCCACATCGCGTTTAGGTCTCGTGGCGTTACCACCACCACCAGCTGGGGCACAGGCCTTAATGATACACATACATATTGATAATCAGTACAAATAAATTGGGGGAAATATGCTCCGACTCACCAGTGAGGAGCTTACGAGAGCGAGAAGAAGAAGTGGAAGTGCCATTTGAGAGGAGGATCGGACGACTGATGGCTGTGTCTCACCTTATGCGGCTTATATTCGTTCTGGAGGGCGAGTTGGTCGTTATAGGCGCCCATTCCGGTGCTCTGACGATGTTTGAAGACAGTTACCTTCTCTGGAGATTGATGACGGCTATCATGTTCATCACTTTGCCCTCACTGAAAAGCACACAGAAATCCATGTGATGCCATTAGCCTAGGCATCGCGATTTGTCGGAATGCATAAATTCTCTTGTTTTTTTTTGTTATGGATCGATAGAGGGATCAAAATGAGTAAGATCCTTACCTTTCGAAAAAAAAATTGTATGAAAAATAGGAGCTTTCAGAGCTTTGTGATTTTTTTCGCGTAGATATTCAACGGAAATGGATTTCCCAGATATAAAGGCGCCATGATAAATAAATCACATGGGAAATCGATTCGTCGTCAGATTTGTAGAATTTACATCCAACAAAATTTTATATTTTTTTAACGATCCTTCAGATTATTACCGTGATCAGAAGCTGCGCCGCGGTCATCTTGATCTAGTAAAACGAAGAGCTCAACCAGGGATTCTAGCACGGTGCTACCGAGAATCAAAAAGCTGAGGAATGTTTTCTGACCAATTCTGGCACGCTGTATCCGAATCAGAAACCAGATTTTGCTGAGACCACCTCTGAACAAAGTTATATGCACTTATCGCAGCCCCGAGAGGGTGAATGTACCCTAAGGCAATTTTCCGGGTCTCAATAAATTTGCTTCGGGTTTGGCTGAGAAACTGTTCAAGGTGCTCAACACGACCCTGGGGTCCGATTTTCGACACTTCGGAGATAACTGTAGGACACACTAGGTATGATGTTATTTAGGGTGCGTGAAAACCTCTCGTAGCTTTTGAGAAATCCTGGAAATTCACATTCAGCCTCCGAATCCTGCTCCTAGTATGAAGCCTTGAGCCAGATCTGGCGAAATCATCCGAGCCTTGGCGAATGGACCTCAAATTCGTAATAAGCACCCCTGACAACCTCCATAGCGTAATTTTCAGTCGGATCTGTCTCTTTTTCTGGTGCGGTTCCAGAACCTCCTGATTTCTATATGGTTAGACAGACTACCGAACTCTTCGGGCATGTACCAGGCCGTCCAATAATTCCTGTCCGAAAATTTTCAAAATTCTGTAATTTTCCTTAGAAGTGTTATAATATCAGGCAAGTGTAAGAACCTTCTAGAAGGTTCTCCAAAGTTCTACGCTAGGGGTATATAAGGCGCAGTTGCCGCGTCTAGCTACCAGTACAAGCTAAAATGAACCAAGGTCGAATTCGTACGTTCGCGTACTACGAGTGGCTGCTGGGCAACGACACGGGCACCGCGGTCGCCAACATCTGCAGAGCGTGCAAGGAGGATGCAGTGTCCCAACGCACAGTCAGCCGCTGGTTCAATCGTTTCGAGAGCGGCGACACGAGCCTCGAGGACAGGGAGCACAGCGAGAGGCCTTCTACGGTGGATGATGACGAAGTCCGTCGCTGTATCAAGGAGAAGCCGGAAGCCACCACCCGTGAACTGGCGACGACGCTCGGCTGCAGCAAGTCCACCATCCACAATCGACTCAACATACTCGCCTACCACAAAGTTCTGGCCCGTTGGATCCCCCACCGTCTGACGGACGCCAACTAGCAGAGCCGCGTGGCCGTCTGCCAGTCCTTCCTCCTTCGTCCGCATCGCAAGGAGTTTCTCGAGGAGCTGGTCACTGGGGATGAGAGCTGGGTCCTCTACGACAACGTCGCTCGCCTCACCGTCTGGATCCCGCGCGGAGAAGAGCCGCCGATGACGCCGAAAGCCGACCTGCACCCGCTGAAGATCATGCTTTGCTGCTGGTGGGACACCAAGGGCATGCTGTACTTCGAGCTGCTTCCGCAAGGCAGGACGGTCACCGCCTCCGTCTTCACCGATCAGCTCGAGAAACTAGCCGCCGCCATCCGAGAAAAGCGTCTCCGACGGGCCTCGGTCCACCTGCTGCACGACAACGCGCGCCCCACGTGGCGAAGGAGACTCAGCAGAAGTTGGCGACGCCCGGCTGGGAGACGGTTGCCCATCCGCCGTATTCCCGGGACCTCGCCCCCTCCGACCACCACTTGTTCCGCCCGCTGAAGCACCATTTGGCCGGAAGAAAATTCACCAACTACGACAACCTCAAATCCGACATCGCGGACTTTTTCGAGTCGCAGCCCCCGGAGTTCTGGGGAAAGGGCATCGGCGACCTGCCCAATCGATGGGCCACTGTTGTGGATAACTGTGGTGATTATATTGTTGATTAGACTTGTTTTTCAATAAAGTTGAAAAAAAATTGAAAATGGTGAAATTTTCGGACAAGAATTATTGGACAACCTGATAATTCACCGGACCCTAGCCGACAATGTTTTGAGAACCAAGAAGCATAGCTTACACTCAGGTCCAGCATTTCATATGGTTTTGTAAGCAATTTTCAGCCAAATCTATTGAAGATAAGGAGGATTGCGCTCAGCGCGGCTTCAAAAATACAATTGTTGACAGTTTATTACTCGCCTCTCATTGTCAGACGTCCTTGGCGAAATCTGAATTCAAGTTCGGAAAAAGCCTGCCAAAATTGTTCGCAAAACATACATCAGCTTTCTAATCCGTGGAACCCCATCCAAAGTTCCGTAGTAAGGGAGTTTGATATCGTCGGTCTCATTTCTCCGGTTAAAGGCTTCTTATCCGATTGAACTTTAACACTTAGGAGACCGCGCGTTCCACGGCTAGCCCTGTAGCAGACCGGCGCGCTCCACGGCCAATCACTTAAAGACAGTGTGCACGAAAGAAATCGTTTCTCTGTTTTTCCGCCTATCTTGAAAACGGCCCCATGCTGATTCCAATGATGCTTCTGAAATCGCACAAGACCTTCAGGGAACGGAGTTATGGTCCCTCAAAGATCGAGCTAAGGAAACATGGTGGACGAGTTGCCCGAGGCTTGAAACTTCCGTCTTTTGCAGCCGATGAATGCGAGCTGACCTGAGTAGAGAGAGAAATTGAGAGTGAAGGGAAGAACGGGGCTATTGATCGGAAACGATCGCTCATCTCACAATCTCGAGTATTCATTTGTTCACGTCGGTGGGCGTGGAAAGTGCATCTGGGGGTGACGAGCCGATGGGTGTCCAACTTTGGGGCCGTAGGGGACCGTTCCGAGCTCATTTTTCTCAGTTTTTTCAACGTTAGGGTTCCGCTAGGCCCCGCAGCTGCCGATCTCCACCAAAAAATCAGACATGGTTTTTATCGTGGACACTGCCTTTAAGTGAGTTTTGAATTGATTTTTTCGTTGTACTGTGCTTATCTGGGTCAACTTCCGGTCCGCAATTGCGTCTTGACACGCTTTGCGGCCGCGCGCTTTCGAGTCGGAAGAGTTTCCAGCCCCGCAGCTGCCGATCTGTTGACTCTGGGTGGGTTTTAGAAACTGGAAACTAAACAAAATTGAAGAAAACTGTATAAAAAGCCATATCGAGTCGACTTTGGAGCTGGAAACTCGATTGACTCGAGCGCGTGCGGCCGCAAAGCGTGTCGACACGCAATTGCGGACCGGAATTTGACCTAAAATTAGATAAGCAAAGTAATTTCCTATATGAAAAGGAGATATATGGCGCTTAATATCTGCATACCAGTTATGGGAGTTGTATCAAGCATAGATATAGAAGCAATAATTAGACGGAATCCGGTTTCTTGAATTAAAACTAAAAAAATCGAGTTTTTTGGCGTGGGTGCGCAGTGTGGACACGCGGTCCATTAAGTGTCAAAAGAGGAAAACCAAAAGCTGATCTCCTATTTGATCATGCACAAAATGATAACGGTAGTTTTCCAATTTTTTATCTCATTTCATTTAGCTTCCAAATGGCTATCAAGTTATGATCTCCATGGCCTGTAATAGAGGGCTAGAAATTAGGTTTCTGGTCTTTTGAATCTTATAGGGTCCAACAATTTATTTAATTTCGTAATCATTTTGTACCAAAACAACTGTATGATCTGCCTCTTTCATAAGTTTTTTCTATTGCATCGCCCTTGACAAAAAAAAAGACTTTCTGGGTCGTATCTATCTTTTTTTACATTCTCTTGAACGACTATTGCGCATCTTTCGAGCATGGTCAAAGGTCAAAATCTGCAGGAATGAGACTGCAGAAATTTTAAAAAATATGTAATACGTTGGGGCAAAAATTTGACAAATCTGGTAACGCCAATAGATTACGCATAGCTGATAGCCTATAATGTAGCTTTTGTATAAGGATATTCCGTTTCTGTTGGAGGTTTACGCAAAGAAAATGCCAGAAGAGCTTATATCAGGGGCTCATAATTTTTCTTTATCGATACATAACAAAAAAAAACAGCAAAAATTTTTCGTGTTCCTCGGCGAATGACGTCAAATAGATTTCTGTGTGACCTTCAGTGAGGGCAAAGTGATCAACATGATAGACGTCATCAATCTCCAGAGAAGGTAACTGTCTTCAAACATCGTCAGAGCACCGGAATGGGCGCCTATAACGGCCAACTTGCCCTCCAGAACGAATATAAGCCGCATAAGGTGAGACACAGCCATCAGTCGTCCTATCCTCCACTCAAATGGCACTTCCACTTCTTCTTCTCGCTCTCGTAAGCTCCTCCCTGGTGAGTCGGACCACATTTCCTCCAATTTTTTAGAACTAGTAATCAATATGTATGTGTCTCACTTAGGCCTGTGCCCCAGCTAGTGATGTTGGTAACGCCACCAAACCTAAACGCGATGTGGACATGGTGCAGGTCACGGTGGTGAGCCGCAGGAACTTCGAGCCTGAAATGAACGCCTCTTATCAGCAGGTGTTCAGATCTTGGGTGAGTGGAAAGTCAGTAATCTGCATGAAGAAAAGATAGAGAAGAGGATTGAGTCATACAAACTCTAGGCTAGATACCGTAATTTTTCCCTCATATCCTAGATGAAATATTGAATTCCAGCTTGATCAATACAGCAAAAAGGTTGGAATGGTTGCCGATCATAATCTGATTGACGAGAAAGTGAAGAATGTCAATGGCAAATTCGCAGTGGTCTACACATCCCTTGGAGCAGACTGTGACGAAGTATTGATATGAACTTTGCCAGTTTTCCTTCACATATGATTAAGAATTTCAGGTGAATAACTTCATGGATGGAGTGAAGCAGAACTCGGACATGATTGAAAAGGTTGTTGTGAAATGCGGCGGCAACATGGAGTTTCCTCTCCATTGATTGATTTTTGATTAGTTCACGATCACAGTAATAAACTTTACTGAACAACATGCCGCCATGTATAGCAACCTCACCCACCAAGCGCCAAATCTCATTTCGCTCGAATAAGCGAGGAAAAGTGAGGAAAAACTCGACCACGCCCCCATAAAAGAAAAAATGGGTCACACCCACCGACAAGCTTCCGATCTCATCAGGGAAGAGAAGCGCGATTGAATTCAAACAAAATCTGTGTTCTTACACAGGCTCGACACAACTCGTCCGCGACCATCTCGCCGTTCAAGTTCAAAATCTTTGAGGGGCCATAACTCCGTCCCTAGTGAGTTCTGAGCTATTCTGGAAACACCATTGTGATCAGCGTGGAATTTAATCCAGGTTTAACAGAAAAACAAAAATCGAGTTTGAGGGTGAACTGTGCCTTTGAAAGGGACACACTTTTCTGAATGGAGGACACACTCATCATTTACGTAGCACACGCTCATGCATGACACTTGCGATTTTACCAGCATCAGATGCTTACACTCGGCTGCCTGTCGCGACGCTCCAATGTGCGACGGTTAAAGGCAGTGTGCACGATAGAAATCGTTTTTCTGTTTTTCCGCCTATCTTGAAAACGGCCCCATGCTGATTCCAATGATATCTCTGAAATCGCACAAGACCTTCTGGGAACGGAGTTATGGTCCCTCAAAAATTGAGCTAGGGAAGCATTGTGGACGAGTTGTCCGAAGCTTGCAACTTCCGTCTTTTGCAGCCGATGTATGCGAGCTGACCTGAGTAAAGAGAGAATTCGAAAATGAAGGGAAGAAAGGGGCTAATGACTGGAAATCATCGCTCATCTCACGATCTAGAGCTTTCATTTGTTCACGTAGGTGGGCGTGTAAAGTGCATCTGGGGGTGACGAGCTGACGTGTGTCCAACTTTGGGCCCGCAGGGGACAGTTCCGAGCTCATTTTTCTTAGTTTTTTCAACGTTAGGGTTGCGCTAGGCCCTGCAGCTGCCGATCTCCACCAAAAAGCAGACATGGTTTTTATCGTGGACACTGCCTTTAAGTGAAGTTCGGGACTACTCGCCTAGAAAAGTACAGTCGGCATGGTTCGAGGCAAGTCGGTGCACCTTTTTATATTGTATGCGCACCGAGTTTGCACCAACGAGCAATATGGAGTTCCGAATATGCCAAGTATGCGCGATTCATGCCGACTGTAAGTGTCTGCGAAGATGCATTTAGGATGAAGCGCAAGTAGCATTTCTGTCTAAAGTTCATACCCGGTTTTAGGTGGTCATGCATAGGACGGGTTGCCTGCATCTGTGATCTTCGGAGTAGCGGAACTTTAGTAGGTCGAGGAGTTAAAATACATAGGATTAGTATTGCAAGGACGAATAGTTGCTGCCACGGCGGAGGTGTGCAGCAGAATCGGGCACACGTCGGGTGCGTTCGCTTCGCTTGGTTGGTGTCTGTGGAAGAGAAACAGTATTTCACCGATGACTAGAGTAGGATTGTTCCGAGCGCTGATAACTCCCATATTACTGTACGGCTCAGAAACATGAACTCTCTTAAAGTCAGATCTCTTAAAGCTAGAAGCCTTCCAGATGCGATGCCCGCGCCAGATCCTTGGAATTACGATTTCCCGACCGTTCTACGACGGTGATATAAGGAAGAGCTGTATGGATCAACCGACGGTCGGAGAACAGTCGCAGACAAGAAATTTGCGATGGTTTGGACATATATGTAGAATGGACGCTGGCCGTCTCCGATACAGTATCCTGTGTCGGAGACGCTCACCACCGTGGAAACTCCAGAGAACGGTCTACAGAAGACGTGGCTCAGGCTTGTAAACTCTGGAGTCTCTAGTGAGCTCTCAATGCCGAGGGGCAGTTGGCCTCGGCGAAATATAACTGGTGATAAGGATGTTTTGACGAAAAAGCGACCGCTCACCACTTGTGATCAGCGAAGTCGAGAGAGCACTAGAGATGCCTCAGAGCCTATGTAGAGGAGGATCTGAAGACTCAACACTGCGGTGTCCGTGAGGGTCTGAATACAAACCCACTGGCGCGGCAGCATGCAGTGAAGGAGTATCGATCATGCAGCGGAGCACGATCGACTCTGCTCTATGGCATGCATCCAACTGCAGGAATTTATCCAGGCTCTAACGCTAATCTCATTGTTGCGAATCGTACTAAATGAGAGCGCATCATTTAGGGAGCACGAGCTCCTGTCGCAGCTACAACAATGTATTGGTTGAGAAGTCATGTCGCTCCATCACAAGAAAGAACCGAGCACGAATCCACAGAGGTCAAATCGCAGCCGTCATTATGCTAGATTGGGTTAGAGCAGACTATCGGTGTCCTTAAAGGCACTGTTCGCGATAAACTTCATCCTCGAATTTTCCCTGTCTATGACAAACGCTTCGTGGCTCTCAGAAGCAGAACAGCGTCAAAAAAACCGGACCAAAAGTACCCAGGAGCCGCAAACGGCTTAGAAAAGTGGGGCTTGTAACCCCGTCATTGTGGGCAAGTCCCGCCTCTTGCCACTCGACGTGAACAAAGGAACACTCGAAATCGTGAGTTGAGCGATAGTTTCCGATCAAAAGCCCCGTTCTTCCCTTAATTCTCAACTTCTCTCTTTACTCAGGTCAGCTCGCACACATTGGCTGCAAAGACGGAAGTTAGAAGCCTCGGACAACTCGTCCACCATTTTCCTAGCTCAATTTTTGAGGGACCTAACTCCATTCCCAGAAGGCCTTTTACGATTCCAGAAGCATCATTGGAATCAGAATGGGACCGGTTTCAAGATAGGCAATAAAACACAAAAGCGATTTTTATCGCGAACAGTGCCTTTAACTTCCTCCTACTATCACCTTGTTTCTTCACAGGTCAACGTCTTGATGGGCGAAGAGAAGAGTTCGTCGATGGTTGGATGCAAGGCTATCTATCATAGGCACAATGTGTCTGAATTCCTAGTCTTGCCCTTGAGTACAATAGTAAAGGTATCCTTCTAACTTGCTCCTTTTTAGTTCAGACCACCTGTCACCGCCTCCTCGCAACGTTTTGGTGGGCTCTCTGCTCAGGAAGCTGTCGAAATTACCGATGGGATTAAGGTGACATGTTTCGCATCAGCAGGTGGCGACTCAAAGCTTGACAACCTGAAAGTCTGCGTTTGAAAGCAGGGATTGGCTAGTGCAGTAGAGTCGAATGTAAGGATGTGCTGTCATGCAATGTTACGCTATGTTATTTTATGGTAAGTTATGAGAAATTCAAATTTGTAGCCGTTGCATAGTTTTTTAGGCTTGAGCTCCTTCCGATAACCAAGCAATCGATAATTGATTACCGTCGTCCGTAGCGTGATCCAATTCGCAGAGCTTTGTTCACGTGAATGCGCTCGTCTCGCTGATGGATGGGTGTGTCAAGGTTCATGAGACTTCCGCATTACTGTCATGAAATGGATCGCAGCACGTCTAGTGCTACAAGGAAATGTTAGAAATTACAACGACATTTCATCAGCCTTAGCAGTCTGATTATGGACCACTCGAAGATTGGTTTCAATAGGGGTTGAACTCAAATAAATTGAACTCTATGGAACTGAGCTTAGCGCTTCATCATACCATACCACAAAGTAACATAAATAGGATAACATGACATGGAATAACATTCCAGGACACGACATAACATAACATAACGTAACATAACATAACACAACGTAACATAACATAACATAGCATAACATAACATGACATAGCATATCAAAACATAACATAACATATAACATAACATAACATAACATAACATAACATAACATAACATAACATAACATAACATAACATAACATAACATGACATAACATAACATATCATAACATAACATAACATAACATAACATAACATAACATATCATAACATAAGATAACATATAATAACATAACATAACATAACATGGCATAGCATATCAAAACATAACATAACATAACATAACATAACATAACATAACATAACGTAACATAACATGGCATAACAAATCATAACATAACATAGCATAACATAACTTAACATAACATAACATAACATAACATAACGTAACATAACATGGCATAACAAATCATAACATAACATAGCATAACATAACATAACATAAGATAACATAACATAAGGTAACATAACGTAACATAAAATAACGTAACATAGCATAACATAACATAGCATAACATAACATAACATAGAACGACGGAAAACCTGGCTCCTTGCCAGATTTCGTCAACGATCGACAGTGCAGCTGATTTTCTGGGTGAGTTACGGTTTTGTTAATTTTTCTTGCTTGTTTCTGCTTTATTTTTATTTCTGACTCTTTGAATATTGCATATAGGGAATTTTTTCGGTGCGAGAAGGAAAATTTCCTTTTTATCATTTTTAAAGTAGAATTTTGAAAAAAAAAACACTGCCAAGCGAGAACATAGGCGAATACCCTCACACACTAACAAGGGAACCACAATAAGTCACAGTGACCATTCCAAATGAAATGTACTTTTCTAGAATCATTCTCGGACGAAAAGTCCGAGTATGCCCATCGCAGCTGCCTAGACCCACTCTGAAAAAAGTTATAGGCATTTTTCTCTGATTTTCGTACCTATTGTACTCTCCAAAAAGCGCATTATTTTTACGAAAATCCGAAAACGGACCTCATAATCGTGTTCAGCGCCCAAAACTACCCCACTAAGCAAAGTTTGGTTGAAGGAACATTTTCGAAATTTTGTCCAGACTGATAGCGTTTTGGACTTGGACGGATTTTGTGTTGGGCGTTTATTTATGCGAATTAGAGGGCTCTCGAAGCGTTTTAGAAAAATATTCCAGATTTGACTAAAAATTCGCTCTGGGGGTTATTCGGGGTGCTGATCACAAATCTGAGGTTCATCTATCGATTTTCCGAAGTTTTCGACTGTATTCGTTCGCAGATTCCCATCGGGAGAGAATTTTATGGCAAATCGCGACTTTTGACGATTTCCGGAGTGCTACTATAGATCATGCTCAAATTGTTTCTCTGGAGGTTATTTGGAGTGCTGAACGCGAATCTGATGTTAGTTTATCGATTTTTGACAGCTTACGGTAGATTACGGTGGGTATACGGTAGTTTGGTCAGAGTCTCAAAGTTCCTATGTGGAGGCTATTTGGGGTGCTGAATACGAATTCGATGTCCATTACACGATTCTCGAATTATTAAGGTAGGTTTTGCCTCCTAAATGGCATGTTACCTACCGCAACCTACAGTAAACCTTAAGATTTCCACAAGCGAACCCCAGATTCGTGTTCAGCACCCCCAGATTATCCCTACATACATGTTTTTGACAAAATCCGAAGCAAAATTTAAAAACACCTTGAAAATTCCATGGGGCAATTCCTTACCTTGCCGCGAAGCTTTAAAAAACGCTCATAACCTTTTTCAGAGTGTGTCTAGGCAGCTGCGATAGGCATATTCGGACTTTTCGTCCGAAAGTGGTTCTAGAAAAGTACATTTCATTTGGAATGGTCACTATGACTTATTGTGGTTCCCTTGTAAGAAAAGCCCCTATCCACAATATTATAATAGTCAGAAACAAAAGTAAAGCAGAAACCAGCGTGAAAAAAAAGAAAAAGCATAGCTCAATCAGAATATCAGCGATGCTGTCGATCGATGACGAAATCTGGCAAAGTGCCCGGTTTTCCACCGCAGTTTTAGTGTGCCGCTCGCAACCGGACCGTAGCCTTTCAACATTGCGGTAAACTGTAACATAACATAACATAACATAACATAACATAACATAACACAACATAACATAACATAACATAACATAACATAACATAACATAACATAACATAACATAACATAACACAATAACATAACATAACACAACGTAACATAAAATAACATAACATAACGTAACATAACATAACATAACATGGCATAACATAACATAACATAACATAACATAACATAACATAGCATAACATAACATAACATAAAATAAAATAACATAACATAACATAACATAACATAACACAACATAACATAACATAACACAACATAACATAACACAACGTAACATAACATAACATGGCATAACATAACATAACATAACATAACATAACATAACATAACATAACATAACATAACATAACATAACACAACATAACATAACACAACGTAACATAAAATAACATAACATAACATATCAATAAAAACAGCATAACATAACATATAACATAACATAACATAAAAGAAAATAACGTTATATAACACAACAATACTCTACAATTCTATCGAAAAAAAAACTGCATGGATTGAATTGCAGGTTTCAACCATGCGCAGCCATTCCTTTGAAAAATGGTTAGGTTAGCCTGATTGAGGATTCAGCTCAGTTCCAATAAAACGTAAGTGTCTGTCTCTGCTGTTTACCTACAAGTGTTCCACTTCCATATCGGTCCTGCGCGGGCTATAAATAACCCGGAAAACCACATTTCCTGTCAGGGCCAAGAATAGCTCAGGCGGCGACCACGGCCTCAATCTGATTCTCTCTCTCGGGCGGCCGCGAACTTTCCGCCATGATAGTTGAACGATGAACGGTGGCCGATCTTCGGACGCGTGATGTAAGCGACCGGAAATGTCCGTCTTTGATAGAAAAACATGCTACATATACCTCGCGGTCGTTTCACAGGAAGTATTACGTTCATATTGAATTACATAACTGTTTATAAACAGTCTGACTTCAGCCGGTGGCGAGGTGTCATACAACAGAACTCTGATGAGTTTCCGTAACCAGTCATACTTTCCCTGCCTTCTGGATGACTGTTGGAGGTTAATACTACATATCCGGAAAACCCCACTTCGAGGTCAACAAACTCGGCGAACTTGTGTCAAAACACCAGGAAATCCCAACCAAATTCTCTGTTTTTCTGAGGGAATCGCAGTTAATAGGGTGGGATTGACGGATTATTTGTATATAACATCATATCCACCTAGTATTTGGTTACTTACCTGATTCACGCCAATGCAATAGTTTCCTTTGTCTGATAGTGTCAACGCAGAACTCGCCTGTCGTTACAGTTTCCGGTGCCAAAGCTGACTGTAACATTGGGACAAATGCAGTAATTATGTATGTGTGTAATGTGACTAAAAATAGAATATCAACAATAGTGAAAACACTGTGACTCATACGAAAGGATCCAATTTGGCTGAAAAAAGGATTAAATCCACGCTTGATTACGGTGGAACGCAGATAATAATTTGGTTGAGAGTTCCATAGTCTCCACCCCGAAATCGCCAGCAGCGGCGACTATATAAAAGGCTTGTTTTCCGTCTAGCCTTGCCTACCATTTCGACAACGGTGTCGGCACATTCGTTTGAATTTCGCATGAATGGCTTTTCCTTTCTTTCCCGATTCTATGAAACTTTTAATCTTGTAACTTGCATACCGTGTTTTCTCCTCCAGACATGTATTCCGAAAATCCGATTGTCGACTGAAAAGTGCATACAAAGTGGCGATATTATTGTTATTATTATTATTATTATTATTATTATTATTATTATTATTATTATTATTATTGTTACTATTATTATTATTATTATTATTATTAGCATGCATGCTAAGGTGCATCGAAAAAAAATACGGAGCGTACGAAAACAGATCACCCATTTGCAGTAGCCACAAGGAATAAAACGAAAACGAAAAGTGGAGGCACTTCATTATTAACATCTAAAAAGCTCATTGTGCCCTTTCTAATGGAGGAGTTGCACTCTCAAACCTATTCCGACAAAGCATTGTGAAATGAATCACACATAGAACCACGAGGAAGTGAAAAAAATCAGATGGATGACGCTAGGAAGACGCCATTTACACGAGCACTAGGGCATTAACGTAAATTCTGACACCAAGTTTTCGGACTTTAGGTATTCCCTACCCCTAACAACTTAGCTTCAAAGCCACCAAAAAAAGTTCAAGTTTCGGTTGACGAAACAAGAAGCGTTTGACGAAATACTATGAGAAAAAGCTGAACAGAAACACCAATTTTTGGATGAGAAAGAACAATGAGGAACTTCCATCCTTTTCATAAAACAATAGCTACAACAACACAAAAACACAACATGAACCAAGGCAGCTCGGCAGATGAGGCTCATATTGTCATCAATGATTTAAATTTATCCAGGAATCGGTCTATTTTTACTCCACTCAGTTTATTTGTCGATCAAATTAGTCTGGAGATTACAAGGCTGCTCAGCGAAGGTATCACGGTCATGTTGACATGGTCTCTGGCTACTTCCGCGGGTTCAATCTCCGCCGCTGTTGCTGCTTCTCGTACTCTGAACGTTTAATCCCACGAGTAAATTTGGTTCACTGCTATCTGGATCGAGAATCAGCCTGATCACTGATTGGCTATTTTTTGAACCATTTAATTACGTGGGACTAACTAGGTTCATTTCGATGGCTTTGCTAAAAAAACAGGGCGAGTATCTGAAATCTCACATAACACCACATCCTGGACTCCTAGCATTCATCACAGCTCAGGGCTCCTATTTTGACGAAGATAAAGAGGATTGGTAAGGTTGGGATAATACTTCCAGCGACGAGCGAACATCAATATCGACCGGGAATCTATGCGCTTAAGGCCTCTTTCAGAATTCGGTCGCCGCGCGACGCAATGGGATTATAATCATGAGCATCGATCGAGATCGCGTCGCATGCCGATCTGTATTGAAAACATGCCATCGCGTCGCACAGCGATCGCGCTCTGAAAGAGGCTTAATATGCTCTGTCGCTGTCGTTGGTCGCGGGAAGTATTATCCCGGCCCGAACCAAAAAGAATTGGGTATTGCCCTAAGAGTAACTCCCACTTAGTGCAAAGGTCACCTAGGCACAGAAATTTAGAGTGTCAGCACTAGTTTCGCGAACATTTTCAAAGAAAATGATGTACACAATGATGAAGGAACCACACATAAAAACACATAAAAAACCAGTGCAATACAATAAGGAATCCCAACACAGAATAAAAAAGGGAATACAAAACGCTGAAGAATCTAGAGTGTAGCAAAAAAAAGGATCAGAAAACCTACTCCAGCACAACAAGCGGGATGAAAGTCAAAGCTGAAACTGTCGTCTTGGTAGCTGGTTGCAGTGTGCGACAAAGTATGGCACAGTTCAGAGCATTCGAGGTATGACACCCCATCAAAACACGTCGCCGCGATGGGAGCGTGCCAACTGTTTCTGCGATGGCCGCCGCCGATGCTGGTCCCTCCTCAGTGCTAGATGACATGCCTGTCGCTCATGACGGCTACGTAATATAATATGAATCTTAGCTGTGGGAAGCGGTATCCTCCCCATTCCGAGTGTCGAACTACACTCCTTCACCAACTGGAATAGCTCCCTTTTTCATTAGGAAACAATCCTTCACGCAAATGATAGTTCCTCTAATACAAAAACCAAAGTCAAAAAATTTTGATAGCTAGCGAAACTTAGGGAAGTTATGAGTCACAAAGAGCTATGTAAGGTTCAACAACAGAACAAACAAAAGGATATCTTAAGGTAGCTGAGCTGAATACAAAACCTATGGGTCAGGCAAGGCTCGAACCTGCATTGCATCGCTTTCCTGGCGAGAGTGTTACCATTGCACCAACGACACCCTCTTTTCGCTGGTCAGCTATATTCAAGAACAAAGAAAAGGGTAGTTATGGACCGTGGTTGTTCCGCGCCACTGTGGCTGAGTGAATATCGATTACTTGCGGTGGACCGAAAATCTGCCAACACGGCTGGGGCGCAAAACCGCTCTGGAGCGTGATATTTTTTGAGCGATACAGTTAATATGTGAAAGGCAGTTTATGTTCTCATGTTAGTCCAAATGGTGTGGCTAATGATAATTCACAGGATTACGGTAACATTTGACTATTTATCCTCTTTACCACGAGCACTGTTCTTATCTGGGTCAAATTCCGGTCCGCAATTGCGTCTCGACACACTTTGCGGCCGCACGCTCCCGAGTCAGAATAGCTTCCAGCGCCGCAGCCGCCGATCTGCTGACTCTAGGTAGGTTTTGGAAACTGTAAACTAAGAAAAATGGAAGGAAATTGTACAAAAAAGCCATATCGAGTCTGCTTTGGCGCTGGAAACCCGACTGACTCGAGCGCGTGCGGCTGCAATGCGTGTCGAGACGCAATTGCGGACCGGAATTTGTCCCAGATAAGCACAGTACATATCTAACCCCTTTTTAACACTTAATGGACCGCGTGTCCACACTGCGCACTCACGCAGAAAACTCAATTTTTTTTCGTTTTACTTCAAGAAAAACGGATTTCCCCCAATTATTGCTTTTATATCTATGCTTTATACAATTTCCATAACTGATATGCAGCTATTGAGCGCCAAATATTTTTTTTGATATAGCCAATATCAACAAAAAATCAGTTTAAAACCTCATTGAAGTGATTGGTCGTGGAGCGCGCGGTCTCCTAAGTGTTAACAAGTTCTCGTTTTTGGTATCTGACACTCTCCTAACCTTTGCACACAGCTCTTTCTGCAGTTGGCGTACTGTAGCAAATTTCTAGCGCTAATTACACAAACGGAAAAACCCAAACAAAGCTGAGGTCTTTTTGTTCACCTACCGTACTCTCAGCGGAGGCGACGCATCAGTCGGGCTCGCAACAAGTGATTTAGGCTTTCTCTCTCTCCCGTGTCGATACTGTTCTCTCAATCATGGCGCTATCATTTCGGGGGCAAAAAAAGGGAAACCGGTTTGCGTGCTGCTTGAGTTTATGCTGTGCCCCCTACGCGCCGGGCGCACGTGAATTATAATACTTCAAGGCGTTGCGTTGTTGTCCAGTCGCATATAAAAACGCGCCACCGCTAACCCAACCCCCAACCTATAGCGGCGGGCTGACCACTTCCTGTTTTTTTCTTATTGCCTGCTCGCGGTTATTCATTAGGTAAAGGTACATGAGTACCTTCCATTCTACCTACTATTACCGTAATCACCATGAAATTAGACGTAATTTTAAAAGTATTGCACACTCTGCCACAGACAAAACTATGCTGAATACGAATCTTTTGTTGGCTGCAACATTTTGAAACCTTTCCGCCTCTGTTTATATCAAACCATACCATCTTACCCCAATATTGAGCGTCAACTTTCGGGCGCCTCACCAGAAAATTTGCATTCTTTTGACGCCTAGGTTTTACTCTAACTATAAGACTACCCATCCCTTCAAGACTAGTGAACTTAGCAACCCAAAACAAATAAGTCAGTTCTTGACAATGTCAAAATATTCAATCTCCTAATGTAATTAATCTCCAGGTCCAGTTCGGGGCATGGGAAGGAGCCCTAATCAATAATCGATTTTCTTGTGATTGACACCTGCACCGCGGAGGGTGGCTGGCTCTAGATGTTTTTCCAGCCAACACACCATCAAAACACCAAAATACTCTTCTCACAAACTCGTCAGATTACAGTACAATTGAAGTCGCCTCTCTTGATCATAAGACACGAAAATGGGCGGGACTTATCATCAGAAGAGGCGTTAGGTAACTTTTCAACACTCTTAAATCTCCGACCTCAGGTCGTTAAAACTTGCACATACTCAGTTCGTAAAATTTGACACGATAAGCGCATACTCTCACGGAATTTAGGCACCGCCTATTTCCGTTCCTAATCGCCCAATGTTCTGCATTTATACGAATTCACACATCCCTTTCAGAGGTTGGTTATGGGCATGAACTCTATTCAACCGATTGAGTTGGCTCGCAGCTCAGGTATGTTAATTTATATTTTTCGAATAATAAATGTTTTTTTATTTAAAATATTGATTGCCCCAAATTTCAGGGATGGTGAAAACCCCATATGTGCCACCAGAGCCGCTAACCTGCGGTCAGAAAGTTAAGAGATGGTTTCGCAAGTATTTCCTAGAAGGTGCGCTGAGATAGACTTTCGATCGATTATCCAAAATCAATAACTGCTTTATTGAATCCTCCAAAATTCAGGTCAGCATCTTGAAGACGACGCCGCGCAGGAATTGGCGAATCTGCCAGAGAACCCCACCTGGGAGGACCTGGTCTTTATTAAGTATCGAAAATTCGTCGCCGTCGCAATTCCCTTTGTGATTATGCAGGTAGATACAGCGAATAATCAATAACTTAATAGCGAATCGATAAATTACACCTTGTAGACAATCTGGTGGATGCTGGCCATACGATACAACTTCTTCCAATGGTATCCTGACTACTGGCATATGCCTGTGACAATGATTCTCGGATCATTCGTAGGAGGTGTGTGTGAAAAATCAATCTATACATATTGATTGGGTTATATAAAAACTATCGATCAATATGCAAACATTCCTTCTTCAGGCATAACATCTGAAGGAAGTGGTGCTGTGGCTTTCCCCGTGATGACATTGGCGTTGCATATTTCGCCAGGAATTGCAAGAGATTTCTCCATTATGATTCAATCAATTGGTAGGCGGTCGATTATCGATTTTTTGTTGAGCGGATGAATATCGATTTCTTCAGGAATGACATCGGCGCTGATGTGCGTGCTCTTTATGAAGGTGAAAACTGAGCATCGAGCGATCATTCTCGGCACACTCGGCGCGGTTCCCGGCTTCGTGATTGGCGTGCACTTCGTGAGTTTCTAAGAGAAAATCGATATATTGATCTGCCGAACTGAAAATGTTGTATTGCAGATCGATCCCCTTTTCACCGGTCCACAGAAGAAGATGATGTTCGTGTCAATCTGGACCGCGTTCGCAATCGCGTTGGGTATTCTGAACTCGCAAAGCAAGCGCACCACATACAAGATCATCCCAGAATTCTGCTTCTGGAAAGGACTCGTGCTGTTCATCACCGGATTCGTTGGAGGTAAGGATGTTCGAAATTCTACTCTAAGGCCAATAGGACTCTATGGATTCTGGTGATTGAAAAAATCGATAAATCTTTATAAATCAATCAATATATCGAATTTAGGAGTGGTTTTCTGTAATGAATATTTTTTGTTCTCTTAGAGTTGCTAAGATCACGAAAAAGGGAAAGCAGAAGAACAGAATTAGAAATGTGAGAGTTCACATTCATTTCGCTTAAATCAATATATCGATTGTTTGGACTAATTTTGCGCCCTGAATGGTTTCATTGCATATGAATGTCATTTTTACAGGGGTTTTCATAGTTACTGTGGCTGCTATGAGTGGCAACTCGAAAACAATTGTTTGAACAGCATGAAATCCTACTAGCTTGTTTCCAATACACAAAATCAATATATCGATTCTTGAAGAAAACTCAATGGATAAAAATATCATCACGCCATGCAGCAGACCCTCTAGGGTATTTTTACAAGTTTCTTAGGGTTCTATCAACTGCTTAGGAAAGCATAAATCGCCACTGGCCTTATTTAAATCAAAAATCAATATATCGATTTCCAATTAGAAGTAAAGAGGTGGGGAGGTCATTCTCACCCTTATAAGTTAGAAATTAGTAAGCGAACTTTCAGGTTTGTAGAGCTATAGTGACTGCTCAAAGAGATGAAATTTCAGGAAAAACTTGAAAAATGTCAGCCCATCAATTTGTTTTTTTTTCTGCGAGAAAATCAATATATCGATCTAACTATGTGTTTTCAAATTCCTGAGGAACAGACCTATAAATAACTATTTCATTCTTAAGCTATGTTGACCTCCTAAAAATGAGGGCTAAGGGGTAACTGTGATTCCATGCTCATTTCACCTGACTAAAAAATCAATACATTGATTCTATGAAGGACTTCTTTACCTCTGGTTAGTGCAAGGTCATACATATATGTGTAGTGTGAACTCCTGGTTAGTAGAACAGTAGTTTCTAGTTTATATGACAAAAAAGTCTGGCAAAGGTCCTGAAAGAGTTAATGTCTCGTCTCAACACAAAAATCAATATATCGACTTTTCAGGAGTGTTCGATGCGTTTGCCGGCTCCGGCATTGATATCTGCATTTTCTCGATTATCACGTTGTTGTTCCGAGTTACCGAGAAGACGGCCACACCTACAACTGTAGTGCTTAAAGGTCGGTTCTACCGTATCCACAAGTCACTTATTCAACGCAATATTACACCATTGGGGAGAAGGTTGGCCCCGCTTTGTTCAACTGCCGCTTAAGAATTCTCGTGATTGCGTCGAAGTAAATTTACGATATGGCGGACGGGGTGGCTGGGTGTTAACTAATGATCGAGAACCAGTTGACGCGCTGTCTATTGGGTTGATACGCAGTCACAAACAAACTAAGTGAAAACACAAAAATAGATCGACGGGGGCAACCAGTGGAAAAGATCTATGAGACCAAAAACTCGAACACTGGAGGGGTTATCAGTGCAGTTGGGAACTTGAAAATCATTCTGATTATTTGAGAGAGATATTATTTAGCCTGTAATTTCAGGTATAAACGCCGTGATTGGCTTCTTCTATCGTGCGGCCATGATGGGCGACGTCTCCCAGATGGCGTGGACATACTTCGCCCTGTCGGTGCCCGTATCGTCGATTACGGGACCAGTCGGCAGTTTCTTGGGTTCACATCTCCATCGACAAGTGGTTGCCGGTTTCGTCTACGTGCTCGAGGTGGTCGCATTGATCGGATTCCTCCTCACGAAACCCGGATGGCAGCTGATTGCTGTGGGAGGTAAGCGTTGGCGTCAATCAAAAAATCGATAGTAATCAATTTATCGATTTTTTCAACAGGTTGCATCATCTTTGGCGGTTTCGTGTTCTTCTCCTGTATTTCGAAGTCCGGTCAGATCCTGATGAAGAATGTCGACGAAAAACAAGCGAAACGCCAAAGGCAGGCTGGAGGCGTCTGATTGGTTGTCTGTTACTGGTTGTCGTCGACTGTGATTGGTCGATTTGTTTCTGGCGTCATCACGCCAGCTTAATTTGCTTTTACTAGAGATTTTTTCTTTGAACTTGTACATATTATTTTGTTCGATATTGTGATGATCTCGTGAATGAAAATTTTAAACTATATGAATTTGAGTATTTCGGCAGTAGACATCAGGTTTCAGAAAACTAGGATTTGAAGACAACTTCAGGATAGGTTGAGGATCATTTATATGAATCTTCCTGAAAAACTTCTAAACATACCAAGTTGAGTAAGGACTTAGCTTTAGAAACTCTTAGGAAATTCGGAGAAAAAATCTCGTTGAAAAACTCGACTTTATTGGAACAACATTCTGTTTCAGACATCGTGCACAGTTTTAGTTTGATTTTTTCAAATTGACATTGATTGGACAAATCAGCAGAAATTATGGCATAACTTGACCAACAAGTAAGGGACATTTCGAAAACATCCAGCAAAAGTTCAGCGAAAGCTTCAAGACTGGCGAGGTAAAAGCTTCTAGTTGAAGATTCACGCCTTTGTACGCGTCAAAGACGAGTGAGAATTGAACACCAAAACATGCAGTCTCCTCCCATTTTTTCTACTGTTCCCGCCTCTCAAAACAAATTGTCCAAAATGATTGCTCCAATACGGTCACTCTGACCAGTTTTTGATAATTTCAGCGATACAAGTATAGTACACTTTGCTATTTCAACCGAGCGGGTGTGCCGCGGCGAAAGTCGTCTCCTTCCAGTCCAATTGAAAAAAGGTATTTCCCCACTTGCAACTAGCTTTTGCTAGTTTTTCTTTAGCTTCTAATATCCTAGCCTTTAAAGGCAGTGTTCACGATGAAAATCGTTTTTCTGTTTTTGCGCCTATCTTGAAAACGGCCCCATGCTGATTCCAATGGTGTCTCTCAAATCATACAAGACCTTCTGTGAACGCAGGTATGGTCCCTCAAAGATTGAGCTATGGAAACATGGTGGACGAGTTGTCCGAGGCTTGTAACTTCCGTCTTTTGCAGCCGATCTATGCGAGCTGACCTGAGTAAAGAGAGAAGCTGAGAATGAAGGGAAGAACGGGGCTATTGATAGAAAATTATCGCTCATCTCACGATCTCGAGCATTCATTTGTTCACGTCGGTGGGCGTGTGATGCGCTTTTGGGGTTTTCAATGCGCTCGAAGTTGCAACTTCGGGCTCTTTTGAGGCTCTTCCTGGCTCGTTTTCATGCGTTCTTTCGACGTTAACGTTACAGAGTGTCCCTCCACTACCCAATCCTAGTGGAATTTCGAAAACTTTTTTCATCGTGAACACTGCCTTTAAATCATGCCACTATATCAATCCCATTTCCAAGCGAGCATGCTGCTTTTGAAGTCTTCGAAGCTATGGGCAGCTTCATTCAACTCCGCTGCAGAGAAAGTTCTCGAAACGGATTTGGGACTAATGGCAAAGCTTTGAAACAACTTTTGGGATGCTTTCGGGATGATTTTCCAATCATGACACATACAGGCTATAAAACGGCGAAGTTCACATGGTTCCTACGCGTACTGGTGCGGAGCGAAGGTTAGAGACAGTGAGAGAGCGGAGGGCAGATGGAGGCCGCAGCTCCGCGCGCGCCGCTCGCACCTCGAATGACGATAATTGCGACGTTTCATAGAGGGTACAGATGTGATCTTTGACAAAATGAGGAGGAAAATCGAGACATGGGAAGTTACATTACAACTCTCAGAAACACCTTAGGACTCTTGGGGATCATATGCAGTGGAACATGAAAAAACAAAGGAAGAAAATCAGTTTGCCTAGAAATGCAGCAACCAGGTCAAAGGATGCGAGCATGCCGGTTCGGTGGAGAAGGGATGGCATGTGGATCGAATCCACACCGCGGGTGTGGCTAAGGAGCAGTTCGAGTGACACGCGCGAAACGCGAGACGGAAAAACGCTGCGCGTGTGCGTCGTCCTCGGGGCGCGTTAACCGAGGGCCCTCAAGAAAAGTATTTGTTGTTCTATTCTAGCCGTCCTCCTGCATTATTTTCGCATTTAGGTCCTGTTAAATTGTTTACAATAAACTTTCTTAGGCGCAATGCTTCTCATACCCTCGTATCAGTGGAGTTCGCACTTTTATAAAAGTTTTTAAAAGGTTTTTTGTTCGCTTTTTGAAGCGGAATGGGAGATGATAGTAATATTGATTCCGAAGCCGACCCCACGTCTGACACAACAATAACATGAAGAAAATGCGAAAATTGATAGAGGGGAGCGGCTAAAATGGAACAACAACCACAACTTTTTTGAGGGTCCTCGGTTAACGAACCCCAAGGAGGACGGGCGCGCAGCGTTTTTCCTTCGCGCGCGTCGCGTGTGTCAGCCGAACTGCTCCTTAGCCACACCCGCGGTATGGATTCGATCCACATGCCTCCAACTCGACCGGAGCTCCCATACAGCTCCTATTCAACATATCTGTGCAGCAGGTGTTGCATTAATTGTGCACTAATGTGCACATATATTTCATCCGATGGCTAAAATCGCGTCGGATCGGATTATTAGATATTGCCAATTGCGTGACACCGGCTATTCGGAAGAAACGGATACTGACTCAATAAAATTCCGAATAATGGATCATACCCGTAACGTGATTCTCCAAACGGATCGGACCTCGCTCTGGAGTTTGCCAACGCCGTGAGTTTCACAGGCGCCTCACAATGAGAGACGCAGCTGGCAGAAAAGAAAGTGGAGAACAGGAACTATACAAGCGCACCCTACATACAGTACCCAGCAAATTTTTTTTGCAAGAAAAAAGCGTTTTGCGGCGTTTTTTTGTGCTCACAAAGCGCCGCATCGCCATAACTCACTTCGAAATTGACTAAATGAGTTTCTTTCAGGTGGTCTTTGTGTTCTTTTCAGTGAGGTGAGTGGAATGGTATGTTAAGAAAGTCTTTTTAAATCTATTTTTGGTTTAGAGATGTGGTTTACCTTCTTAAACTCACATCGACCACAGGTCAAAACACGACTTATATCTACTATCATGACCGTCTGATCAGTTCATTGCGAGGGAATCAGTGGTGCAAGTATGCACTTTTCGACACACTAGTACATACTGGAGTTGAATCTATTATTTTGTAACACTATCGTATACGACTCAATCGAGGCAAATCATAGATGACTTCAAAATTGAAAACGGATCACCTAAAAGCAAGTTATGGCATAGCGGCGCTTTGTGAGCGCAAAAAACGCGACAAACCGCTTTCTCTGCAGAAAATTTGCTCAGTACTGTAAAAGTGAGACAAAAGCTAACAAGAAGAAGAAGAAGAGTTGGTGAAGCCAACCTTAACCTACATTAATTTTCTTCCCACCGACAAGTTTTGAACCAAATCTGGGGCTTTGACCTAGCTATGTACAGTGTCCCACCGTAACGTATCTCAAAGGCAGTGTACGTGAGAAAATCCGCATCAGATTTTCTTGCTATTTTGTGAAAGTTAGGCCTACGAGGTTGTGATATAGATCAAATAGGTCAAACAAAACACTCAAATTTTGAAGAGAGACTTGTTCGAAAGTCTTGGAGCATTCAACTTTCTTTTTTACGCCTATTCTGGTGTGTTGTGTGTAGTATACTTATGTCGAGTCAAGTCATCGAGTCTTGGTATCGACTGCAACAGTCGACATCGAGTCATTCGACTACTTGATTATTCAAAATTTCAAAAAATCGAGTGAGTCGAAAACTTGATTGTTCGAAATTTGGAAAAACCGAGTTAGTGGAAAACTCGATTATTCGAAATTCTAGAAAACCGAATTAGTCAAAAACTCGATTATTCGATTTTTTGACAATCCGAGTTAATCGAAAACTCGATTATTCGGAATTTCGAAAAACCGAATTAGCCGAAGACTCGATTATTTGATATACCCTAATAGTCGATTGAGCTTTCGGCTTTTAAATTACTCCATATAGTGAATCGAAAATGAGCCACCGACAGGGTCAAACAATGATGGAATTTCTCCAAAGTGAATTCTCCAGTTCTCTAAGTTCTCCAAAGTTCACCAACTAACTTTAGAAATTGGAAAGAGGTCGCAGGTCGCCTGTTTTTTTCAATTAGTTCCTTCTCATTATCAAATTAGCTCTACCACCACACAATATTTCTTACACTACCGCGAGTTGTTCAGACCTGTTTTCCAACAGCTGGCGACCTAAATGCTCGTCAGAATTGCAAATGTCCAATAAGCCAAAAATTGGTTTTTGGGGCCTTCTACATAGTGTCATGTACATTACTCTAATGGGCCGCTGCTAAGCGGTTCAGTAGAATAGACTAAAATTGGAGATGCAAAAAAAGCAAAGTCACTCCTGTAAAGGGAGAAATAGGAAAAGCTACCCGTTGGAAAAAGTGGTGTTGGAAGACCGCTTTTTTTCAAATCGCTTTTCAGCCTCGGTTTTCATTTCTAGAAGGCGGCAATCGATCAAAAGTGCATCTACTGGATGGTCATCGGAAGCTACCTTACCTGAATTTTTTCAACAATTTTCTTTCCAGATTTTTCACCTCACCATATGGTGAAATGAAGACATTGTGAGGTGAAAAATCTCAGAGAAAAAATTCAAAAAGTCAGCTGATGTAATTTTCGATACCTAGTCAGTATAGTGCACCTTCTGCCCGACTGCCACCTTCTAGAAGTGAAATTCAAGGCTAAGAAGGTCATTTTGAGAAAACTGCATTCTATCACAACCTTTTCCAACGAGCAGTTTTTTTCTATTTCTCCCTCTACAAGATCTACTTTGCTTTTTTCTGTTTCTATCCTCTGTTTCGAAATCAAATTCATTTCTGTTCATCGCGTGGGTCTGCGCGCCTACCCTTATGGACTTACCCTTATCCTCGACTAGGAGCTCTGGAGGGGATTTCACATGGAATGAATAATGTGTTGGCCTTGTTTCCGGTGGTATTGCAAGCTAGACCAGATTCTCGCGACACGACCAGTGAACCTCACAGATTATCAGAATGTGTCGGAAAATCATTCCCAGTTGTTTCTAGTCCGTATCAGCCTTCACTTCTTGTCAGTAGGTCGACGCAGGCTTGGGGTCTGGCCGATCATGACATTTTTCTAGAACGGCCGGCCGGCTTGCAGGACCTCAACCCAGTGAAAAACGTGTGAGGTATTCTTTGGCGGTTGATCTTCATCCTCAGGCAATCGCGGGGGTCGGTGGCAGGTTAAAACGCCCCTTTCCGAATGAAATTGATCCGATGCGGCTGATCGGCGGAGGTTTCGGCATGACTCATAACTGCCGAAGTTTTCGTGGTGATGTCTCATATGTGGCGGAGTTTTTGGGGCGACGTGTTGCAGTGTCTGCACTGTTTTTCTCTAGTACTCTCTCGTGAAGAGCGCGGATTCGGGAGCCCACAATGTATACGGTGCACTGGAATGTGACGTGTTTCTGCTTATCACGGTTGACAGCGCGGGATATCGACGCTTTGGCGGGCGTCGGTGGCAGGTTGACAGGACAGTTGTGCTGCCTCTCAACCTGCCACCGACGCCCGCGACTGCAGGAGTGTTAGAGGGTGGTCGGTGGGAGATGATTAGGCGGAACTTTCGGTGTGAACGGGTCAAGGATGACGTGGCATTGTAGGGTCGGTGGAAGATTGACACGCGGAGTTTTCGGCATAAATGGGGGAGTTTTCGGGCCTTGCCCGGCCCTTTTTTCGTTTCGAGCGGGAGCACGCTACCTGTTCATTTCCTCTCAACCGGCCACCGAACCCCGCGAGTGTGTGAGTCCAGAGTATTCAATTCGAGCGTGTGGCTTGGTTTGAACTGGCTGTTCTACCCGAATGGGCGCAGTTGGAACATTAGAAACAGAGACGACCTTAAACTCCATACATTTTCGCCTTTCTATTGTGGGAAACTCGCTGAAAATGAGGAGTGTTCATTAGCCAAGTTTAGATGCGAGGCTCTCTTGACTGTAAATTGTCGTGGCGCTTCTGCTCCTCGTGCTATGTAGATGATCGACTCAGAACCCAGCAATTCGGACCTTCAGAGCAGTTTTCACGGGGCTATTGTATGGTATAAACGTAACATTGAGATCTCAAGCTCCGTCAACTATCTCTACCTACAATTATGTAGTTTACAAAATTGGATCAAGAAGAAAAAAAATTAAATTTGGTTTTTGAACAAAAAAACGCTGCCTTCAATATTCTGAAAATCGATAACTGCACGTCAGATTCGTTTTCTGCACCCCAAACAGCCATACAAAGACATTTGATCGATTTCTACTATAGCATTCCAGAAATTGTCACAAGTCGCCTTTTGCCGTCAAAATTCTCCCCATGAGAAGTATCGAACGAATCCTACCGAGAATTTTGAAAAATCGACAATTGAGCTTTAGTTCCGTGATTAACAACCCAAAGAGTTTCCATGACGACACTTTTCGCCATGCCTCGGCTCAAATAAATCCGTTCAAGCTAGCAATCAATCAAACTCTTTTCGCCAACTCGATTGATTGTGCATGTCTTATATGCATAATTTAACAGTGAGACATGTGTATCCCCTGGGTCTGAGTCAAATTTACTGTGGTCCATCGCGCGCTTGTGAGGAGAGGTGGGAAAGAATACTTTATATCTCATCTTAAAGGCAGTGTTCACGATGAAAAAAGTGTTTGAAATTCCACTAGGAATGGGCAGTGGAGGGACACTGTGTAACATTAACGTCGAAAGAACACATGAAAACGAGCCAGTAAGAGCCCCAAAAGGGCCCGAAGTTGCCATTTTGAGACCAAGGCAAACCCCAAAAGCGCATTTTCCGCCCATCAACGTGAACGAATGAAAGCTTGGAATTGTGGGATGAGCGATGGTTTCCGATTATTGGCCCCGTTCTTCCCTTCATTCTCGACTTCTCTCTTTACTCTGGCCAGCTGGCAAAGATCGGCGGCAAAAGACGGAAGTTAGGCCCTAGTTATACACCAGCGGAATGAAAACGTCTCGCGATGACATTGCCGCCGCTTGCTGCGTGAATCAGAAACTCGTCTGCAATGTTGCGTCTTTGGCGTCTTTGACGCAATACTGCAGACAAAAAATTTCCAGGCGTTTGTAACGGTATTTTATCGGTTTTTTCGCTTCTGACACTTTTTAATTGCAGAATAGCACTAATAATCAATTCCTCTCCTCATTACAGTGCTCGTTATGTCGTTTTGGTAATGTTTTAGCAATTTTAAATCTGGAAAATAATCAGCTGGTGGAAATCGGCAAATTTCCAGCAGGGCAGGTCCCGCAAGGATACAGTATACGGTGCCGCGGCGTGTATAACTGCTCTGTGCGGCCTTCCGGCGCGTTTTTCTGCGACTACTGTTCCTTTTGGCATGCCTGAGCACAGTTAGGGCGCATATAAGTGATAGTTGTCTTGCTATTTCCGCAGCGTCCCGCCGGTGTATAACTAGGGCCTTACAAGCATCGGAAAACTCGTCCACCATTTTCTCTAGCACATCTCTAGCATATCCACAAATTCTCTAGCTCAATTTTTGAGGGACCATAACTCCGTTCCCAGAAGGCCGTGTACGATTTCAGAGACATCGTTGGAATCAGCATGGGACCGTTTTCAAGATAGGCTGGAAAACAGAAAAACGATTTTTATCGTGGACACTGCCTTCAAAAGGCCACTTAGTCCAAAATTCTACCCTTGTGAGAGCAGCTTTCTAATTGAATAACATCACGATATTCCAGCCTTTCAAAGCGTTTTTCAATTTTTTTCACCATTGAACTGTGTGTAATAAATCTTATCATAACCATTGCAGCAGCGATTTTTTCGCATCTGGTTGCTCCCTCCCAGACTGAAAAAATTAGGCAGAAGCTCTCCTTTTAATCTAAAAACGTGTGATCCATGTTGAAGTTCCTTGACATTCGACATTTCCATGTGATTGTCAGCGCACACATGTGGCTTCCGGGTTCATCGACATCGACGGCGCGCGGTTCATTGTCGTTGAACGTTCACGTCATCTGACCACGAACCATCTCCCAACTGCCTATCTCTCAAATCGTTGATCTGTCCCATCATCATCATTGTCTGTCCCCGACAAACCATTTTTGTGTAATGACACTGCTTCCCCTTCCAACAGAGAACTAACCAACTGATAGATATCTATTCTGGCATAAGTTCAAATACAGCATGTAGTACATCCGGCACTAAGTATAACCCCTCGGAGAAAGTAGAAGTATAAACGTCAACAGCGCTTACGCGGACAGAGTCAAAGAACTGGATCTAGCAAAAAATGAAAATAAGCATGCCTTTGGTCCTTGGTCTCTCTGCAAGATGATGTACTATCGATCGGATGTCAGCAGCTGGTAATGCCTGACTACGGAAACCATTTAAAGGCTGTGGTCACGATGAAAAACGTTATAGAAAAACTACAAAATCAGCTTAGATCAAAAACAGCCGAAAAACTATGAAGGTAGAGCGGTGAAAAACGGGCTAGAATTAGAGTTTCTAGGGCCCAAAGAAGCTGTTTCGTGCACACGTGCACAGCGATGACCAAAAAGATCGCCGTCTCATGCCGATCAGTCAAAAATCATCGACATTCAGAGGAAGAAACAAATGCAAATTTACCTAACTAAAACAGTAGAGAAATGAAAGAAAGAATTCCAGTCAATGTTTTTGACTAGATGTGTACATAAATCCAAAGCTTCATTGATTGAAATTCAATTTCAAGCCAGCTGATGTTCTTGATATAAAAGGTCATCGATGCCGATGATGTGGAGTGGGCTCGTCCACCATCGAAGAACAAGAAAGTTCAGGCTTCAAATTTGGCCCAAAACAGTGGTTTTTTCGCGATTTTTTCTTATAGGTCCTACTACTTGAGACCCAGGAAAGGATTTGGAGAGAAAAAGACGACAAGCATATTTGATCGCGACCACTGCCTTTAAGCCTAGTCCTAGGTTCGCAAAATGAAATACGAAATGAAAATGCTCACGCTAGGAGCAGCTAGGGTTGTAAGCGACTCCGGCCTAAACCTACATATATCTGAAAACGTTATAGGCTCGAAACGGTCGGTTGCAGTAGTAAAATGACTCTCTACGTAATGCAATCTACCATCAAAGTTGTAAACACCGGAAACGGACCTTATAGTCGTGCTCAGCGTCCCAAATTACCTCCTTTCTGATCGCATTTGAGCGTGAAAAAATTGCGACTTCCGAACCCATAAAAATGAGATCGGTTCTCCGGAGGTCAAAAAGATTGGCCAAAAACCTCGCCCATGGGGTTTCGGGGCGTTGAACACGAAAATAAGGTCCGTATTCTGTTTTCCGAACGACTAAGGTTAGCTAGGTGCCATTATAGCTACAATACCCGCACTAATTTTTTTCAAAAAAGCCGCAAAAGTCACGAAATCGCGACTTTTCGTCATAATCCCGTTTGAGCCGAGAACGGGACGTCGGTGGTGTTTTCGTTCACTCGATTTTTCTTTTAAACTTGTATGCCTTGTTCGCAGGTCAAGAAATGTGTGTGCTAAAATTGAAGAGCTCTCGAAGCTGATTTCAAATATGCCCCTTGCTCCCCGAACGGGTCACTTTGAGACGAGTTATGACGAAAAGTTTTCCGAGTAAATTAGTGCGGGTATTGTAATGTAGGACGCTGTTCCCCTGGAAAACTGAAATCGGTCCACAAAAAATTGAATGTATTTGTGTTCAGCGTCTATAATATCCATTGTACCTTATCGACAAGTTTGAAATCACTGCGTTATAAAATGTTCGAGTAGGACGCACGATGTGATTTCAAGGCCAAATATGAACGTTCCACAAAATGCAGAAAGTTTGTCGTGGAGGGGATTTGAACGCTAGTGTCACGTCTGTGAGCCTAGCTTCTTTACAATTACACCCCGAACGCTCCCTGCTCCACCTCCGGATATAAGAGGCAGGACCTCACTTCTCGTCTGGACCTCCTCCTATACATAAATAAGTAAAACTCAACACGGGAGGTAACTCAATCAGCCAATCAATCAATAAATCAATATTCATTGATTCAATACTGACAACATAATCATGTGATCATTTTGGCACCCGTAAATTATGAGATCTAGAGATTAACAAATAAAAATCTCAGAAAAATATCCGCTATCTCATCGGTTTTCATGGGGTCGTGACGATTTCAATGACTCGACAGCGAGTTCGTAGCACGGGGGAGGCGTTTCTGGACGAGCTTCCGGACGCGTCTCCTCATCCACTTGCTTGGACGCGATTATTTTCGCGGTGGCGTTGGTTCCTGAAAAAAATCACTCAATGTTTACAAGTATGAATTTTTTAAGTTATATTTTCATGTCGGCCTACCGGAGTTGTGGCAGAGTTCCGTCACGGACAACTGATCATAGGTAGGAGGTGGGCGGCGCTGGACGAGCTGTTGCGACTGTTGCTGAATCGCGGACAGGGAAAGGAACAGCACATAGTTCTAAAATTGATATATGTGAGCCTATCTAGTTGAAGAACTTTGAAAAATCTTGTTTTTCCAGATTACTGGCTACGACTAATATTTTGAGGCGAGCGGCCGCGTCGCGTGTTATAGTCGAGTCATATAGCTATCGTGCGTCGAAAAGGTTGACTGATCTATGAAGTGTCAGCACTCACCAAAGGGCGTTCAGCTTATGCGCCAACCGAACGAATGGAGATCTGTGCGACCCTGACGTGAGCTACCGGAAACCCCCTCGCACCCGCCCGCCTGGATTTGCTAGACGGAGCGCATACCTCTCTTGAAAGTGATGGTTGCAATAAACATCGCAAGTTCAGCCTTTTTTGATCAAATCGTTTCACTGGGCTTGACTTCTTTTTGAGAGTTTTTCTTATAAAATCCATCATGGAGACAGGATCTATTTCGCAGATAGTTGCACGCGGAGGGTGCAGAACACAAGTCTTAGAAAGTGCCTTCAAAGTTGCTGAGCGACATTTTCGAGCTAATTGACTATAAATGTATACACTCACTTCAGTAAATTGCAGAAAGACGGCTACTGACACCAGCAGAAGGCGACAACCGGGTATGTTACCAGCAGCGTCTGCTTCTTGAATAGCGTAGAATAAGGCGCAGAATGACATAAGGATCTAAAAATTTGAAAAAATCTACAATGAGTTAAAAAAGGTCTGTCTTGAAGGCAGCCTTCACGATGATAACTTTCTGTGATTTTCTTCCATCGCCGAAGGAGCGACAGAAAATGGGCCAGAAATGTCTAAAGAACGGACCCAAACAAGCGTTATGAAGTCTGAAAAGCGTCTCATGACTCCCCTTTATGCCCTGTCGTGACGACGAGCCCTCCGCCCTCCATTTGCATAGGAGTTCGGAGGAACGGAAGTGACTGCCGCACCAATTTTCGGGGACATGCGGTGGACAGGGCTATGCACGCTGTGCTAGCTATAAGCCGACACTGCCACTGAAATAAAATGAAATGAAATACTGCGAACACGTTTAGGCCCTCAGACTTGTTTGGGCTACACACACTCATAAGAGTATTACGTCACGAACGCATATCGATCGACCACGGCGCAACTAGGTAGCTAGCCCAGTGCGGGTATATGGTATACTTTGTTGCTGACATGAGCGACAGTCATGACATTTAACACAAATCGTCGCGGGACCAGAATCGAAGCTTCGGCACTGGCCGTCGTAGGAACAGTTGTCGCGTGTCCGTCGCAGCGACGTGTCGCGGAGGGCTCACATACTACAGTTGTGTCGATGCCCGTCGTTGCCACTGTGGCTGTCGATGTGCAGCGCAATGTGACAGCGACAATTTTAAAGAGCGGGTTGCGGTCGCTGTCGCTGTGCAGAGCGACGCGACCGCGTGTCGCAAAACTATACCAGTGGTCTAATGCGACCTTACAACAACCATGGTCGAATGAAGCATATATAGCATTCGGACTTGTACCGCTTGCTTCGACTGCGTGTAAGATCTATTTCACACTTCCATCGCTGATGGCCGCGATTACATGTTTTGACTGCAGCACGACGTGCGACGCGATCTTGATTGATGCCCATGGTTATCATCCCAACGCTTTGCGTGGAGATCAAACTCTGAAAGAGGCCTGGGTCTCTGCGGCCATGCGGCCTTCGGCTCGCATACATAACAGAACACGAGGTGAAGGGAACACGCATTTACCCGTTCTCAATCTAACAATCAAGACCTCCGAGTGGGGACAAGCTTGTAGATCGAATCCACGGCTCAAAATGCGACTGCCCTCTCATCACTGCAGCGCGCATTAAAGCGGGGATCCACGCCATCGTGAGCTGTGGAGTCGATCGACAAGCCGTGGGGACAGATCTCCACCCAGTCACTAAGGTTCAGGAGCATAAGTGGTGCCTCCAGACTGCAGTGTATCCTTCGTGCCCTCCAGCGAGGCCTGCATCGTGTGCAGCAACAAGTGGGTAGAGGCAGTAGCCCCCTGCGTCATTGCCCTCCCTTCAGACGTCCGCGTGATGGGCACTACGAGATTTGGCCTACCGGATGACTTTGAGCATTGCTGTTGATCACTGGCGTCTGACACATACTGCTCGAGCAGAGACTGAGGATCGATACGTGGCGGCGACTGTCGTGGCTTTCCTCTGCGTCTCTGATTCGAGACTGTTTAACCGAACTTGCCTGCCACGCCGCTTTCGCCTTCTTTTTGAGCATGCCTTGCTATATAGGGCACCAGATCTTCCCTAAACCGTGGAGAAATCGAAAATGAGCTCTATCGAAAGCACTGCCTCTGAAGGCTAAGCCCAACATCACAATCGTTTTTTCCGTCTTCTTGTCTATCGTGAAAAGGGTCCGACGTTGATTTCAATGATGCCTCTGAGATCGCACTAGAGCTCCTGGAAACGGAGTTATGGCCCCTCAAGGATTTAGCTGTCGAAGCATGGTGGACGAGTTGTCCGGGGCTTGTAACTTCCGTCATTTGCAATCGATGTATGCGAGCTGACTTGAATAAAAAGAGAGGCTGAGAATTAAGGTAACAGCGAGGCTATTGATTGGAAACCGTCGCTAATCTCGCCACTATTGAGCTCGAAAGATCGTATAAGGGGCGTGCCAAAGTAGCGTCTTGATGTGGGCGCCCCATTGTGGCTTCTCCGATATCTCGCTTATTCAGAGGAATCGAGAGCTCGCATTTGGCAGAAGTTCAATGGGGTGGGTCTACTTTACAATTATGTGGGAATCTCAGATTCCGTCCCTGAGTTTGGACTGTGCTTTTAAGTACAAATGTCTACGTACCTTATAGGCGACATCAGGAATCATGAATAGCGGTCGATTAAGGTATAGTCCAGTGATTGCGATGCCGAAGAGACATGATGATACACAGTACAACATGTCCAGCGCGACGCCGTACGCTGCGAACAGCCACGACGCGATGATTAGGCCATTAGTATAATTCATCACGGAGAGAAGACAGTAAGAGCGACGACACTGAACGCATCGATTATTACATGGCCAGAAAGGTTGGAAGAATAATCTGTGATCCAATACCAGCAATGAGATAATATTTATAAATTTTTTCTTGAAAGTTCTGAATTGACTACACCCGTGACCTAACATCTGCGAAGCGACGCGTGCGGCGGCGCGTACCGCAACATATGACCATTATCACTTTCGGTTCAAAATAGACAGTCTCCTCGGCAAGAAACACACACAAATTCGGATAGCGCGATGGGGCGGAATCTTTGACACGAAAGAATTCATTACAAAGAGACTGTCCGCCCACGCGGTCAGCGTGCGTGTCGCACGACCCTCACAAAGGCAATTTTCGGACGAGTCTACGCACGGTTGCAGTCAACTGACTTGGATATTATTCAACATTTGTCTAGTATTCGTACCAACTGGTTTACAGGTCCGAAAAATGATTGAGCCACGGCCGCTTAACGCGCGCGCCGACCGCGCGGGCGAACATTCTCATTCATACAGACTTGACTTTTTCAACAGTATTAAAGACTTTACACGCGCCGCGCACTCCTCCACATCCGCTTTGGAGCACAAGTTATTGCCTTTTCACAGACAATATTTCATCGATAGATGAGTTTATTCAAAAAATGTGGGTGTAACAAAAGAATAAGATCATCGAGCCCATGAAAACTTACTTGTAACCTCTTAAGCCATTCGAAAAGTCGGGCAAATGTCGCTAGCATGATCACATGTGGATTCATTCTATAATGTGTACATTACGGATATATGAAGTCACACGGAAGTAGATGGAAAACGGTTCCGAACTAGAAAATACGTCTGCGGACGAGGGTGGAGTACTATAGAGTTCGCATAATAATTTTAGTCTGATAAATGGACGGGGCTACGACGGTAGATCAATCCGCGTAAATCGAAACCCCATTCTCCAGTGAGGCCACCAACCCCGCACGGCCAGCCGCCTGGTCCATGCGTCAGACTAAAACGAAAACGGAAACCATATGTTCTTTGGGTTAGTGATGTTATTGAGAGGCACAGTCCAACCTCATAACCGATTTTTCCCTTTTTCGCCTATCTTGAAGAAAAATCTACGCTGATCACAATGGTGTCTCCAGAACCGCTCAGAACTCATTACGAATGGATTCATGACTATTCAAATATTTTGAAATTGAACGGTGAGAAGTTTGCGGGCGAGTTGTCTCGAGTCTGTATTTCCTCGTTATTCGCAGCCATCGCTCTGAGGATGGCCACAATATAAAGCCAGACCGAAACAAATGGAAGAACATAGATTTTGAATGAAATCATTCGCACGTTTCTTCCCTATTGAGGTCGGAAACCTGTCAGTGGGCGTTGCCCATTTTTTTCTTTCAAGGGGGCGTGGCCGACTTTTTCCTAGCATTTTCTCGCTTATTCGAGCAAATTGAGATTTCGCGTTTTTTAGGGTTGCTATAGACGGCGATCGGATTATAATACCAAATATAACCTCTGAGCCTGGACTGTGCCCTGAATTCGATATCAAACTTGAACCCAATTTTTTTGAGCCGGCTAAGAAGGCAGCAGGCTGTTCATCATGTTGAAATACCAGGCCGTCCAATAATTCCTGTCCGAAAATTTTCAAAATTCTATAATTTTCCTTAAAAGTGTTATAATATCAGGCAAGTGTAAGAACCTTCTAAAATATTCTCCAAAGTTCTACGCTAGGGGTATATAAGGCGCAGTCGCCGCGTCTAGCTACCAGTACAAGCTAAAATGGACCAAGGTCGAATTCGTACGTTCGTGTACTACGAGTGGCTGCTGGGCAACGACACGGGCACCGAGGACCTGGTCACTGGGGATGAGAGCTGGGTTCTCTACGACGACGTCGTAGAAGAGCCGTCGACGACGCCGAAAGCCGACCTGCACCCGCTGAAGATCATGCTCTGCTGCTGGTGGGACACCAAGGGCATGCTGTACTTCGAGCTGCTCCCGCAAGGCAGGACGGTCACCGCCTCCATCTACACCGATCAGCTCGAGAAAACTAGTCGCCGCCATACGAGAAAAGCGTCCCCGACGGGCCTCGGTCCACCTGCTGCACGACAACGCGCGCCCCCACGTGGCGAAGGAGACCCAGCAGAAGTTGGCGACGCTCGGCTGGGAGACGGTTGCCCATCCGCCGTATTCCCCGGACTTCGCCCCCTCGGACTACCACTTGTTCCGCCCGCTGAAGCACCATTTGGCCGGAAGAAAATTCACCAACTACGACGACCTCAAATCCGACATCGCAGACTTCTTCGAGTCGCAGCTCCCGGAGTTCTGGGCGAAGGGCATAGGCGACCTGCCCAATCGACGGGCCACTGTTGTGGGTAACTGTGGTGATTATATTGTTGATTAGAGTTGTTTTTGAATAAAGTTGAAAAAAATTTAAAAACGGTGAAGTTTTCGGACAAGAATTATTGGACAACCTATATAAGTGTAGATGAAGAGATTCAGGCATTTCGACAGCTACGCTCCCCTTTGCGATGAGCTCAAAATATCATAGAAAGGCTGTGTGTATTGTCTCCTTGTGAAGTTCAGTCCGGAGAAAGGACGAAGAGCGATCATTGAGGCTGGCCGTTCGGTGTCGGCCAGTGGTGTTTCGATCGCGGGCGACGATATACCACCGCAGCTCCGTCCATTTACTAGACGAGATTCTACAAGGTGACTACATGCACGATGGTAGGCTGAGGGAAGCCTTCGAAGGCATATGAAAAGCAGGTGCCGAAATCATTAAAGGCAGTGTTCACGATAAAAAATGTGTTTCAGTTTTCACTAGGATTAGGTAGTGGAGGGGCGCACTGTAACGTTGTCGTCGAAAGAACGCATGAAAACGAGTCAGGAAAAACTCCAAACGGGCCCGAAGTTGCCACTTCGAGCGCAAGGCAAGCCCCAAAAGCGCATCACACGCCCACCGACGTGAACAAATGAATGCTCGAGATCGTGAGATGAACGATGGTTTCCGATCATTAGCCCCGTTCTTCCCTTCATTTTCAACTTCTCTCTTCACTCAGGTCAGCTCGCATACATCGGCTGCAAAACACGGAAGTTACAAGCCTCGGACCACTCGTCCACCATGTTTCCTTAGCTCAATTTTTGAGGGACCTTAACTCCGTTTCCAGAAGGTCTTGTACGATTCCAGAGACATCATTGGTATCAGCATGGGGCCGTTTTCAAGAACAGAAAAACGATTTTTATCGTGAACACTGCCTTTAAGAGATAAATGGGAGTTTTCACCCCTACTACATCACCTTGACAAAGAATCTGGCACGTGGCCCGGTGGTAGATGTTTTGCCTCATCGCGCGATAATCGCAAGATCGATTCCTGTGTTATGCAGCCTTTGTGCATTTTTGATGTCAACTTTGAAAATTTGCTATTTTTTAACTCTTTAAATTTTTATACATTATTTATGCATGACTAACTTTTTTCACACATGTCTACTTGAAATGTGAACGTGCTTCCAGCCTTTCTCATGGCCGGAAGTTGTAAAGAGGTGGGATTACTCAAATTATATAATGCTGATGAATTTAATAAGAATGTATCAAGAGCTGAAGGAAAATTGAATAAATAGCGAAATTACGAATTCGGTAAAATAACAAGGGAAAGCATTTCAGCGATGTGCGAGCTCAGCAAACTGAGGAACCTTTCGAGGATCCCGAAAAGTTATCACTAATAATGTATAGGTTATCAACGTTCTATCTACCGTAGCTTACTGTAAACGTCCGAACGACTCTCGGCAGATTTCATCTTCGGGCTCAGCGCCGAAATGACCCCTTGCAAGAAGTTCGAGATCTTTTGCTCACAAAAATTGGGATTGTCTACCCCACCCTCGTAATTTCCAAGATATGCAGTTTATCCAAAAGTGCAGGAAAATTATTGTAGGGAATGCGTGTTGTTTTCTCTATATTCTGACGGTTCAGGATGCATTTAATAATTTCTAAGCCAAATATGAAAGTTACACAAAATGAAAATCAGATGTAGGGGATTCGAACAACTGTTTCATGGGTGAGAGGTCCGGCGCACTACTACTGCGCCACGATGCTTCAAGTTGGCTGCTCTTCCTCGCATTTTATAGGCAGGGCCCGCTGCTTTCTCGCTTACACTTTCTTGCCTAAAACCTCTTTTACAACTCATTAGAACTTTGTGCACGGCGGTAATTTGAAGTCCTGAGCACAAATATGAGGCCCGTTTCTGGTTCCTACATTTCGCGATAGGGAAAACATGGACTTACTACTGTGACAAGCCACTTCGAGCTTATACCTTTTAAGGGTATAGGTTTGGGCAAAGGACAATCACAGTTTTTACTACACGTTGCGAGGCCGTCCTCGCAAGATACTTCATTTCGCTCAACTCGCAATACGCTGGAATGGCTTCCCTTGTAAGACAATTTATTGAGATTGGAAAAATCAAGAAAAAAGAATTCTGCATCATTTTTCGTATCCCAAACTCTTTTGAATTACGAATAATCTGTCTCAAGTCGCTTTCTTACATGCAGCAATTAACGACAGTGTTCACGATGAAAATGTTTCCCGATTTTTGGCTAAAACTTAAGCCTTGGGTATTTCTAGGAAGAGTAAGAACGGAAAAACAAAGAAAAACTGCCAGTAAGTAGGTAAAAATCGGGTGGGCCAGCCAACCCGTTGGGCCATCCCGCCCACGTCCTATAACAGTTGTCCTGCGTGCCTTTTACCGTAGAAACAGGCACCAAAATTTCGAATACTCTTCATCGCGATTTTTTCTAACATCCCAGCATATATATACACTGACCCCTCTTACTTTTAAAGAATTTTCGGTACAGGAAACAGAAAGCAAAGCCACTTGCCTAAGAATTTTGAAGCGCGAAACCATTTCTCCGACGTCAGGTTCTATGTGTTGTACGTAGTCTCCCGAAATACACAAACAGGCATAATTAAATTTTTCAGAGATTTCTTTAAAGGCACAGTAAACCCTCAGATATGAATTTTGAAATTTTCGTGTAATTGTGAAGGAGACCCCTCCTGTATAACACGTGCCAAATGCGAGATTCCAATTCCTCCAAATAAGCGAGATATAAGCGACCACCACGGGCCCGGCCCCTTTCCTGATTTTCGATCTCAATGGCGGCTAGATGTATGGATGATTTTCAACTGATTCGTGGTTCTTCACTACCTTTCCGACCTATCTCCTCCTCCTGTCTTGCTCTCGTGCAGCGACTGCGAATCAAGATAAATATAGGTCTGAGACAACTCGCCCACCAATTTTTTGTCCTCAAAAAACAGACATTTTCAAGGAGCCATATCTCCGTTCGTAGGAGGTCTCGGACGAATTCGGAGATACCGTTGCGATCAGAGTGTGACCCTCTCCAAGATAAGGATAAAATCTGAAAAATAATTTTGTGGGTGTCCTGTGCCCTTAAACAGTTTTTCCCCGGTATTCGAGTGTTCTGTGGAGACTTTTTCCTAAGAGCCTCTTCTTAGTGGACTCATCTACCCAGAAACATCGAAAACTAGAAAACGGTTTTTTATCGTAAACACTGCCTTTGATTAAATCGAACACTTCATGAAATGAAAAACTCAAATTAAAGAACAAAATTTGTTCGAAAAAATGAGGAAATTTTGGAAATAGCTGGGATAATTAAGTTGAAGAAGTTCATTAACCTTAGGAAAGAGTATCTGGCTGTCTCTTGTAGCATTGCTAATCAATGATTTGCTTGAACCTGCCATCATGCATACATTCTGTAGAGAATAAGTGTGAGCTGAGATTAGAACTCGAAATAGGAACGGTGAAATCAATACTGAGTGACGGAAGTAGGTTGCAAGTAGGAAGGTCTAAAGCCATCGGATGTTGAAAAATCGGGAGAACGAAAATTTTGAAAACATAAAAAAAAAATTAAATTTTCCACGAGGAGGAGTAACTCGGGTTGAATCAAGTAGAGGTAATAGTTTAGAGTCTATGAGCATTTAGGAAGATATCAATCACAGGCTGAGTATCGTGACGAATCTACGACAACGCCTACAACAGTGAAGGCAAGGGGAGGAGCTGGGTAATGAGGCGTAACCTGGACGCCTAGGTGTTTTTCTATTTAATGTCTGTCAGACAAGGAAACTGTCTTGTTTGCATGAAAAACCTGACTTGGGCGAGACTTTTCGGTCAAACTAGGGCAGTATTTGGACTTAAAATGCGTTTGGAATTTTAAAAATATCGGGCCAAATGTTCCGGAACGGAATTTTTCATGTGATTAGAGTGAGTAAACAAAGAACTGTTCCAAGAAAATAGTTTGTTCGAAAACTTGGTTTTTTCTCATAAAAAAAAATTCTCTGGGAAGATGTATGGGCCGAAACCAGAAATGACAGAAAAGCACATGACGTCAACTATTAGGTCATATTTGGTTCAAAAATCTCTCCTGTACTCGCCCTATAATAAGACATCGCATGCAGGAGAAAGAAAAGCTCTAATCTGGACTATTACGGTATCTGCAAGAGAGGTATTTTTGTATGGGTAATGAATGATCTCATTACTTATGAATCGCGCATTGTTTTCCCATGTGCATGGGGTTGGGTTTCCGGTTTTGTCAGCGCCACCACCTGTGAACCCACGCGATGGAGACCAACTGTGGGGACTGGCTGAGATTTAGGTGCTTATGATGTAGGTCAGTGGTGCGAATGTTAATTTAATAAAAAAAGAGTCAGGAGATTACGGAGTGCTTCAAAATTGCGGCACCGAGGTTCAAGCTTTTCGAAAACGTTATAAGGACACTGAGCCTGGAAGAAAAGAACAGGTTCTGTTTATTTGAATAAACAAATATTCGGTCAACACTTTAGTTAATAGTCTAAAATTAGACGTGGCATGCACGACACACATATATACATAGTTGTGCCCTGGACGAAAAAGCGAATATCGGATAGATTCGAATGATCCCCTTTGTTACGCCCGATTTTTGAACAGATTCGAGAACCTCTTTTTTTTGAAGTTCGATTTTTCGAATACATTCGAATGGCCCCCCTTTTTGAGGTAAAAATTTCGAATATATTCGAATGACCCCTTTTTTCGAGTTACGAATTTCGAAAAGATCCGAATAAATTCGATCCGAATGTACATATTCGAATAATTTTTCCAATAATTTCGAATTGACAACCTGAAAACAACCCAGTTGAGCAGTCATTGCATTGTCTATTTAGGAATGAATCTTACTACCATCGATTGTGAGCGTGTGTGCGCGTATGCTAAGTCCTCTTTGCCTCACACTTTCTCGCCATGCGGTCCCAAAACTTGGATATGGTATGCCCACTCGACCCACTTTCCTGTGACCACCGAGGAATTGGTTTTGGTGAGCACACCATATTCCAAATTTCGGGGCCGCATATTGCTATTGGTTTCTCGTTTTAATCCGGTTTTCAACATTGTTGTTGCAATGGGCCATGGACCTTACGATTTTTGATGATAAGTTGAAGATGGTTTCAATCGTTGCCTTCAAAGAGTTTTCATTTTTCATCTTTAAACATCTTAACAAATTCAGCTCTGCCAGGAAGCCAACCCTTCGTTTCAGCTAATGCTATTGACATAGAAATTATTACGAGGTAGCTGAGTTGAACGCAAAACTCAGATGTCAGGCAGGACTCGAACCTGTATTGCACGCTTGCAGGTTCGAGTCCTGCATGACATCTGAGCTTCGCGTTCAACTCAGCTACCTTGTGATAACTTGTTATCATATACCATGCCATAATAAGGCGTCAAATATTCAAAAACATCATAGGAATTATTGTTGATTACTGCCTTTTATGAACTCTGTGAAAAATCTTCAGCTAAAAAGAGCAGGGCAAAGTATTTGCAGAATAGGTCAACTTCCTGTCCCAATTATTACCACCAGCCCACCATCCGAGGATTAGCGGTCCAGTTTGCACGGGTTCTCAACTGGTTTATATGAAAAGCCTGCATTTACGCCACAACTGTATCATTTGGTTTTGTGATCTTGGAACCTGCAGGAATCGATGTGCCTCTAAAATGATTTTTTGCAATTTAGGCATTTATGAGGGGTTAAAAATTTCATGATTTAAAAAACCATTGGAGGCTCTTGAACATTTTAGAAATTGAGCGTGTCCTCTGATTTTCTAGTCAAAATATTATTAGTTACAGACTCATTGAGTACAATTACATATTAAATGAGGTAGAGCTAGTCAAACAGTCATCTGTTGCAGCGCTGACGATCACAGAAACTGCGATGAGGACGCGGACCAAACAAACCATGCTGTTTTACCGCACGCGGTAAGGCGCCAAGTGATTTCGAAATCCATTGACGTGGTCATGTCTGCCAATGGAATACACGGCCACCTACCGTACACCTTAAAAAGCGACGACGGGGCAGATTTATTCGAAACTATTCGAAATTATAGGCTTCGAATATCGGATAGATTCGAATGACCCTGTTTTTTGAGGTCCGATTTTTGAATGGATTCGTAAGTTCCGATAGTGAATACATATTCGAATGGCAATCGTTCGAATATATCGATTTGAATATATTCGAATGGCAGAACGGTAGGACACACTCACTTCTTCGGTGGCCGTTGAGGATGTGGACGTGAAGGGAATGCCACATTGGAAGGGCGGCAGTGCTAACGATAATCCCCTTTTTTCAGTTTTCAATGTGAAACACTATGCCGGCAGATGCTGGAGGGGATAGAATTAAGAAAACAGCGAAAACGGGGCAAAAATCGATTAAAAGGTTGCGAAGTGAAGATTTCGTTAGCCCAGTACGCCTGCTTAGAAAGCCCAGCCCCCCGTTCTGACAACCTTGTGGTGCCGCGGACGTTTTCGATGGCGAATCGCCAAGCAACTCCGTCAATGATCGATTCGTGCACATTTAGCACGCGCTTGCGGAAACTACAGCGCGTTTCAGAACTATAAATGCAGCCTATTTTCTCGAAATTCTCAAACTTACAATTCGTATGGAGAAGATGGCAGAGTGCCCTCCTTACACGCACTCTGCCATAATCACAACTGTCATTCTAGTTTCTATTATACATATTTTTGGAGCTTTTTTGATTTCACACGGTTTCGAAACTATAAAGGCACTAAAGAAACAGGTGTTGTTATCGATGATTGCGTCAAAGTCGCTCTCCCAGTTTTCATTAAAGCAATTATTGTCCTGATTACTGCAGTTTATCGTGAATCATTGCTCCCTAACAAAAATCAAGATCAAGTGGATGTGTTGCAACGATCTGGATCATCCATTGGAGAGAACGCTGCTCAGTCAGGGATTGCATCGGTACACTTGTATGTTCTCAGGCTACATGTAGGAGCAAGAATACTAGAGGAATACCGAGACTGCTAAAATCAGGGCGAAAACGGCGTGTATGCTGACCGTTGTCGAGTAGTACGATCAGCGTCGCTCACGTCCGCTTCAATTTTTAGCCTGATTTTCCCAAAGCGACTGTCTGAAGATAAATCAAGCAAATGGAAAATATCGCCAGAGATTCTAGAAGAATGTCTGCCTTGCCGGAGGGACATAAAAAGCGGCCGAAGGGCTCACTACTAGAAAGGGTTTTGTCAATAAAATTGGTGAAGTCGGAATCCATAAACCTGCCCTCACCCTAATCATTACCAGACGCTTTTACGCCTCAGTGGTGTCTATTTCTACGGACTCAGTAATAAAGTGGACAACTCCCATGATTTCCCCACTTTTGACGTCATCTGAAAAAGATGCCGTCTTGTCCCGTGGTCGAATTCCCGATACACGGTCAAAGACGGTTCGTAGCCCGGAGTGGTTCTATGGTATCGTCCTAAAAACCCTTAAGAGGAACTGATTAGTTGCCTACGGTCTTGTTTCATCTATAAAAAGTAATTGTGGCGTCTCCGAAGTTGGGACTGGAAGATAATTTCGCCATCAATGTCTCAGGCGATTCTCAGCCCTGAGCGGCACGGAACAGCAATTGGAGCCGCGTGACAATTCGGCTCGTTCTCCCAATCTCCGAGCCGTCGCTGTTGCTGTTCGGGCGAACTGGAGCAGCTCGGGTAGCAACAGCGGTGGCCCGGAAAGCAACACCAGTGGCCCGGACAGCAACAGAAGCCGACTCGCCGGGAGTCGCCTGAGGTGAGCCTCTCTCTTTTCGTTCTATTCATATTATTTGACTTCTCGGCTAGCTGGCACATTTTCTGGACACAATTGTCATTGAACGTATATGAGGTGTGTCCTAAAGAGCGACTGATTCAGGTTAGAAGCACTACAGGACCGTTGATGAGCTCAAAAGGGCAAATCCTGATTTATGAAACGGACGCAGGCCAAAGCCGATATGGAAGTTTTGCATTTCCGTCCGTACCCTTCTTTTCAAAGTTGAATTTAACACGGGAGATCACTTTACAATTTGATGTGGAATAATATAGGATCCATTAATCGCTATTGTATGTACTATCGAGCAGATAAGTGCCAAATCGTGAAAGTTGCTAGAAAAAGGTCTTGCGGGGGAATCTGTTGTGGGCTAGTGTATACGGAAGAAAACAAGTCGCCAAATTTGCAGAAGGGTTCCCCCAACATTCTATCGGTTTAGTTAAGCTAAGAAAATAGGGTGCCTTCATAGTTATGAAACGCATTGTAGCAGGGCGCGTATCGAACGCTCCTTGAACCTGTACGTACCTTCTATAAAACGTCGAAATTCACATCACTGGAGGCGCGAGCGGCGCGCGCGACGCCTGGGCCTCCTTCTGCCCTCCGCTCTCTAACTTTCTCTAACCTCCGCCCCGCACCAGTACCCGTAGGAACCATGCGTATTTCGCCGTATTATAGCCTGTATCTACGTTAGAAACCGTTAGTTTAGCTTACTCTGAGCGCTTTTCTTAGATGTTTCTTCACTATTTGATAGCTCACGACAGAAGAGCTCCATTTTTGACTCGAACTCGAATATGATATTCATCGTTAACACTGCCCTTAAATTAAGTGCTGCGTAGTACTAGTGCTAATGGTAAGACACCTGGGCAGGCAGATCGGTTCGGTCCGGTTAAAAGACAGCAAGCTGTCAAAAACATCGCTAGCATTAGTGATAATTTATTCAGCACAGAAAAGTCTGACTGATGAACATTTCCCCTATCGGCTTAGCTCCCTTGTTTCTTCTGCAGCTCACATAGTCCCGTGCGATTGTTAGAAACTTCATTCTTTCCATTCTGACCGCATCCGGAGAGGGTTTTGCCTTTCTTGTACGCTATTCGAGAAGAGTAATGAGCGTCAAACCTGAAATCGCTGTTGAAACCCACCCGACCTGAAGTGTTTGTTAACGAGAGTTGTTTCGCTGTGAGAACCAAATGCGCTGCAGACAAAGTCTGTCCGAATGAGATTGTCTGCCGACGCGGTCGGCATGCGTGCTGAGCGACCGTGGCAGAGGCACTTCTCAAACCTGTGAGCAGGTTGGCAGCCGTTTGGCAGGAATATCAGACAAAAACCGAGTATTATACTACATAGTCAGCTGTCTGCAGCCGTGCGGAACCTCGTCTGGAAAACGCTTTTGCGACGGCAGCGCGAACCGCGCCCTGAGCACTCCCATTCGGACAGAGTTTTACTGCCTTGGAGAGCTCACAAATTGATCACTTCAGCGGCAAAATCATACAGCAATACATATTTTAGATTGAATTCACTAAACTAACAATGAACTACTCTGAACATAGAATGAAGTTTCAAAAAACGGTCCGCGGAGTGTTGTGGGGGAGACAAGAAGAAACAATTCAAGATTTCGAAATTTCACTCAGTCCTGATGGAGAGATCAAAAATTATTAAAAAAGGAAAGAAGCCGGAACGCTGGATTGTGAGGATGTTGAGCGAATGCGATTCATACAGGGGCTTTGAAATCATCTGAAAATGTTCTTCAGAAAGTTTGAAGACGAAATCTAGCCTAGTTCCAAAGTTATGACGTGTTTCCTGAACAATGCTCGTTGCATGAGACCAACGATCATTGCAAAGAGATAGTCGGGGAACGGTATCACTTCACGATGGCTTAGCCGGTGAATCGTTGGAGATAGACGCAATTGAATGGTAGTTCGGATTCGGTTAGATGCTTTCGGTTCGCAACAATACCATTGCTATGTATACACCTTAAATGTTTTGGTTTTTACAGTGTTGCCTGTTTTTTATGCCTCTTTTCTTATATCGCAGAGGTAACGGGATGCTATAAACGGAAAACGTTTCACATCAAGATTAAAAACTTCGGAAATTCCCGGGTTTTAACATTTGGTAGTATATTAAGTGAGCGCCCTTACCCTTCTCCCCACATGTGTTACAAAAAAACCGTCCTTAATTCGGTGTACCACTTCAGGGAACTTGTTTTGATATATGACGCGGGAAAAAAGGTTCGAACAACATAAAACCTAAACTTGTCCCTTGATCAATGACCAATACTTTTCCATGAAAAATAATTATTATGAACAGTTTTGGGTTTACCAAAACTACAAATTTCAATGTCGACCTTAATACATTAGCGCATGGCTTTAATACTCAAGACAAGTGATTCATTATCAACTCCAAAATAATGGGTCTTTTAGAAACGCGTCTTGCAAGAGAACTACTTCCAGTCAGCCTGCCCATCCCAGATTAAATATACTTTTCTGGAACCATTTTGGACGTAGAACTCGAGTATGCTTCTCGCAGCTTCTTGAAAACTACTCTGAAAAAAATTAGAGGCGTTTTCCGAAGTATCGTGGCAAGGTAAGGGATTTTTCAGGGGTGGTTTGGAATTTTTTTTTCGGATTCGCTTCAAAACTTGTATGGAGGAGTAGGGTGCTGAACACGAATCTAGAGATCATTTCTCATAATTCTGATAAATTGAGAAACTGAAGATGAATCTGAGGTTCAATTAATGTTTTTCGGCCGATTTTTTCAAGTTAGTGTGCACTGAATGGCGTTGTACCTACCACAACTCATTGTTTTGGTCGTTTCCGATCTACCCGTGAGGACTGAGTGAAATTTTAAAATCTCAGATTGTTTCTTCCTATCTCCTCTACAATCCCCAGAAGACCGTTTTTCAAAATCCACTTTGTGCTCGCAGCCATCCCTTGCAGGAGAGTCAATCTCACCTCGGCCAGAATTGGCAGTCAACGATAGCTGATCTTCCGCATTTGCTCACAGCACATCCCACTGATGTTACTTGATCAGATGTCACCTATAAAGCAGCTGAATCCATGGTATTCAAAACAATGAAACTGGAAAAACTATTAGGGACTTAGCCTGTGAGGTCCTAAATGTCAACTTATTTCACTTCTGCTCCTCGATATTCATTGTATGTAGTAGTATAGGTCGAACTCAAACTGTTTTCACACCAAGAGAAACTAACCGGTGTCCAAATGCCTGTTGCACTCCTCTTACCAATCCATTCAAACAGGGTCATCTTAAAGAATACTATGTACGATATATCTTTTGTCTATACATATAGCACATACCATAGCGTCGCAAACAGCCGTCCGAGCGTACTCAGATATGCAGTGCAGCAATGCGACAATACATAAAGTGTATCCGAACGAAATTGTCCGCTCACGGGGCGGGCGTGCTTGTCGAGCAGCCGTTGTGAAAGCACTTTTTTCAAACAAGGCTTCCCACAGCTAGAAATAGCTGGTTTGGATATTACTCTTGTATCCGCCTAATATTCCTGCTGGTCGATATGCATGCCCAAAAAGGCTTCCGCGACGGCCGCTTGACGGGCACGCCGACCGCGTGGGTGAACAACATCCTTCGGACCGACCTTACACCCTTTTCCTGACATTTCTAGTCGAGCAGATAAGACAGCGCGGCCATAGGTCACGGCGGAATACAACTGCCGATTTTGAAAAGTTTAGCTTCTTGGCTTTAGACTATTCTGGGCCAAATCGTTTTCTGAAATATTTCAAAACATTTTTTAAACTTTCTGGCTACTGATTTCTCGGGAATATGATATGTTCAAATTCTTACTTCTGCCAGGGAGCCAACCTTCCAGAAAAAAACCTTCTCAAAACTTGGGCGCAGACTGTTTTCGATCGAAAATTTTCGGATCACGAAAAAAAATCCTTAGCTAGATGAAATTTTTGATTCTTAAAACTGTGCTTGTGAATGTACATACATTATGAAGGAGGGGAACGTGAAATTTTCTGAAGGTTCTCCACAGGGGAGTCGTAACTCCTCAGAGACTGTTACCAGCAGGCTACAGCACCCTGCCTCACAGATTTTGCCTTTGGTGAGTTATTCAACCGTTACCGATCTATATTGTTAATAGAGTAAATTTTCTCAAACTTCCGACTCACAACCATAAAAAATCACCGCTTATCGCCTCATTATACCGAACAGGCGAAAACATTCGATATCGTTGATCGACAAAAGTCGATAATGTCTGACGAGTCTAAGTTCCCAATCAAGGGACCGGCACCCATGGACAATCTCCAATCCTTGCCGTATTTTGTGCAATAAGCGTGAAAATCGATAAAAACGAAAATCGACCGTTGACGTGTAATGAGCACATCCTACCCTACCGGGTAGCCTCAGATAGTGTATTTTTGACTTGCTTCTACCTGCGAGCTGCTCGAGCATCGAGGGTAGCTTATCAACAAGTTAAATCGCGTAAATGAGTGGAAGTTGACGTGTCATTTCCTGTTAAGCTACTTTTCTTTCTCTATTTATGCCACATGGCTTTCGAAAAGCCGGCCTCTTTTGGCGGAATTCTAAGCATTCGATCTCCCATAACTTTCCAATAATGCGTCGGAGACACAACAAACTCTACCCACGTTCTCAGGCGGGCCCGATCAAAGAATGATTTCTGAAAATTTAGCTTCCTGGCAAAAGTAACGATTTGGTGATGGTGAAAAAAAGCTTCGAAGTTATCTTGAAATATCTTTAAAAAATGGTTCACCTACTATGACCTATGCTGATTCCCTTATCACAGCTTTCAAAAATGTCTTAATGTTTCCGTTACGCGCTTGATTTCGTTCTGATAAGTTTAACGGAAAAGCTTGTGAATTGATCGACCACCAAATCGCATTTTTGGTTATTTCACTTCATTTCCTAGCTTTTTTATTCTTCCAGGCTATTTTACGCAAAATCATTTTTTAAGATATTTCAAGATAATTTTTGAGCTTTTTTTCACCACTAACAAATCGTTGCTTTTGCCATGAAGCTAAATTTTTAGAAATTTCACATATCTTCCCGGAGGTTCCCTTTCTGACTTCAATTTTGCTCAACGATTTCGATTTTGGAATGATTAAACATCTCAATTGATGAAACGACGATATTGTCGTATGAATACAATTTTTAAAACTTGTGACCCAAAACCATTAAAAATACCTTTCATAGTCGCATTTTGTGCAACATGTGAAAAATCGATATTACTGATCATTGATATTCGAATTTGCTCAATGAGAAGAATTTCCCAAACAAGTGAATTAGAGTCATCAACAATCCAGAATCATTGCGGCATTTTGTGGAACAGGTGAAAAAATCAATATTAATAATTGGTATTTATCGATAATGACTGATGAGCGAAATTCCGCAAACAAGAAAACCAATCCCATCAGCATCACCACTCCTCACCGCATTTTGTGCAAAAAGCGCAAAAATCGATTATATTGATTATCGACCGTTGACGTGTCATGAGTACGAATTTTGACAAGTTCAGTACTTAACATAGACATGTATCCTGAAGAGACTTTGCGTTCCTCATTGAAGGTTGGCGCGAACTCGGTGCACCTATGTTATAGCATATGGCACCGAGTTTGCGCCAACCTACAACAGTGAACGCGAAGTCTCTCCCGGATCCATGCCGACGTTATCTCCGACGACCTGTGTTGATTGGCTGCAAATTCACCCATACACCCCGGTATTCACTGCCATATCAGAAAAAAATATATAGTTTTCTTGCTCCACGGCTGATTTAGTATGTAAATACACGATTTTGAGGTACCCTTCAAAGTCAAGGTATCAAGTTCAAACTGGAATAGGAACGACCTGCATCCATTTCCAGCCTCCTCTTCAAAAATGAGCTCCCTAGCTCATATAAAGGTGTACGAACAAGATCGTGTACGGCGTCTGAAAAAAAGAGAATAACAACAAAAACGCGCGGTCTTTCACTTTTTTACTCGAAAACCAGTGAGCCGTTCCAAACCTTTTTTGAGTATGGATATCAACTTTTCGCGCTCTTTCTAATGCAATTTAGCTCTAATTTCTACGTTCACTCTGAACTGAGATTTTGGAAAAGGGGTTGCTCGCGTGGCCGATTCGAAACCAAATCTGGTGCGCGCATCGCGCGCACCACAATTCAATCCAAAAAAAGGTGAGTGGTTTTCAGCGCACACGAAGCCTTTTAATGCCTTTAGCTGCGGAGTATCCGAGCGATATTACCGTAGGACTAGGATGAAGTTGAAATCTTTGGTTCCTCAGGGTTGCCTGTTCAGAATAAAAACCTGCGTTGTCCATTTTCGGCTGAAGACGCGGTTCTGTACAACGGCATTGGACAACGAGAAAACAGTTTTCAGGCGATTTTCCCCGTAACTTCGAGGTTACGGGAGGGATGTTAGGTATCAGTTTCTGTTATGGCTGGCAGATCAGAAGATAACCTGAGAGAAAGAGTTCGCTACCTGCGAGGTTGGAATGCCGATGACCACCGAAGAAGGCGAGGTGGTATCCCGTTGAAAAGGTCAGAGGTGTGATCCAGCGGGAAGCGGACCGCATAAGAGGCCGCAGAAAAGGGCCTCAGACAAGTCAGCCTCGCCTGCACCTCTCCGCGCTCCTCTGGTGTTCTTCACGTCTGCTGTGTGGTAATTCTCTACTAATAAGCCTGTTATTCTCTAGTCTTTTATTCAGCCGCAGAAACGGTAGCTCTCGCTCGTTAGAGAGAGCGTAGAAGTTTGTATTCTTGGAAATACAACAGTTTGTAAAGATTGTTCGATGATGTTGAACTCGACACGAGGTTGATACAGTTCTTTATGGCTTACTACGTTTCGGGGCAACCTCTTTCTTCAGAGCCTGAAAAGATCAAATAAGAAGTGTGTCTACCCGGCCAAACGTCTCCTAATCCCCACTTGAAATCGAAAACCTATTTTCTGCCACGTAAGTAAGAGAGAAAACCAGAGAAAAGTAGCGCACCTAGCCAAGAACTCGCTAGCGATCAGAGCAGCATGAAGCCGGGTAGACACACTTCTTATTTGATCTTTCCAAGCTCTGAAGAAGGAGGTTACTCCGAAACGTTAGCCATAAAGAACTGTATCAACCTCGTGTCGAGTTCAACATCATCATACAACTATAGTATTATCATGCGGAGGTTTATGGAGAATCGCACATGGAGTTTAAAAGGAAATTCACAGATATTCCTAATCCTTTTTAGAATTAGGAAAATTTTAGAAATTTCAGAAATTCTATGGGGGCATACGTTGTCCCGTTAACGAAATGAACGATTGAAGCATTAATCGGCTCCATTATTGCATGTATGTAACTCTAATCCTACTCTAACGTCTAATCAGCTAAAACTTTGGGTACACTCTAAAATACTGCTACTACATTGTTATTTATGGAGACGTTTTTATTTGTACTGCTATAGAGCCAGTACTTTTCGCTTCAATCTTTTTCTTCCTATCACATTATGAATCCTTCCTTTCCGTGAGAATTTTCGTTATTCAATTTTGTCAGAAGCTTTTCCCAGGTTCAATAACCCGCTACTTTTTTGACCCAAAATTTTTACGTCCCTCAAAAAACTTCAAAATTTTGAAGTTTTTTGCGTACCCCACCCCCCTTTTTCCGGCCGGACAACATCCACCTGCCTCTGACTGGCATAGCGGAGGCATTCTTTGAACATGAAAGTCGACTGACAGGATTATCAGACAAACAGCGAATAAAGGGGTCTGCAGAGATGCGCCGCGGCGAGTCCCGCTGCGACACGGCAGTGTTGGAGAGTGGGGAGCGCCACGCAGTGGGCCGCGCGAGAGCAGCGACGTCTGTACCTCGCAGAGTGTTTTCGCCGCCGCGACAGCAGCGGCTCCCGGAGCGACGCCGCCAACGAACAGCGGCGAGGAATGGTCTGGACCATTTTCATCGCCGGCGAGGAGCGCCGCCATCGATCCTTTCAATGTACTTTCCATGGTTCAGTTATCTACGCAAACTTTTTCTAGTTTGCTCTGATGTGAGGTATTGATCGCACGTTTCCGTAAACACTTGAACATTGTATTCATCTGTTCGCTTTTTTATGTGATCCATTCCATTTCACTCCCTGAATAATTGACTTTACTACAGTTTTCACATTCTTTGGGATAATATTGATTCTCACGAGAACATCCAAATCAACGTTGCTGCTAGATTTTATGTTTTGCGCTTCTGAGAGCGTATATTTAGATTTTTTTTTGAAGTACGAAAATCTTCCAAAAACAGAGAAGTTTAGCTATTTCTGAGAAGCTTTCCAATTCTGGCGTCTTTGAGATTCAAATTTCTGTTGAACTATGGTTTCATGGTGAATCCAAAGAACCCATAAAAATGAGCGAGGAAAATAAATACGAATTTTTGAAATCGACGAAATTAAAATGTTGGCGTGGAATGAATGATCTTGTACGTAATGGATTGAAATGGAGAACGACGGCAGGCATCGCTGCCACTCTGCGAGGCACTGAAGTGCGCCGCCGCGTCAGGGTTTGGCCACGCCCCAATCCTCTCGCTCGGCGGCATGCCGCCGGGCGGTGCAACTCTGCAGACCCCTTAAGGCCCAAATCAGCTGCTTGGAGCAGTGGGGAAGCTCATTCCTTTCGCGATGGCTGCTCCACACGCACGCCGACCGCGTGGGCGAACAGTCTCATTCGGACAGAAATTGAGACTGAATCTTACCTCCGCAGCTTTCGTTGCTGACCAATCGCGGGTCCAAACCTTACGTAATTGTCCGTCACTACGCAGATTATGAACGCCTTCGCACTGTGCTCTCTCTACGGCAACCGTTTCAAGGGAGCAGTTGTACGTCTGAAAAAGCTGTGTGATTTTTTTCGGGGAGAGTTTTAGAATACTGTCCTATCATGCACCAGTTTAGGCATTCTAGTGGCGGGTGGAAGCCTTCCTGTTTTTCCAAGTGCAACATTGGATCGAATCGAGTTGAACCTGCGGAGAAACGCTCGTCTGCACGACTGTGGCATGCTTCCTCCGCAGTTCTGTGTTATCTCACCGAATCCGTCATCAAGATGAATTAACGGAGCCCACGATGACCATGACGGTCCATCAGCTGAAGTTTCTATTCATAAATTGAAATTTGAATATATGAGCGCACAGATCAAGGTATTAAGTATGGAGGAAATCCACAACACTACTCCCTGAGACGAAAAACAGAAAGATGACAACTTTGTGTCTTCAACTGAATTCGAACAACTTGATCCAGGCTCGGGTTCGTAAACCAAGATTGAATTGTTTTTAGTTTTTCCTTCTTGGAGGCACAGTATACCCTGACAATTTCATTCGGAACGTTCTCCTTATCTTGAATACGGTCCTCAATGATGCCTCTGCTATCACAAGAGAACCCACTGCGAACGGAGCTCAGGCCCCTCGAAGATTTCCTGGAATTGAGCGGCGAAGTCATAGTGGACGAGTTGTCCGAGGCTTGTAACTTTCGTCATTTGAAACCGATGTATGCGAGCGAAACTCAATAAAGAGAGGGGATGAGAGTGAAAAGATGAGCGGGTTTATTGATAAACAACAATCGCTCATCTCGTCAATGTTGAGCTAGAAATTATAGTTGTACACGAATGAAATTTTCAAAAGATTTTCCGAAATTTTTTTCGTTCGTTCTAAAATTCGTTGAACAAAAGTTTTTCAGATTCCATTCGTTCGAAAATTCGTCAAACGAAATTTTTTCAATTTTCGTTCGTTCAAAATCCGATTTTTCAAAAAATTTTTGAAACTCGTTCGTTCGGAATTCTTTCGAACATATTTTGAAAAATATTCGAAATTTCCGACAAGTTTCGAAGAAAAGTTCGAATTTTTCGACAAATTTCGGAAACAGTCTGAAATTTTCAACGAAATTCAAAAAAATTCGATTAGTTTCGAATTTCGTTGGTTCGGAATCCGATTTTTCGAATCTTTTCCGAAATTCATTCGTTCGGAATTCCTTGGAACAAATTTCGAAAGAAGTTCGAAATTTTCTGCAACTTTCGAAAAAAGTTTGAAATTTTCAACGAAGTTTGAAAAAAAAAAACGAAATTCCGAGAAAAAAATCGAAATTTCGATTAGTTTCGAATTTCGTTCGTTCGACCTCCGTAAGTTTTTCGAAATTCGTTCGTTCGAAATTCTTTCGAACCCAGTTTTTCATCTTTTGTTCCTTCGAATAAATTTCGAACGAAATTTTGTCGATTTTCGTTCGTTCGAAACTTTCTCGAACGGATTTTCCTCATTTCTCGTTCGTTCGAAATTTTGTCGACCGAAAATTTTTCTATTTTCGTTCCTTAGACATTTTTTCCCGAAATTGTACAACTATACTAGAAAGGTTGTCTGAGGGGGCGTGGCAATGTGGCTTCTTGCTGTAAAAGCGCTAGAGTGGCTTCTTCTTATATCTTGCTTATGCAGAGGGGTTAAGAGCTCGCACTTCACAGGTATTATATGGGTTGGGTCTACTTCACAAAGATGTGGAAATCTCAGATTTCATCCTTAATCCAATCACGACCACGTGCAATATTGCGTTACCGTATATCGTGTCCCACCGGTGGGACACGCGAGCTCGAATGGCACGCCAAAGGAAATCGATTTCAGTTTTTCATGTTCATAGTGAAGGTATCAATGAAGTGAATATTGTACCAGAATTTTATCTCATAGAACCCTTTATATCTTGAGAAACAACTGCCTGAAATCACGGTAGGGTCAAGCGGGAATGTTATTTTCTCACCACTACTTCAAAGATAATCACTCTCTTTGAATGCGATTCAGAAACCTGCTATCTGTTCACGGATGTCGTCTGGTTTAGGTTTAATCATGGTGGGTAAATAAGTTTAAATTGAAGAAAATCGATGTTGGGGGGTCTCGGTAGGTGTAGTCAAGGTAGTGGCACATTTGCAGAGGAGCAGAACGTGATTCCAACAGCGGTTTTCTGCTGACTAGGGAACCTCGCATGGCCAACCCTACCATTTAAAAGAGGATGAATGTTTTCTTATCAATTCTGCTCCGCTGTATCCGAATCTAACATAGGATCTTGCTACGAACACCTCTGAACCGTTTTTGAAGCTACTGTTATAAGCGTTTTTGAAGCTGTGTGAAAAGGTAAGGGTACCCATCAGCCAAGTTTTAGGGTGTTTAAAAATTGAATTTGGCTCAAAACTTTCAACTGAGGGTTATTCAGGGCGACGAACGCGATTCCGAGGTCTGTTACTCGCTAGAGTTATGGTTACTGTAGGTTACGGTAGGCATAATGCCTTTTAACTGGCTTTACCTACCTTAAAACTTCGAATATCAGAAAATGGACCTCAAAGTCGTGTTCGGCGTCTCAAATAACACCCACAGAGAAATTTTGAGCCAAATCTGAGACTTTGACCAAGCTAGCGTATACCCACCGTAACCTACCGTAATCTATCAAAAATTAAAAAAATGAATTGTAGAATCGCTATTGGCACTGCAAATAACCTCCAGAGCAAGAATTTGATACACATCTATCAAAGCACTCCTGAAATCGGCAAACGGTGAGATTTGCCATCAAATTTTCCCCCCGATGGGAAGCTTTGAATGAATCAAGTCGAAAAGCTCGGACAATCGTCAAATAAATTCTAGATTCGTGATCGGCGCCCCAAATAACCCACCCGTAAGGATTTTGAGTAAAATCTGCAACATTTTTTTAACGCTTGTATAAGAGCCCAAGCGAAAATCCGCACAAGTCCAAAACGCTATCGGTCTGCGCAAAGTTTGGAAAATGTGCCTTCAACCAAAATTTGCTCAGTGGTGTAGTTTTGGGCGCTGAACACAAGCATGAGGTCCGTTTTCGAATTTCGCAAACTCCAATGCGCGTTTCTGATAGAAAAATGCCGGAAATTACGAACTTTGACAGGCTATAACTTTTTTGCGGATGTCCGCAGCAAAGTCCGAGTTCAGATTCGAAGTGGGCGCGCCTGAGTTGACTAGAAAACATTTCTCAGCTTTCTGATCCGGGGGTACACCGTGCGAGGTTCCCTAGTGAGAAAGCTAAGAAACGGCAGTTAAAGACAACGGACTCACAAGATACTCGAGGAATTGGCATTTAGCAAAAAGCAACTATTTCTTCTTATTGAGCCCCAGACATTTTCACGAAAGTTTGAGCACTGCGCTATAGTGGAGCACCGACGGACCACAACTTCCGTGGTCTAGTATAGGATCAGTTAATATTAATACACTGAACATGGGAAAGTCTGGAAACTTGTCCTTGTCAAAGCGCAGAAATCGATTTTTGAAAAGCGTATACCACCTCTGGGACAAGTTGTTGTGAATGGGTTAACCCATTCACGACCGCCTGGCCCACCGGTGGGGCACGCGCTGGCTACCACTTCGGACCGCGTGTCCCACCGGTGGGACACTCTCTTCGAAAATCGATTTCTCCCCCGCATGAAGGAATTTCCAAACCTATTTATGGTCATTGTATTTACCTATCCTAGACTCGACTATGAACTTCGTGGTCCGCTGGAAGCTTCACCACTACAATATATCTGACCCTTCGAATGCAGCGAAGTCGAAAACCGCAAACTTGAGAATGGATCGCATTTTACATGCAATTAATAGCGAATTTTTTCCTTTTCCCATTACTCGAGAAACAATCCTTACTTCCAAGAATGCTCAAATCGTATAACACAATTTATAAATATCACAGAGATATGATTACTGATATTGCGGACCATTCCCGCATTGGTAATCGGCTTTTCTTTCGCCCGTATTTTGTTCACAGAAACTTTTTCATGGAAAGATCAGCAATGTAGAGACCCTTTGGCCTATTTTTGGAAGTCCTGCTTGGTTATGGTTGGTGTACCATCGTAGGACGGGGCTCCAACTTCGGTGAAAACTACCTTGGAGAGGTGCGGACAAGAAAAAAAGGGGACGTGCCAGAGCAGAAAACGAGCGAAAATTTGAAAAACGGTCATTAAACTAATCATTCCTAATCAATATGTGATAATAGAACTATTTTCTACGTTTAAATGTAAAAGGAACGAACGCTCAAGAAGATTTTTTAAAAAATCTAACCCTAGAAGGCGCCGAACCGGAGAGGTGAGGGGGTGGCCGAGAAAAAAAATGGGCGAGGATCTAAATAAAAAAAGTCATTTCCATCAGCATTCCTAGTCAATATGAAAATTGAGGAGCATTTTCTGCATCTAAATGCCAAAAAGAATGCTAAAAATTTTCACTACAAAAACTTCTGTCGGAATGCGATAGACCGCAAGAGCGAGGGGATAGCTAACGCAAAAATTAGTGAAAATCTGAAAGCATTCCCTGTCAATTGAAGAACAGAAGAATGTCTATCATGGTAATCTACGATAATTAATGTTTGAAAGCGCTGTAATTCAACGAACTCACGTGATTTTGTGGATGGTCTTATCTACACAGTCAAACTTTTAGGAGGCCATCCTTCTGAAAGAAAAAAGTTATGGAAGCTCAAACTTTGGCATCATGATTTTGACTTCAACAGTCGTACATTGAACAAAAAAACAAAAATCGATTTTTTGGTGGCGTGCCATTCGAGCAAAAGTGGCCCACCGGTGGGACACTGTATACGGTGACGCAATATTGCACGCGGTCCGAACGTGCAACCACCCAAAATTAGGCGTGGTCGTGAATGGGTTAAAGGCAGCATGCACGCTCATAAACATGATTGAGGTAACTACGGAAACAGAATGGTATGTCTCAGAACACAACGCTTACGCATTCTGAAGCGTGAGAAACGACCCACAATGACGCTGCACGAGTAAGAAGTTGGCCCCGCCCCTGTATCTCCCCGCCCCCTGAATTTGCGTCCTCCCCCAAAATAGGGGTCCTGAACCATTTCCATCGTCAGCAACGTTTGTTGGTGGTACATAAAAAACAATAAGTACAGGCCATAAAAAGGCCAATGTCTCACCGTCGACTGCGTACCACGCGCCGCGCGACCGCACGCGCGGCGCGGGGTACGCAGTCGACGGTGAGACATTGGCCGTTTTATGGCCTGTAAACCACATACACCGACGACGGCGGGAATAGCCCAACACCCCTGCTTTGGAGGAGGAATTAAAATTCAGGGGGCAGCAGGGGTGTGCGTAAATGAAATTTCAAATTTCGTAAAACGTAAAACGTAATTACGACAAAACCACCGTAAATCGTAAACCGTAAATCGTAAATCGTAAACAGCAATGAATAACAATAACCACCTAAAATATGATTAATAAGGTGAAACAAGAGAAACTACGTACTGTCCACTTGTTCTGTATCACACCTATAACGTGTTCTGTATCCTGAACGAACAATCACAGTACATAAGGTTTACGCGAGAAGTGCCACAAGATGGTTGGCTACCCTTCTTGGACACACAAATCAAAGTTTCCAATGGTACATATAGCGTGAAGTGGTTTCGGAAAAAGAGTTCAAAGAACATTTTACTTCACGCGAAATCCGCCCACCCTCAAGCCATAAAGCGAGCGGTGGTAGGAAACATGTTCCGAACCGCTATTGGGATGTGCACAGGCAACGTAGAGCGAGAAGAATCCCGTTCAATGGCAAAAGAAGTAGCCAGTTCAAATGGTTATGTAGCAGAACATCGCTCAGGAGGCAGACGCATACGATCAACTCATGCGTTTGAAGATAAACTGCTACTTCAACTACCGTTCATCTCAGATGAGATCTGCTCTGAACTTCGTCGATGTTTGGTACGCGCTGACCTGAATGACGACGTAGTCCTTATCAGTATTCCAGGAGACAACATAAAGCACCGATTGGTGCGTAATAGGCTCTACGACCGGTCTTGTGCAATGCTGGAAATCTACATCGGAGAGACTGGAAGACAGCTAAACGTTCGCCTAAAAGAACACTTATCAGGCAAGAGACGGAAGAGCCTTCTAACACCGCTTGGGAAGCATAGGGTCGAAAAGCACAGTAACAATGATTTTGAAGTCAAGTGCACGATACTTGCACGCGAAACGGACATTGGTGCTAGGAAGGCCCTAGAAGCCTTATTTATACAAAAGCGAACCCCGAAGTTGAACAACCGTAATGAGTGTCTCACCGTAACCAGTGAATTCCTACCATTTATCCCGCTGTGTGGGTTGTGATGTTGAGCTTCGGATAGTTTTCTCGCAGGGCTGGAATCACTGCTTGCCAGTGGTGGTTGACTTGCACTAAACTACAACCGCAGTGTGTGCTGGTCTTAGTGGAAGCGCCCCTGGGGGGTTTTGGTGCAGGGGGGGTTGCCTCTCTGCAGTTTTTTGCGCGAGTCGATACCGCCTTAGGGCGAAGATGCGCTTGACCGTGTAGGTCGCGTAACGTGTTTTCCACTTTCAGGTCTCTGAAAACGGCGCTGTGCCGAAACGTTGACCAATAAAGCGTGACCACCTAACAAACCTGGTTGGCAGAATTAAGAAATGTACTGTCCACTGTTACACGTACTAAGTACATAATAAGTTGCGTTCAGTATTTGACCGCTAACCATGTTTAAGGTGTATGGTACACTTTGTCGCTGTCATAAGAGACAGGCATGGAATCTAGCACAAATGGCGCGGGACCTGCATCGGAGCAGCGGCATGGGTTGCCGTGGGAACAATTATTCTTCGTCAGCCGCAGCGAAGTGCTGAAATGCTTCAAATGTGCCGAAGCCTGTCGCTGTGCAGCGCACTGTGAATGCGACAGGTTTAAAGAGCGGGAGATACACGGCAGCCGGTCGCTGTCGCTGTGCAGAGCGATGCGACCGTGTCTCGTAATGGTATACCATACCCTTAATGGGACCGTCTTACCCGTATTTCTCTAATTTGCTTTACCACTCATTCCACAACTCCTTCCCAGATCTTGAGAATTCCGCAAGTCCGATTCAGCTTACTGCGTATGTGCTGGGCAACAGAGACACAATTACACTCGTAAAGCCTCTTCTGAAACGCTAACGCCGTTGTAAGCGTTAAGCCAAAATCACCGTATATAAGCGATTCTCAAGAGCCGAACTTGAGAACTCCTTCCATTTGCTAGCGGAACCGCAACATCGATTATACATACAGTCGGTAGGGATCGCACTCATATGCTGTACATTATGTACTTCGAGTTCCCTACTGAAGGTTGGCTCAAACTCGGTGCACGTACGTTAAAAAACATGGCACCGAGCTTGCACCAACCTTCAATAGAGATCGCAAAGTATCAGTCCGATCCGTGCCAACTCTATATTATCTAGAGCACAGTATCGGTCACCCAGCACAAGTTATTTTTCAATATCCACTAAATCACTTGCAGAATCGCTCGCATTAGTGAGAGATAACGGTTTTAGAAAAAGGGCGAAGATGAGCGCTTAAACTAGCACTCGCGCCTTTTCTGAGTGTCCGTTTGCTGCGGATGAAAAGAAATCAACTAGAGGAGACGGTTCTGAGCTTCAAACTTTTGGGATGAAAAACGAATCCTCGTGATGATATTCGTGAACTCTGAGTAGCCGTGATCTAATCAAAAGGCGGGCCAAGAGCACTATTACTATTTGAAGCAATTTTTTGATTGATTAGACTGCTTCGCCCGATGTTTTGACGCTAATCTAGTTATAGGAATCAGGAAAGTTGATCTCTATGACAAAACTCGAAAACGAAGCTCCACGTGAAAAGTGCAACTAAATTGCTTTGCGTCGTAGGCGGCAGCTTGTGAGAAGTACGCGGCGCGCAATGCGGGCCTGTCATCCAGCGGCTGCAACTCCGGCCGCGCGTCCCGCGTTTTAATGATAGAATCACGTCAAAGAATGGTAAAGGGATCGTGCTGTAGTAACACGCCTGGGTTGGCCCCATCTCCTGACCAAAAATATTAGTATAAGCAAAGCGGGATTAGAGCAGGTCAATTGGAGATGTCTTGTGACTCACTTCCATTGCATGTATTTTTATTTACGAAAATTTACGATTTACGGTCCAAAATGTCGTAAATCGTAAACCGTAATCACGAGACCAAAAAACACCGTAAATCGTAAAAGCGTAAATCGTAAACCGTAATTGCGCACACCCCTGGGGGGCAGAGTAATAAAGGGGCGGGGCCAACTTCTACACATGTAGCGGCATTGTGCTTCAAAATGCACAGGCTTCGTGTTCTTTGCTATGCCCTTCTATTTCCATAGTAATCTCAACTACGTTTGCGAGCGTGTATGCTGTCTTTAAAGGCAGTGGTCACGATGAAAAACGTCCTTGAAAAAACTGCAAAAATCAGCTTAGATCGTAAACAGCTGAAAAACTATGAAGGCAGCACGCTGAAAAGTGGGCTGGAATTAGAGTTTCTGAGGCCCGAAGACGCCAGTTCGTGCACACGTGCACGACTCTCCCAAATAGATCGCAGTCTCATGTCGAGCAGTCAAAAACCATCGACATTCAGAGGAAGAAATAAATGCAAATTAAGAAAGCAACACTTCAGTCAATGTTTTTGGTTTTTTATCGTGAACACTGCCTTCAAGGTTGGACTGTGCCTTTTAGTGGAATTTCCAGCATTTCAGGCCGCTGAGCCATTTAAGTTATACCCTTCATTATCTAACTGTTTTGCTTTGCTACGGATTAGTATGATTCGGAAATAAAACATTTGTGAGAAACTCGTTAAAAGAAGTGAAATGTCTTATGCTACTGATTTGGCATGGGAATAAACTCGAAAGAAGCGCTAAAAACTCAGTGAAATGATTCATCGTTGATTTGGCTGTGCACTTGTTTACTAAACAACAAAAATTGAGTGTGACATGGAAAAACCAAATCACGCACTTGTTACTGAGCATTTATGTATTCGTGTGACAGCAGTTCTCTCAGTTGACGACATTCGCATAAACACTTAACGTGATGCTATTTCCACTTTCATTAATTGATAGTCGATCGGAAGCGTACGCGTCAAATAATTTAGTAATGCTTGAAAATCAATATTTCTGAATGAATGAGGTGGGAGACACAACATAAGTTTGCAAGGACCTGAGACTTGTTAACCTAAACTGGAAGCGTTAGGTTGATTTCAGAAGAGATGTGCGTGATTTGATTTTTCAATCTCACACTCAATTTTTGTTGTTTAGTAAACAAGTGCACAGCCAAATCAACGATGAATCATTTCACTGAGTTTTTAGCGCTTCTTTCGAGTTTATTCCCATGCCAAATCAGTAGCATAAGACATTTCACTTCTTTTAACGAGTTTCTCACAAATTTCACATTTCCAAATCATACTAATCCGTAGCAAAGCAAAACAGTTAGATAATTTCACTTTATTTTAGCAAAGGTTTCCTTTTAAAGGCACATTACACCCTCAGATATGACCTTTCAAATGTTCATGCAGTTGTGTAGTAGGCCCCTCTTGCATAACACTTGCCCACCCTTTCTAGCACCACCACAGTTCACACCCTTTTTCATATTTTCCGATCCCAATAACGACCAGATGAGCGGTTGAATCACAACCGCGTTTTCGATTTTCACTCCCTTGCCGGTCCTCCCTGTTGAGTCGAACACACGATCCGTAACGCTTGGCATACTCGCAGTTGGGTCCCGCCCTCTTTCCCCGGCGCTTGGCGCTTTTTAAGTCGAGCCTCACACACTTTCCCCGGCGCTTGGCGCACTTCCAGTTGGGTCCCGCACGCTTTCCTCGGCGCTTGGCGTACACAAAGTTGGGTCCCGCACACGTTCTCCGGCTCTTGACATGCTCCCAGTTAGATCCCGCCCACTATCCCCGGCGCTTGGAGCGCTCCCAGTTGGGTCCCGCACACTTTCTCCGGCACTCGGCGCTTTTTATTTGGGGTCCCGCACACGTTCCCCGTCGCTTGGCACACTTTTAGTTGGGTCGCGAACACGATCCCCGGCGCATGGCGCACTTTTGGTTGGGTCCCGCACACGTTCTGTGGGGTATGGCACACTTCCAGTTGGACACCGCGCACGTTCCCCGGCGCTCAGCACAGTTCTAGTTGGGTCCCGCATACGATGCCCGGCGCTTGGCGCACTTCTACTTGGGTCCTGCACACGTTCTCCGGCGCCTGGCGCGCTTATAGCTGGGTTCCGCACATGTTCCTGGCGCTCGGCGCACTTCTAGTTAGGTCCCGTACACGTTTCCCGGCGCTCAGCACAGTTCTAGTTGGATCCCGCATACGTTGCCCAGCGCTTGGCGCACTTCTACTTGGGTCCTGCACACGCTCCCCGGCGCTTGGCGCACTTCTACTTGGGTCCTGCACACGTTTCCCGTCGCTTGGCGCAATTCTACTTGGGTTCTGCACACGTTCCCCGGCGCTATGGCGCACTTAAATTTGGGTCCCGCACACGTTCTCCGGCACTTGGCGCACTTCTGTTTGGGTCCCGCATACGTTGCCCTGCGCTTGGCGCACTTCCACTTGGGTCCTGCACACGTTCCCGGCGCTTGGCGCACTTATAGCTGGGTTCCTGCACATGTTTTTCCATGTTTCTATCATTCAAAAGTTTCACCAGACTGGACACACACACACACACACACACACACACACACACACACACACACACACACACACACACACACACACACACACACACACACACACACAACACACACACACACAAACACACACCCACACACACACACACACACACACACACACACACACACACACACACACACACACACACACACACACACACACACACACACACACACACACACACACACACCACACACACACACACACACACACACACACACACACACACACACACACACACACACACACACACACACACACAAACACACACATATATACGACACACATACACACATACACACACACACACACAAACACACAAACACACACACAAACACACATACACACATACACACACATACACACACATACACACACAAACACACACACAAACACACACACACACACACATTTTAAAATTCACAAATTTTCCCATATCTCGAGAACCACAAAGCGGATTGTTCTGAAATTTGGGCAGTGTTAAGAAGCTTTACTGCCTCTTACATTTTTGTGAAAATGCCAAGTTCGGAACTATCTTCCGAACCGAGATTCTGTAACGAGGGGTTTGCAGAAGCAACTTTTCCAACTCAGTAGAGCTTCGCGCGCACCACAATATCAGTAATCAAAACTTCGTGTCAGAATCGAGGTGCTTGAAGGCACAGTACACCCTCAGATATAAATTTTGAAAACTTCATTTAATTGTGTAGGAGACCCCTCCTATTTAGCACGTGCCAAGTGCGAGGTCTCAAATCCGCAAAAAAAGGTATAGGCGACCACCACAGGCCCGACCTCCTTCGCTCACCACCACGGGCCACACCCCCTACAAGATTTGCGAGCTCGATAGCGGCTAGATGAATGGATGAATTCTCAACAAGTCGTCGTTCTTCAGTCCACTGCCAGTCTGTCTTCTTATACTGGCTCGCTCTCGCGCAACGATTGCGATTGAAGAGAAATACAGGACTGAGACAACTCGTCCACCAATTTTTCACCCTCAGAATCTGGGCATCTCTGAAGAGCCAAATTTCTGTTCAAAAATTGTCTTGGACGATTTCAGAGATGCCACAGTGATCAGCGTGTGACTCTCTCCAAGAACAGCACAAAAAACTGAAAAATAATTTTCTGAGTGTTCTGTGCCTTCAAGCGAGAAAGCGCCTTGCAGCAACTCGATGCTCCTCTACATTCTTATCTACAAATATAGTTAGGCAAGAACGTGAACACATACTTCCTGGTATCAGACCCTTCATCGACCTTGCCCATAACGACAGCTCAACTGAAACCACTATTCATGAGGTGAAGTTCCAGCGCACAGGTTCTAGACTCCAAGCAAAAAAAATTAGTCTGATGAATGGACGAGGCTGCGACGGTAGATCGCCGCACGCGAATTGAAACGCCGTTGGCCAGTGATGCCGCAAACACAGCAAGGCTAGCCGCCTGGTCCATGCGTCAGACTAAACCAAATACGGGAACCATATCATACTAGATAAATATTGCCTAATTTCTAAGGTCTATGTTTGTGTTAGTAAACAATACCAGCCATATTGTCAATCTCTAGAGGGGGAGGGGAAGCCTCGCTGCAAATATCGGTATGAGACCGCTAAGGGGGGGGCACTCAGGATCCAGTTGGAGAATGAATGATACAGCTTTCAGAAGTCGAAGTATTTCCATGGAGTCTCCACGAAAACAATGACTGATTACGCTATCAGGCATATGATATCAGCCCAAATTTTCATTTTCATAGATGAATCATTTCATTTTCTTGGGTGCCCCCCCCAAACGGTTTCAATCCCAACTATCCTCTATAAAACGTTGTAATTCACATCATTCGAGGCGCGAGCGGCGCGCGCAACGCCTGGGCCTCCGTCTGCCCTCAGCTCTCTCAATGTCTCTAACCTCCGCTCCGCACCAGCAGGTGAAGGAACCAAGTGAATTTAGCCGTTTTATAGCCTGTATGTTCTGTGCTTCTCTGGGACGGATTCTGGTCCGCAATTACGTCCTGACACGCTTTGCGGCCGCGCACTTTCGAGTCGGAAGAATTTTCAGCGCCGCGGCCGCCGATCTGTTGTTTGTAGGTGGGTTTTAGAAACTGGAAACTAAACAAAATTAGAGAAAACTGTATAAAATAGCATCTCGAGTCAGCTTCGGCGCTGGAAACTCGACTGTCTCAAGCGCGTGTGGCCGCAAAGGGTGTCGAGACGCATTTGCGGACCGGAATTCGGCCCAGAGTAGCACAGTAAAGTGTGTCCGAATGAGACTGGCCAACCATGCGGCCGGCATACGTGGCAGGCCGCTGTCGCGTTTGCCGCTCTCGAGCGAGTGTTCAAACGACCAGGGTCAAGCGTACACTGGGATGATCCCAGTGTGGGGGGAGGGGGAGCCGCAGTTGGGCAGGCCGCGGAGGGGGAAGGGGCGGCAGAATTGGGCCGTATACGAGTGAAAGTCAAGATCCGCTCCGCTCAGCAGAATGTTTTTTCCCAGGTTTTTTAAAGACTTTCGAATTTAAATTCGCCTTAATCTCAATTTTTATTGTTTTTATTTTTAACCCCCGAAGTGCGGACATTCAAATCAAAATTTGAAAAAAAATTTGAGAACTGTAAATAGCCATGCGCTTTCCATATGATTGTTCAAATGCTGAAGTGATGCAATGTGGATAAATAACAAGAAGAAGAAGTGCAAGCAGGAGAAATCACGCATACCCAGACAAGAGTTTCTCCCAATGTTTCTCAGTCATTTTGTTTCTATTGTGAGTACACTTAGCGGACGATTTTTTTTCAGAAAACAAGGAAAAACGAATGATCTATCGTTGTGGGAATCAGAAAGTCAATACCGCTTGTAAACCGGCTATTTGTGAAATGGGCACAGGGCTGGGCACACGTCCCGGCATACCAATTCTGAATATGCACTCTTAGCTCGGTAATTTTAAGCACCCCCCTATGGGAACTCGAAATCGGCTGTTTTCGGAAAAGTTGAGCAGAACAGCCATGATTTTGACTTCCTGATTTTGATAAACAAGAATTTAAAAAAAGCACTGAATATAGAAAATTCCGAAAGTATCTACAAAAAAGGTAGTGTAATTTTTAAACTTCAAAACAATCCCATGATTAAAATTTGTTGGTAAGACGGAAAGTTATGACGAAAGATAAAACAATTTTTATTGCAAAACAATTGAACAATTACAAACAACAAAACTACTACTATTGCGATAATTAATGTTTCCTGTCGAATGTTTTCATAAACCTAGGAAAGATTAGTTAATGTCTTTGGTTGATCTGATGTGGAAATCAGAACTATTTTTTGTGTTGTGAAACAATGTTAGGATTCATGTGATGCGTAGGGAGTGGTAAACAATAGTTTTACCCTCCTAGAATGCCGCAATCCCTTAGAGATTCGGCTTGCCGTGCGATACGGTGTTTGTACGCAGCTACACAGCGCACACGGGAGTGTACGCGCACACAATATTAATAAAAAATGAATTTTATTACAGAACGGGGAGGAGAAAAGGATTGAAACTGAAGGAAATGGAAGATAGTAAAGGTAGTATATTCTGGATGTAGCCATTTTAGAAATTTAATGTAAATAAACAAAGTTAGAGCTGGTGTAAATATTTAGCGTTGACAAGGTTCATTCAAACGAACCTAGTTGATCAAATGTCGCATTAAACAAGAGGGCGAAGGCTGTTATGAGAAATATGAGAATCTGGCAAACATTTTAGTCTCGATAGGATCGATTTTTAATGTGATTCAAGGACCTTAAAGGCACCGGACACCCAAAAAATTAATTTTCAGATTTCATAGCCATCTCGGAGAAAGTCACACGCTGATCACAGTGGTATCTCTGAAATCGACCAAGACCCCCTTTGAAGAGAGTTATAGCTCTCCAAAGATGCCTAGATTTTGAGGGTGAAAAAATTGTGGACGAGTTGTCTCAGGCCTGTACTTCTCTTCATTCGCAATCTTTTCGCGAGAGCGAGCCAGGATAAGGAGACAGCCCCGCAATGGACTGAAGAAAGACGACTTGTCGGAATTCATCCATCCATCGAGCCGCTATCGAGATCGAAAATCTGTTAGGGGGTCGGGCCTGTGGTAGTGAGCGAAGGGGGTCGGGCCTGTGGTGGTCGCTTATATCTCGCTTCTTTGGAGGAATTGAGATTTCGCACTTGGCACGTGTTATACGGGAGGGGTCTTCTACAAAATTACATGAAAATCTCAAAATTCATATCTGAGGGTGTACTGTGCCTTTAAATCTCGTACCGGTTTTACCCCAAAAACCGGGACAAAACCGGGACGAGTTTTAAGGTCCTTAAGTCACATTGAATATTAAACCTTTTGCTATTGAAATGTTCTCCCGATTCTCCTCTTTCTTTCAATGCCCTTAGTTCTCATGTTTATTGGCGTTTTTAATCAACTAGGTTCATTTGAATGAACCTTATCAAGTCCAAAAAATCCACTCCGCTCCAACTTAGTTTGTTTACATTAAATTTTTATAATGGATACACTGAAAGTATCCTATTCCTGCCTTCCTTCATCTACTTCAGTTTTAATCATTTTCTCCGCCCTGTTCTGTAATAAAATATATTTTTAATTGATATTGTGTGCGCGTCCACTCCAGTGCGCGCTGTGTAGCTGCGTACAAACACCATATCGCACGGCCAGCCTAATCTATGAGAGATTACAGCATTCAAGGTGGATAAAAGTCGGGTTTTTATGCACAGGGTACTTCTCAATAAGGACGACACGGTCATTCGCTTCTTTCATAGGAACTTGCAATCTTCAATTTTTACAGTTGGCACTCTTCTTAAGTCACATTCTCAGGAATTAAAATCTATTGATTAGTTGTGATACTGACTGTGCTATTTGTACTTTTAAACTGTTGAACTAAAGCCTAACCTGCTCGGATGGGTCCGGGTGGAGTAAGCAGCGGAGCGGTCGGTCATGGCAAAATATAACAGTGGTAAGGAGATTTTGAGATGATAAGCCCGATAAGCCTTGCTTCGATCAGCTCAAAATGAGCGACATAGGCTATACATCGGTTCGCCTTTTTTTGAACTTGAACGACGGCTTTCCTGGGTGCTGTCTTTTATTTTTGCTTCGAATCGGTAGCCACCCGCGTAATCAATGAACGTTGAACCAAAGAAACATGACACCACATCAATCCTTACTTGCTACAAAGTAACAGAGTAGTGTTTATTCCTTCATCAAAACAAACTTCGACAGCAACTATGAAGGAATTACTGCGAACACAACCTGCCTCTTTATCAATAATTTGAATTCTTTAAGTGTTCGACTCAAAAAGCGGAGAAGATATGGCAAATCAGAAGAATAGTGTGTATTATTTTTTCCTGAAATTTGACAGAACAGGCACTTCGTTCTCTTTTTTTGGTGTTGGGTTTAGGCAACCCCCTTTGCCCTCTCTGCAACGTCTAATATGCACCCCCCTAAGGTTAACCGGGATGCGTGCTCAGCCCTGAATGGGCAATGTGCTTACCTCTGAAAACCCCTTGAAATTTGTCTATAGAATGATTTGGTGTGGTGACTCTTCGTAAAAGTTCACGTATTTCACCTCACTGGTAGAAAACAATGTGAGCCGGACGTCAAGGTGTGACATGTGCGATTTAAATGGAACGGTTTTATTTCCTACTGTCTGACTGCTCGCAAAATCTCAATCCCAAAGTTTTGTGTCGAGAAGCTTCACCCAACCAGGATCCAAAAATATACCAAGTCCGGAGGTGGTCACGGTGATAAGAAGTCGTTTGCTTACCTACACAGAAATGGTTTTTGAAACTTTTTTAGGATTTTGAAACATACTTTTTGAGTACTAAAAATTTTTTCTTAAGTGATCAGAGTCCAGAGGTGGTGAAGGTCAAAGAAAATATCGTTTTCCACCTATGTATACAGAAATGATTTTTAGAACACTTGCAACATTTTGGGACCTCCTTTTTTTGGTAACAAAAAAAATTTCACCGAGTTTTTTCCTTCGGAAGTGTAATAGTAAAGTAAGAGAGAAACTTTCCTCGTAGATCCTGTGCATGTGGGGTTTTTTTAAGCTTCCCACTAGTTCTATTCACAGCCCGAGTTTGAGACCCCTAGCTCTTGATTGAACCGAGAACGAGCCACTGGGATACCTCAATTCGTTCAAAGGGATTTGGGTCTTAAAACTGCTGCAATCCCATTGAGGAAAATTTTCGGTAAACCCTCCTAGAAGGGACTGCGCGACATTTTCCAGTACAACTTTTCGTGGGGAACAACATGAACCCCACATTAGCTGAAAATAAGCAGATCAAGGCGCCATTTTCTGCGTTAAAAAAATGCCTTAAATCTCTTCTGGACAGAGCTGTCAGGTATGAGGAAAAAATTTTTTCTCGTAGATCCTATGCATGTGGGCTTTATTTTGAAGCTTCTCACTAACACTATTCGCACCGAGACTGAGACCACTGCCTCATGTTTGAACCGAGAACTAGCCATCAAACCAGGAAAATGTTGATAAATTCAAAGAAAATCGAAAAAAAAGAAAGTAGAGAATTATTGGGAAAAATTCGAACTTTTGTTGGCGGAAGGGGGGAACGCACTGGCGAGCCACCCGCGGGAGGGGGGGGGGGCGCACTCTCCACCGACCGATCCGATTGCCACGCCTGACCCTGCTGCCACCCTATCCATCGACTGCAGAGCCGATTGATCGTCGCAGTTTGCTTGCTGCCAGCCGGTGCCGGCCCCGCTCCTAGTCAATGACTGCAGGGGAAGGCTCGTTGTCACTTCGCCTGTTCGTCCTAGAGCGACGCGCGCGACGGTCGCCTGTTATGCATAAGGGCCGCATGGTCGGCCATTCTCATTCGGACACGCTTTATGAGCGTGAATGTGGAGCGTGTGGGGATAAGAACGTAAAGGCCAACCGAACATTGCTAGACACGACGCGGTCGCGTCACAGCTCTCGTAAACCAAATTGATGATAACCAATTGATAAGGGGTAGGGTATAAAAGAAAAGTAGAACGGTGTGTCTTTATTCAGCGGACCCCGTCAGAAAAGAAATGATCGATATCGCCCGTCGCTAAATTTACCTTGACCGACATTCATCTAATTCGTCTTTCTCTCATCTCTTTTTCGTTCTTTCTTCTAATTCCGATTTTTTCTCCTTCTATCGATTATACGTATAATAATCCTGTATTCATGCATTGGGCGTTGTTGCACATTTTTTCTTCGTGTTATATTTTGAACCGAATTCGCCAGCATTCCCAGGATTCACAGACGAACAGCTATAGAAAATTTAGTAGATGAATATTCCAAGAAACGGAATGGAAAGAACGAAAGGAAATAAAAAAAATAAAAAGGGAGTGTTCACTACGGAAAAGTCAGCGGTGAGCGATATCGATCGTTTTATCCGTAACGGGGTCACCTCACACGCTCGACACATGCGCTCCTAGTTGCGACGCGGCTTCCCCAGCCAGAGATTCACGATACTTTTTATCCCGAAACGCGTCGACGACACAAAATAGTAAACTCCGCTCTTGTTCGGAGTGGCCGTTTTCAAAATTTGAAAAATCACTGGGTCCGCCGCATTCAGCTGATTCTGAGAATGTACTCAAGTGCGGAAAAAGGTACATAGGTATCTGCCTAGTCATGACTTGTTTTCTCACCCAATAAATCGGAACACTACGAGAGTCGTGTAGACACAGGCACGTCAACAACTTCAATAAACTCGGGTTACTTGGAGAGGGAACAGGGTTCGGATTGGGTCCCAGCTGGGTCTGGTTTGGTTTGGTTAGCTGGACCACAACTGACATGTAACCAGTAATTAACGAAGGGTTGAGCGCGGTTGGTCTTAAGGCCAACACATTCTGCTGTGAATAACAGGAGTTTGCGTGCAATCGAGGCGCACATAATAAACTTTGGTGTGAATGCACACAACATTTTTTTCTGCACGTGGGAAACGTAACCAACCCACATCGAGCCAAGCTACCCTCTCTAAACCGTCGTAATTCACATCATTTGAGGCGGGAGCAACGCGCGCGACAGATCAGCCTCCGTATGCCCTCCGCTCTCTCACTGTCTCTAACCTCCGCTCCGCATCAGCACCCGTAGAAACCATGTAAATGTCGACGTTTCATGACCTGTACCCTCTATAAAACGTCGTAATTCACATCATTCGAGGCGCGAGCGGCACTCGCGACACCCCAGCCTCTGTCTGCCCTCCGCTCTCTCACTGTCTCTAACCTCCGCTCCGCATCAGCATCAGGGATGAGCAGAACAAAAATACGAAATTTCGGAACTCGGTTTTCTGGTTTCGGAACAAAAAGTTTTTTCTTGGGTTTCGGAAACCAGGCGCGAAACGCCTGAAAATGCGCGGAAATGCGGTTATCGGAACGCGAAGCGCGGAAAAATTCAGAAGTTATCTAATGTTTTCTTTTTCGCAGATGACCCGATATTTTCGCATTCCGCAGCGTTTTCTGCGGTTTTCGAAATGCGTAACGCGGAATGCCAAAAAAATCCGCGGAACTGCGGTTTTCGGAACGCGAAACGCGGGACTCCGCTCCTCCCTGATCAGCATGCGCAGGAACCATGTGAATTTCGCCGTTTTATAGCGTGTAGAGCCTCGGAGGTGCTGTTAAGTGAGACTCAAACTTAGTCCAGTTTAGACCAAACGCAGCTATGATGAATCGCTGATTTGTGAATGTTTTCCAGCTAACCTACCTGGGACCCTTGGTTCAGTGTTAGTGACTCCAAACCCAGGCCATTCTAGGCTGAAACTTTTGGTTGTTCCAAATTTGGGTACGTTTCCAAAATCAGCATACTGGGGCGACTCGAATGATCGCAAAAATTTTCTTGATGTCTCCTTCTAGCTAAAACGGCGTTTCCGTCTGGAGTTTGCGTCGCTAAAGCGTCTTGTGAAGATTATACTGTTTACCGCAGTGTTGAAAGGACATGGTGCGATTGCGGTCCCACATCAAAACCACGGTGGAAAACCTGGCCCTTGGCCTGATTTCGGTATCGATCGACAGCAAGGCTGATTTTCTTGGTGAGTTACGGTTTTTCTTTTTTTCACGCTTGTTTCTGCTTCATTTTTGTTTCTGACTCTTATAATATTGCTATTAGGGGCTTTTCTTGGTGTGCGAGAGCAATTTACCGTTTTTTTCTTTCGATTTCAGAACAGAATTTTGAAAAAAGACACTTTGAAGCCTGAACAAACGACTAATTTGCCCCACGCACTTAGAACAGTCCCTATTCGCAATATTTAAACGGTCAGAAACAACAATAATGCCAAAACAAACAAGAAAAAAAGGAAAAACCGTTACTCACTCAGAAAATCAGCTGGGCTGTCGATCGATAATGAAATCTGGCAAAGAGTCAGGTTTTCCACCGTAGTTTCAGTGTGTGACCGCAACCGCACCATGTCCTTTTAACATTGCGGTAAGCTGTAATGGCTGGTACCATAGAAAGGCGATTGTTGGATGCCGCGTTAGTGCAGAATTCATCAAACAGCTAAAATTCATGAATTCCGTCTGGAAATTCTTGAGTAACTAGAGAAGGGGAGTGCCCGTTAGAGGATTGATGGTTAGGCAGCTTCCATACAGTCAGCATGGATCTTAGTGATACTTTGAATTCCTTGTTGAAGGTTGGTGCGAACTCGGTGCCATATTCTATAACACATATGCACCAAATTTACGCCAACCTTCAGTGGGTGCTCCTATAGGAGCACCGAGTTTGTGACAACCTTCATCGGGAACGCAAAGTATCACTGGGATGTTTATCTTCGAGCGTCAAGTGACGCCGGGGGTAAGCATCGGAAGAATTTGTTCGAGATCTTGGCTTGTATTATGTTAGAGAGCTGGGCTTTTCCTAGCACATCAAAATTGAATGTGAAATGGCTCATACATAGGCGTATACTTCATATTACAAAGGAATATCCGCGAGAAACAAGCTAATTTTGCTTCGGACTTATAAAACCCTTATGAGACCTACAGTGGAAACAGGCTCTACTGTTTCCTCTCCGCAGGAGAAAATTGGTCGTTGTGCTCTAAAGAAGGTTCAGAACAGTTTCACTCGCAAGCTATATGTTTAATTGAAAGCTTGTAAAATAGCTCAAGACCATATGTTCTATTTGGTAAAGAATCTATTGAATGTAAAATGGGCGCTGGAACTCGAGGCGAACAGCGCAAATGAGGGTAGATGAAGGACCGTAAATTGTTTTCAAAAAAAGTTTGTAAATAGATTCAAAACCTAATGGATGGGGAGTTTTAGTGATACAGAGGGTTAAGGAACTACATTAGAAGTAGCCCATTGTTACCTCTGCATTTTAAATAACAAAGGTAGGTATGAAACAAAAGGAGTACTTACAATTATGCGGCTCGCACGTCCATTGTGGCTCCTTGCCTGAAACTACTATTCACAAGTTTAAATTTACACGTGGAAGCATACAGATTCAACAGATTGTTTGTCAGTAGGAGTACGAAGTACTTCTAACCTCAAAATAACCCACACACATGAACAAGGGCTGGGAACCTATCCGGGATTGAAGGAGCACGTCGATTGTGTTAGATTAATAAACGTACATTACATTAAAGGCAGTGTTCACGATAAAAACCCTTTTTCTGTTTTTCCGTCTATCTTGAAAACGGCCCCATGCTGATTCCAATGATGTCCTTGAAGACCTTCTGGGAACGGAGTTATGGTCCCTCAAAGATTGAGCTAAGGAAACGTGGTGGACGAGTTGTCCGAGGCTTGTAACTTCCGTCTTTTGCAGCCGATGTATGCGAGCTGACCTGAGTAAAGAGAGAAGCTGAGAAAAAAGGGAAGAACTGGGCTAATGGTTGGAAATCATAGCTCATCTCACGATCTCTAGCATTCATTTGTTCACGTCGGTGGGCTTGTGTTGCGCTCTCGGGGTTTGCCTTGCGCTCAATGTGGTAACTTCGGGCTCTTTTGGAGCGTTTCCTGGCTCGTTTTCATGCGTTCTTTCGACGTCAACGTTACAGTGTGCCCCTCCACTACCCATTTCTAGTAAAAACTGAAACACATTTTTTATCGTGAACACTGCCTCTAAGGAGATATGAGGTCGGTTCTTCAATTCTAGTCTAGCAAAGGGACGAGACGCGAGAAATTTGTGAGTTTCGACCATCTGCTGCTGCTGCTACTACGCCCATTCTCAAGGCTACTTCTCCCGAGGCTACCATACAGTCTGTCAAAGCGAGGGTAACACTGTGTGGTGTGAACTTAGGAGGGTGTATGCTGTCCTGTAAGACTTTCAGCCTTCAGCGACATCATTCAGGTTTGAATCATTCCTGTGGAGGTCTTTCACCAGTTCTAGTCTAGCAGAAAGATGAGGCCAGGATCAGGCGGGCGTTGTCCAGCTGGACAACAAGGGGGATGTTAAAATCTTCGAAATTTAGTTTTTTTAGGGGGGGGGGAAACGAAAAAACTTCGGGAAAAAATCGCGGGGTTTTTAAGTTGCGTTTCTCTTTCTGTGAAGAAAACACTTCGTGAAATGAGAGGCTCGGACGTGGTTGTCTCACATATTGAAATAGCAAAAAAAAGATCAAAGAGAGCAATAGTACAGTACCACAACACTATATGTGGGGAAAGAATCTTTACTTAACCATCTAATAGACATATTCTAGGCAGTATTCACATTTTCAGCACATAAAAAAAGTTTTTAGACGGGTTACATCATTACCGCTTAAATTCTTTACTTCGAGAATTGGACAATGTACGTCCCCCCATAAAATTTCAGATTTTCGAAATTCAGAAAAATGAATCAGATTCTCGATGAAATTTCACCCAAACTGGTACCTAACACCCCTCCCATTACCTTAAAATCACGAAGAAGTTGCCTAAAACACGCTTCGCCGTTGTCCAAAACCGCGCCTTCGGCCAAAATTGGACAACGGTAATTTTTTTTCAGAAAAACAATCCTAGGATCCTGAAGGTGAAATATTCATCTTTGGTCTATTGTCTTTTAACTACCAGGATGTCGCTCAGAAACTCCTCAGTTTATAGCATTCCGGAGCAAGAGGTTTAATTTACTAATGCGGCGAGCCGGCGAAAATATCGCGCTCCAATGCCAAACCGCGTCTGCCACCGGCGGTGGTTTTGTGGGCACTGTCGCGCGGTGTGGGGTGTCACCGGCGAAACCCCGCCGGTGACCCCTCTCCCACCCTCGCTAGCACCCATTCTGTGTGAACAATACTAGTTACTTGGGAATCGAATTTTTTTGAATTTATGAAGATTTACGCACCCACGCACAGCGTTCCACTCACCCTGAGGTCTCAATGAAATCTAGTTGGAGGTCTCTTATCAATCAAAACAAAGAATTTTGCGGTATCTGCTGTTTGATAGTACTATCAGTCATTGTTCTTACAGAAACTCCATCAACATCGTAAATTTTTTATAGTACATCGTTCATTCTTCCCTCGTGTCCTGAGTGACTCCCTCCAACTAGGTTTGCACCCAGGTGTCGTGAAGTATTATGATTAGTGAGCTGTTATCGAGAGTTCGAACCGTTTCCGATTAATGCTCGGCATATGCCAGAGTTTCGCCCATTCCGAGGTTGGAATCCATTAAATGTTAGAGAACGTTCTACATCCTCACCGTGATTTCCTCCACTACAAAAAAACTCCTATCAGCTCAAGCTCGCCTATTTCGTCATTTTTGAATCATTCCTTGGTTTTTTGTTAGCTTACTGCACGATCAAGATTCGGACAAAACCTAATGCACGCAAGGAACAAGTATCCAGCGTTTTTTATTTCTGCTTTGACTTGCCCATATTTTTCTTGATCGTTATGCCGTCATGAGATCGTGAGGCGATCTGTGTCACAATTTGATCAATTCTTTCTCAATACAGAAGTTGTTGCCCAAGGGCATGTCAAAACTAAACTCCTCGAGGCTAATCAGTCGGATAGGAAGTAATTTTTCAAAGAATTCCGGTTGAAATATGTTTTTTTTTGGAAATTCCGATCTCAGAAACTGTAAAAATTTTCTCAGAACCTGAGGGGGATGTAAAAGTTTTGAACATTTTTCAAAAATTTTGATCTCCAAGGGGGGGGGGGCGTAGCTTCCTTGAGGTCCTGGACAACGGTCTGCCTGACACTGGATGAGGCCGTGGCGGCAGATCGTTGCCTGCGATCGAAATTCCCCTCCCCCGCCTTTGTTGCCGCGATCTCCTCACGGCCAGTCGCAAGTGGTCGCACCTTGCCGATTCGCTAGACAATAAACGGCAAAAGATCTTCATATACATATAACTCCTTGGGTCGTGTCTGTGGGGCAATCTTCCCCATAGGCAAGGAAACTCGGGCATACTAGGGCTTTTCTATGTATCCGCTCGGGGTAGTAATACCCTACTTATGCCTGCCCGAATAAGACTGTCCACCAACGCGATCGGGGGCGTATTGTTCGGGCCGTCGCGAGGACATTTTTTCTCATGAATTTTTCCGCTGCTGTAAACTGCTGACAGCGATATTATTCACTATTTATCCAATATTCCTGCTAATCGAGCTTCAAATCCGAAAAGTGCCTCCACAACGGCTGCTTGACACGCATGCCGACCGAGCGAACAGTCCCTCTCGGAAAGGATTTAATGACAATGCAAAAAAGGCTTTGAAGTGTAGTTTGCTGGAACTTACTTTTGGCTTGAGCAAAGGATAGCAGGACAGCTGCTAACAGAATAGTGATGTATTTCACCATTCCTTATGGACGAATATGACGCGAAGCTACAGGGGCCCGATTATATACGAGATGGTATAGAGGGGTAGGGGTGGAATTTCAATCAAAATGACGAACTGCCTACATGGATAGATTCTGGAAGAGCGTCATATACTAACACTCTTTTAATTTTCGACGAAATTGTTTCAAAGGCATTTCTGTATATGCAGAGCATGATTCAGTGGCATGACTACACAGGGAATGACGTTTCCAGAAGTACTTTTCCAAATTTCGCGTCTTTTCCTAGGGCATTCTGACCGAGAAAAAATGGTGACAGAGTGGGTCCTGTTCTATTTCCAAGCAAATATCTGCCGCTCCATTTCAAACTGGGAACATCTGTAGAAGTAAATCGTTATGCACGTCTGCTATAATGTGACGAGGTGGTTTCCCATAAGGAGGTCGGTATTCAATAGACTGACAGTAGTAAACGTTCCTTCGACTGACCCATATATGTCTGTCAAACGTGAGTCCATGCCCATAACCTCTCCGTTAATAGCCGCAAAAAGAACTTTATGCAGCTGTCCACTAGAGTAATCCTCATTTACACTCTACTCTCTAACACAGAACCTTCTCTGCTATGCGGTAACCTGATAAATGTTGGGAGATTGGGGTGCGCGATTCGGCAAGAAATGTTTCCATAATGACGTACTCAAATTTCTCTAGGATTCGAAAAGTAATAAAACCCCCTTGTTAATGTACGTGCGGAAATTCAAAAAAAAAGTTTCCTCAAAATACTCTGGAGTTAAGATTGGTAGTGTACAAGCTCTTTGTTGATGATTGCCAGCAAAGAAGTGTTAAAAGTAAAGGATTTTCCATGATGAAGGTTTTTCGGCGCTGACAATTACAGAAATGTTAGACAGATACTGTACTAAAAATACTGTAGAGACATTGTCTTCCATGTCAGATATGTACTCGTCCGAGAACATATTGATCCGTTAATATTGATTCTCTTACGATTTCCCCAACATTCAAGGAGAAATTTTGGAGCGGTGTAAATGTTCGCGTCTCCTGTCAGTCCGTCGCGCGGCAGCATGGCTGGGACGTCACGGTGCGGATGGAAAGCGCGCTCTTTCACGGTGTGTACATCTACCAAGCTGGTCGCATCATGAGTTGAGTGTTCTAGCAAAGAATGAGGCGCGATTTGGCGACTAGAGGTGTCTTTACGTAATATGCCTGTCTAGTGTCGCACAATAAAGCAGGCATAGGATATCCAGCGTTTTTTACGCTTTCCAATTTTATCCACCATTTTACAGGCGATAGGAGACTTTTCGGCAAAATTCCATTGCCTTTTTTCGGCGCTCAGCAAACCGGAGGAGTGTACGACGCTCTAACAAGGGAGGACATTTCGGGGTTGGAGACGTTCTAATGAAACTTCTTCTGAGATCTGTAAGGGATGGATGGAGTAACAATAATGTATGTTGGGTTTTCTCTACGGGCCTTCAAATAGACCAAAAATGGGCAAAAACAAATGAAACTAGCTGTAACTTCCTATTCGAAGCACTCGGGCATTTGGTGGGTACAAGCCGAGGTGATTTCGGACGAGGGGGCTGATCCGAGGATACGGATTCGGGGGCGGAGTCGTGCTTCGCGCGAGCCGAGGGCGAAAGGGGCTCGTCCGAGGGGGCGATGCCGTTTTCCCCTGCAGGGACCTCTCAAAACAGCAGCAGCGCCGTCCTTTCAAACTAATCATATACAAGCCATTTACTATTAGCATTCCCTTTCGGAAATTTTCGGAATGAAATCAAAATCAGTACTCTTTCACTTCTGTTATTTACGACGTCACCATAAAAATGTCACCAGTCGACTCTTCGCAAGTTTCACAAAAAAATTTCGTTGCCGACTAATTTTGATTTTAGTGC
>JAPDOI010000055.1:1292500-1307500 GCA_029168955.1 Aplectana chamaeleonis | reverse complement strand
CACGGTTTCAGATGACATACCGCAGGCTCGCATGGCGTCCTGGTAAACCTATAGGTTCTGTGAATGATACCCTGTGTCTTACAAGAAGAGAAACAATTCAAGCGTAGTCGGAGTTTTGCAAAATGAAGTGCATAGATTGAATGCTCTTGCTACAGGTAGTAGGAACTGTGAGTGACTGCGACCTAATTCTATATTTGAAAAAGATAAAGGCTCGAAACGATCGGTTGCAGTTCTAAAATGAGGTTCTACCTAGTGTGAATATGAACGCTCCACAAAATGCAAAATTTTGGCCGCGGAAGGGATTCGAACCCTGGCGTCACGCCTGTGAGACTAACCTCTGCACCGTTACACCGTCCGAAATCGTTGGCTCCTGCGAATGCTACAGTGCCCCGCTGTCCGCCGTAAGTTCATCGCTGTCTTACTTCTCGCTTATAACTCCTATAACTCACCAAAATGTAATCAGGGGGTAGTTTAGGACGCTGAACACGAATTTGAGGTCCGTCTTTGTTGTTTCGAACTTTTAAGGTAGGTTACACTAGGGAGAACGTCACCGATCGTTTCGAGTCAATAACTTTTTCAAATATAGGATTAGGTCGGAGTTACTCACAGTTTATACTACTCACAGCATTATCATTCTTCCTATGCACTTCATTTTGCGAATCTCCGACTACTTTTTGAAAGATATCTCTTGTTATCGACTTTTTTGCCAGACAAGACGCGCGTCATTGGGAGCGTTCCGTATTTTTCCACCGAATCAAGTTTGGTATGGGCGGCGGGGATGGGGGACGTCGGCGGCGGCGGCGACCCTACATCAGCAAACAGAATCAAACGACTCCTCCCTCCAAACCGATAGCAATCAACTGGTAAACCGGCTACAGGCTAATTTAGCCACTCCGAGTGTCGTCCATCTTTGCGTGGCGGACGGAGAGTCTGACGACGAAGCAGGGCGCGCTGGAGATCTTCCACTGCAGATAGCCAGCTCAGTTTCACGCCCCCCAAAACAAACGGTGTTCGTCCAGATTCTGTCAGATTCCTCAAACATACTGGCTGTGTGGGATTTCGTCAAGTTTTTCTACTTTTGTACTCACTTATTCAAGCTATACCTGCTCGTAAGTCTCAAAAAAATCTTTTTATCAGTGTAGTTACATGCAACTTTCTCCTAGACTGGGAAGCTACCTGCAAGTTACGTAAGGCTCCACATATATCCTGTATTCGAACACATATGTCAACAATTTCGTGTTAACTCAAAACCCGCATCTTGCTTGCATGTGTTGAAATACGCTGCAGGTAACTTGCTTGAGGTCATTATTTTGCTTGTAACTTGTTCAGAAATTTCTCAATGCTCACTTACGATACATTTCATACTTAGGAATTGCTAGCATTCACACAACTTTCACCAAGTCACCTGCGACATGAGCGCAAGTTGCCAGCAGTATGAGTGCAAGTTGCCTGCAGCTTACTCACAACCTAGCAAGTAACTTGCTTTGCCTACCATTTTGAGTTACGTTTTAGTTACATGCAACTTTCTGCGGGACTGACAAGTTACCTGCACGTTACACTATACCCTAATAACGAACAAACATGTTAAACCGTTCAAACCAACTCGAAACTCGCACATAACTTCCTTGTGTTGAAATACGCTGCAGGTAACTTGCTTAAGGTTCATTATTTTGCATAAAGCTTGTTCAAAAATTTCTTAGCGTATCGTGCTCATTTACGATGCACTCAACACTTTAGATCTGCCAGTATTTAGAAATTCCTGAACAATTATCTGTGGCGTGATAGCAAGTTACTTGCAAGTTTCGCATAATCTACTGGGTGTAATTAGTGGGTAAATTGTTTTGCCTACCGTTTTGAGCTACTTTTCAGTTACATGCGAATTTCTGCAGGATTTACAAGTTACCTGCAAGTTACGTAAAACAGCATATGTTAAATGCGAAAAAGTTTGCCAAGTAATAAACACCAACTCAAAACTTCCAGGTGTTGAAAGGTAACTTGCTGCAGGTAACTTGCTTGAGGTCATTATTTTGCATCTGGCTTTTTCAGAAATTTCCTAATGCTCATTTGCGACACATTTCGTACTTAAGAACTGCGAGCATTTGGAAAACTTTTAGCAAGTTACCTGCAACATGAGTTTGCAGGTTACTTACAACCTAATGCGTCTAGTCGGCGAGTAACTTGTTCTGCCTACCATTTCAAGTTACGTTTAAGTTATAAACAACCTTCTCAAGGACTGGCAAGTTATCTGCGAGGTACGTAATACACTATATCCTAAATACGAACAAATATGATAACTCATTCATACCAACTTGAAACTCGCGTGTTATTTGCAGGTATTGAAATACGCTGCGGGTAACTTGTTTGAGGTTCATTATTTTGCATGCAGCTTGTTCAAATATTTCCTAATGTGTCGTGCTGACTTACAATGCATTTCATAGATCTAAAAAACGCAACAATTTACCTGCGACATGAGCGCAAGTTGCTTGCAGTTTTCTCACAACCTACTGTGTGTAATGAGCGAGTAAATTGTTTCGCCCACCATTTTGAGCTACGTTTTAGTTACATGCAATCTTCTGCAGGACTGACAAGTTACCTGCTAGTTACGCAAGACACTGTATGATAATCACGAACAATTATGTTACATCACTCAAACCAACTCGGAACTGGCATGTAACTTGCAAGTGTTGAAATACGCTACAGGTAATTACTTGAGATTCACTATTCTGCATGTAGCTTCAGAAATTTCTTAATGTGTCGCGCTCATATATACGATGCACTTCATTCTTAAGAATATTTCTTAAGAATAAGAATATTCTTTAGAACAGTATTTATAAAATTTCTAAGCAAGTTACCTGCTACATGAGCGCAAGCTGCTTGAAGGTTTCGCACAACCTATTGCATTTGATTAGCGGAAAAGTTGTTTTGCCTACCATTTCCAGTTACCTTTCAGTTACATGCAACCCTCCCCAAGACTGTCAAGTTACCAACAAGTTACATGAGACACTATATGCAAACTGCAAACAAGTATGTTTACTCATTCATACCAACTCGAAGCTCGCACGCAACTTGCAAGTGTTGAAATACGTTGCAGGCAACTTGCTTGAGGTTCATTATTTTGCATGTAGTTTGTTCAAAAATTTCTTATTGTGTCGTGCTGGCTTACGATACACTTCATACTTAAGAATTGCACGTATTTAGAAATTTCTAAACAAATTACCTGCGCCATGAGCGCAAGTTGCTTGCAGGTTTCGCACAACCTTCTTCGTTCAATTAGCGAGCAAATTACTTTGCCTCTCATTTTGAGCCACGTTTTAGTTAAATACAACCTTCTCCATGACTGACAAGTTACCTGCAAGTTACGTAAGACACTATATGATAATTACATGTTAAATCATTCAAACCAACTCGAAACTTGCATGTAACTTGCATGTGTTGAGATATGTTGCAGGTAACTTGCTTAAGGTTCATTATTCTGCATGTATGTAGCTTGTTTAGAAATTTCTTAATGTACATTTAGAAACTCATGAACAAATTTAGTTCGATACTGTCACAAGTTACTTGAGGGCCTCGTATAACTTACTGCATTTATTTAGCAAATAACTTGTTTCACCTACCACTTTGAGTTTGAAGGATTGGATGTCATTAAAACGTGAGCAAAACATATTTTTTGAAGTCACGTTACCTACAACTTTCTCCAGGCCTGAAAGGTTACGTGTAAGTTACGTGAGGCATTTTATACTTATTGCAAAACGAGCATGTTAATTCGCATTCATTTCCACTCACAGCGCACAGCGTACATATGTACCAGCTCGAAGCTCTCATGCAACTTGTAAGTGTTGGGACACCTTGCACGCAACTTGTTAGAGTTCCATTATCTTGCATGCAACTTGTTCAGAAGTTCCTTGGAACTTGCCTTTCTCTTCTCTTTTACAACGCACTGTGTGCTCTAGAATTGCTAGTATTCAGGAAGCTCTGAACAAGTTACCTGCAACATTTTACACAAGTTATTCCAGTTTACCTGAAGATATGTAGCAAGTGAGTAAACATGGAATTCTCACCAGCACGAAAGAGGAAATAGGGAGATATGATGCAAGTAACTCAACAAGATCTAAATAGCCTCATAAGAACTAATCTGTTGAGATGTTCCTGACTCAAGTTGTTCTACTAAGAAGGTTAGTCTCGAGTTATCTGTCCGTAGTTAAGTTGCTTGCATGTTATATTGAGACATTTAATTACTTCAATAATTGCTGGTAAGTAACATACTTTGGCGGGGGATAAGTTGAAAGCGAGTTAAAAGTCACATTTGAAACTCGCATGTAAGTTGAACGCGCGGCAATCGGTGCAAATAACTTGTCAAGAGCGTTATAGCTAGCTAGTAACTTGTCCGAAAATTTCTTGAAATATCCTAGGTCTGACTATGGATGACATCCAATCATTAATCACTTTACACTAATACATGAATCTGGCCTCGAACTACTTACCTCCTCTTTGAAGTGACTCATGTACATCTAAATTTAGCCGACTTCAATGTTCAGACAACCAGACAGACATTACAGCACGGCAAATGGTATCGTAGATTATTCGTCAAATTAGTCTATAAATTTTTCATAAATCTTTTCTCCACTTGGAAAACAACCCATGCCGCAGACATACGCACATATCGGTATTCTTTGAGCAGGGCAAAGTTTTTTTTTTCAAATGGGGTATTTTATTACATCATCAGGTCCTGGGTTCGCACAAGTCAAAGTATACACTTCCTTCGACGACTATGGTGGTCTTGACGAAAATTCTAATGTTTTATGTCCTTCCGATGGACGTGAATTGACAAAACCGTGCCACAGTTCAGCTATACTGTCTGTAACGCTAGACCAACTACTACTTACCCAACCACAACCTTTTCTCTACTGATCAAACATCATGGCTTACCTCTTATCTGGTAGATAGTTGATGCCAACAACACCTGTCACTGCGGGAAGAAGTGGAGTAGCGAATGCGGAACTGACCCTATACATGGTGTTCTGTGCTCATTTTGGTGAGTGATCATCTCCTACATCAACATTCATTACACTATCAACATCCACAATATCAGGTAGTAATCAATCCATTAGTGAATTGTAAGGCGAAAAAATGGATTTTTCAAGGAGATTGTCCGGAATTTTCAACCCTATGTTCTCATAAGGGAATTCTTCCTATAAGGGCCTGGAATACTCTTCACCGAAGTTTCAGAACACCATGTTTAGGATGATGCGGGTATGGTTATTGCGTATCAAAAATACGTCTTAAAAATTTTTTTTGATGGGGGTAAATTGACTAGTCCAAATAAAATGCATTTTTCTAGTACCATTTTCAGACTTAGAAACCGAATACCCCCATTAAAGCCTAATACGATAGCTTTGAAGAAAGTTGTAGACATTTTTCCCCTGATTTCCGTACCTTATGTACCTTTCAAAACGAGCATAGTTTTTCGAAAATCTGCAAATGGACCGTATAATCGTGTTAAGCGCCCCGAAACGACCCCCTTGGGCAGGGATTGGGCGATAGCGCAAATTTCCGAGCTTTAGACAGACTAAAAGCGTTTTCCATATAGTTAGGTCTGTGGTTTGTTTCCTTAAGAAAAAAAACATTCAAATCTCATCCGCGGCTGGCGAAGGTGGTCGCGTGCGCCGGCTCACTAATCGATTCACGCCGAGACAAGAGCGCAGCTGATCAGCCAGCTAACCACACCGCCAGCTGCGAGTGAGATTTACATGTTTTTTTTTTGGGGGGGAGCCATGGACCTGACTGTGCGATTATTGATAAAGTGTTAACTTACTCAGGCGATTTTCGCCCCCTAGCCGCCTGACAGTCAGTCTGGTTCTCACAAACTGCGGGTCGGCTTGTGTTGCTGTCCGGGCCACGGCAGCTGCTGTCAGGGCTCGTTCGGTTCGCACGAACAACAACAGGGACCGGATTAATCAACGATAAAATCATAATTTAAAGGCAGTATTAACCACAGAAAAGTCGCCCATGTCTTTTTTTTGCAAAAAAAAAGTAGACTTTGGGTTCCTCTAAGAATAGTAGGAATGGAAGTATGACGAAAAACGGCTAGAAAGTGAGTGAAAATTTCGTGGATCAGTCGACGCGTTTGATCACCCCGCCCACGTCATATAACAGTTGTCCTGCATTTGTTTCACCACAGGAACAGTTGCCGATTTTTTAAAAATATTCTTTATCGCGAAAGATGGTAATATCCAATCATGTGCACTGGTCCATCTTATTTTTGAAGAGTTTTTGGGACAATAGACAGAAAACAACGTTACTCACCTCAAAACTTTTGAGCGGGGTGAACCATTTCCGTCGTCAGGTATGAGGCTTTGTCTGCAGCCTTCTAAAACACATCTTATATGTAGGCGTAATTAACATTTTCAGAGTTATCTTTGAACATTTAAAATGGCTGGGTTCTTCAGCTTTATGGTAGAATATCGATCGTTTTTCATCTTATCTTTAAACAGTTTTTCTCCGCTGTTTGAGAGTTCTGTGGGGAGTTTGTCTACATAAATAAATAAATAAATAAATAAATAAATAAATAAATAAATAAATAAATAAATAAATAAATAAATAAATAAATAAATAAATAAATAAATAAATAAATAAATAAATAAATAAATAAATAAATAATTAATTAAAGAAATGAATAAATAAATAAATAATTAAAGAAATAAATAAATAAATGCCCTTCACTTCGTGGACTCACGTACTCAAAAACATCGAAAACTAGAATACGGTTGTTTTGCCGTTAGCAAAGTCTTTAGGAATGGCGAAGTGGCGAGATAGTGGCATAGGTTATTGGGGAGCACAGAGAGCCAGAGGTAAAACATACCCTAAAACCAAGGTTTTATTCTATGACCAATCCGCGCCCAGCCGGGCATCAATGGTCCGATTGGAAGAAGGAGCCGAACTGTCAGGCGGCTCCGATTCCTGTTCAGTGCGGCTCGGGGCCGAGTAGAGATACCTGTTTTGAGAAAAATCCAACTTTTTCTTGGGCACCCCCCCCAAGACTGTCTGATGGCTGGTACCCTTAAAACCCTAACTTAACATTTATATAATAAGCACATATTATATAATATTATATAATAATACATTTATATAATAAGCACAGATACTTTCGCAGAAAAATGTTGAGTTTAATCGATTTCGGCATCTCAGAAATCGCCCAGAGTCGTTTTTGGCCGATCAAAACTTTCCCAAATGGTAAGCTATCAACAAAACGTAATTGGGACAATCGATAATCGACAACAAGTATCTCAGATTTGCAATCAATAAACCAAAAAACCCTATTCTCTGGTCCCGAGTCAGATTTACTCTGTTCCCGCGCGCACTGTGCGAAACGAGGGTAAAGAAAGCGAGAAATTCTGGGGAGAAGGAGACGCAGCGTACGCACGCAGACGCACGCGACGAACGGAAATAATTCACAGTCGGAAACAGAGGATATTTGTGGATAATTTTTTTTTGTTAGGTTTTTTGACGTTTTTTCTAGAGCGCTCTCTTCTTTTTCTCAAATAAAGGCTTAAAATAGGTTTTGGCGGGAACGAATATTTAGTATTTATAATCTATAAAAATGCGAAAATTATTTTGCAATGGTTTTTTGGATGTGGTCTGTCACCTACCATCAACCAACAACTCCATGTGTATCAGAGTGTAATATGGTGACCTACAAAATATGTTGTTTTGACTTGCCACGGGTCGGAGTATAAAAAACGCGTGCGCGAGGAATCTCGTCCAAGCACATTTATCACCCTCACCGTCTATAGTTGACACCCGCTGTGGGCGACACACTTTTTGTTCTCGTAAGAATTTGATTTCGTTAGGCTACTTCCTTGTTTTTTAGGTAGCTCTCCTACCCTGCCAGGGTTAGACACAGCTTACAAAAGAACCAAAATAAGTCATAGTGACCATTCCAAATGAAATGTACTTTTCTAGAACCATTTTTGGAGGAAAAGTCCGAATATGCCCATCACAGCTGCCTAGACCCACTCTGAAAAAAGTTATGAGCTAAAGCTTTAGAGCTTTGCGGCAATGTAAGGGTACCCCCCCCATGTAATTTTTAGGGTGTTTTTAAATTTTTCTCCTGATTTAGCTAAAAACATGTCTAAAGGGGTAATCTGGGGGTGCTGAACACGAATCTGGGAATTGCTTGCCCAAATTTTAGGGTTTACTGTAGGTTACGGTAGGTGACATGCCATTTAGGAGGCAAAACCTCCCTCAATATTCCGATAATCGACAAATGAACATCAAATTCGTATTCAGCACCCCAAATAACCCCCACATAGAAACTTTGAGACAAATTTGAGACTTTGACCAAACTACCGTATACCCACCGTAATCTACCGTAAGCTGCCGAAAATCGATAAACTAACATCAGATTGGTGTTCAGCACTCCAAATAACCAACAGAGAAATAATTTGAGCATATTCTATAGAAGCACTCCGGAAGTCGTCAAAAGTCATGATTTGCCATCAAATTCTCCCACGATGGGAATCTGTGAACGAATACAGTCGAAAACTTCGGAAAATTGATAAATGAACCTCAGATTCGTGATCAGCAGCCCAAATAACCCCCCAGAGCGAATTTTTGGTTAAATCTGGAATAATTTTCTAAAACGGTCTGAGAGCCCTCTAATTGGTATGAATAAACGCCCAACCGAAAATCCGTACAAGTCCAAAACGCTCTTACACTACACAAAGTTTGGAAAATGTTCCTTCAACCTAACTTGGCTCAGTGGGGCAGTTTTGGACGCTGAACACGATTATGAGGTCCGTTTCCGGACTTTCGTAAAAATAATGGCCCTTTCGGAGGGTGAAGTAGGTACGAAAATCAGAGAAAAAATGCCTATAACTTTTTTCAGAGTGGGTCTAGGCAGCTGCGATAGGCATATTCGAACTTTTTGTCCGAAAATGGTTCTAGAAAAGTACATTTCATTTGGCATGGTCACTATGACTTATTGTGGTTCCCTTGTTCGTAGGGAGGTTACTCCACCAGGAAAACCACTCTTCTACACCCGAGAAGCTGTTAAGTTCAATTCAAGACTTTCGAACTGATTACAGCATCCGTTTTTCCAGACAATAATTTTTCTAATTTTCAAAGTTCTGAGAAAAAAATACATTTGAAAAAAAAATATTCTCTCTTGAATTCGAATAATCATTCAAATACTCGGATTTTCATTTGTGAAGATCTTCATTCTATTCACAAAAAACTGCTGGGATTAAAAAAAGTTTGCAATTATTAATGGCAAACGATTGAGCAAATATTGTAATCCAACATTCAGAAAAATTTATTTATTCGAATAATTTTTGAATAGTCAGTATTTTTGGTTAGTAAAACAATCGATGGTCATTTAAAAATTCAATTTTTGTCTTATTCGAATATTCCGTTAACTCAGAAACCCGAAATCTTTTTTTTATATGGGAAAAGTAGATTTGAGAGTGGATCGAATAATTAATTGAATAAATTACGATCACTTAGATTATCAGAGTTTTTGAATATTCGATTAATACGGGAATTTCAATCTCTGATTCCTTCGAAAATTTATTTTACTAGGGAACTTCGAATTGTTGACTTTTTTTCCGAATATCAGATTTATTCAAAAAATATTGATTTTTCTCAATGATTCGAACCATCAAAAATTTAAATTCTTAGTATTTTTGAATTTTCGATTCGTTGAAAAAATGGAATAGTTCGGTTTCCGAATATACGATCCGGATTCAGGAAAATTTTTGAAATTATCGATTTTGGAAAAATTCAGCCTTTCTCAGGTCACCACATCCGAATAAACAGATAGTAGAGATTTTTTCTAAATATTCACGAATTATTTGGAACAAATCGATTATTCGAATATTTGTTCGAATATTCAGATAAATTTTCCGATTATTCACTTTGATCGATTTGAGGGCAGGTATTCAATCACTTGAAATTTTAAAAACGCGTGAATCAAAAAAAAATCTTTCATTCAAAAATTCAGGAAAGTTTTTGAAATCATCAATTCTTCAAGAATTTAGCCAATCTAAGGTCACGACATTCAAATAATCAGATAGTAAAAAATGTTTTTGAAAAAATTCATGAATTATTTGAAAAAAATCGAATATTCGAATATTCAGATAAATTTTTCAATTATTCACTTTGATCGATTCGAGGTCGGGTACTCAATCACTCAAAAGTTTTAAAATTGCGTTGTTCCAAAGTAAAACCTTCCTTCCAGAATTTCAGGAAAATTTTTGAAATTACCAATTTTTCAAAAAATTAGCCGATCTAAGGTCACGACATTCAAATATGCAGATAGCAAAAATGTTTTTGAAAATATTCATGAATTAATTGAAAAAAAAATCGAATATTCGAATATTTGTTCGAATATTCAGATAAATTTTCCAAATATCAACTTTTATCGAATAGAGGGCGGGTAGTCAGTCACTCGAAATTAAAAAAAATGCGTTATTCCAAAAAAAAATCTTCTATTCAGAAAATCAGGAAAATTTTTGGAATTATCGATTTTTCAAGAATTTAGCCAATTTAAGGTCACGATATTCAAATAATCAGATAGTAGAATTTTTTTCAGAATATTCACGAATTATTTGGGAAATTCCGAACATTCGAATATTTGTTCGAATATTCAGATAAATTTTCCAATTATTAACTTTTATCGAATAGAGGGCGGGTATTCAATCACTCGAAACTTTTAAAAATGCGCTATTTCCAAGAAACCAATCATTCGAAAATTTCGCAGTCTCCTTATTCAAAATAATTCATTCCTTAGGTGATTTCCGAGAGAGACTACATTTCAAAGATTCATTCCTTCGAAAGTTCACGGAATGTCCATGTCTGGGTGGTGGTGCTGAACTGAGTCAGGATTTTTTCCGGCTTTTTCAATATCCGGTCAATCTATAAGAATGAATTTTCGATTTTCCGAATTTCTGGCCAAATTCAGGTCACGACAACCAACCATAATTTCTTTTGGAATTTATTCATGCTCGATTAAAAACTATGAAGAATTATTCCAACATTTCATGGGCGTTTTCGAGAAATTCATCCGAATCGAATGAAGGAAAAAGTTTTGAATTTAGATGATCATTCAGAAATGCGAAAAAGGCGTTTCTTTTTAGAACAACATGCCTGTTCAAAGACGTTCTCAGCTATTTCGTTTATTTTACTGATCTGGAATTTCGAAAAAAAACTCGCGTTCTATAAGCATTTCATTTATTAGGGAACATAAATTATCCATTTTCGAAAATTAATTTCAATCGAAAAGAAAGAGCGAAATACAATTTTGGGAGAACCCTCAGTTTATCTGAGATTCTAACTTAACCTTCTTCAAATATGTGATTCTTCCCAATATTTGAATTTAATAATAAAATTTTGAGCGATTTGTTAATTCAAAAAATTGAAATAACAATAACCAATTTTTGCCTCTATCTGTTCCTTTCCTGCGAAAAATGCCTCGAAAGTGCTAGGGTAACTCCGGCTCGTAGCCTACAAGCGCCAAAATAGCGCGACTTCGGTGCCGAAGCGGCACCGTCGCGGCGCGAATGCGGGCGGCTGCGAGAAATCACCTCAAAAAGTTTTTACAACTAAATCGCCCTATCAAGGCAAGTTTAAGCAGTGGCTCGGCGAAAGTGCCGCGGCGGCTCCGAGGTAAACCCTCCTTGTCGTCTCGAGGCACCGATCCGGCACTATCCCGGCACTGCCGAGGAAAACTGTCTCTGAGGACCCAAGAATCGCTCAGTGCTCCCGGGGATTCCACAGAAACTATCCAAAAATTGGTTGAATTTGTTGAAATTGTTGAAAAATCCCAGTTTTTTTTTCAAAACCACTCTTCGATTCAGAGAAATTCGAACACGGAAATTTATAAAGATCCAGAATCTTGAATGAAAATTCAATTCTAACAAATTTAGTATATTTCTTAGAAATTTCTCTCATTCGGAATTTTCAAAAATCACTAGAGAAGTTTCTCGATTTGAAAATTGTAAAACATACCATTCATACGGCCAATTATGTTGGTCTGAATTTAGATATTCAAAAGTTCTATAGGAATCGCCTAGCTGCGTACAGTGCGAGCGATCGCGTCGCGGCATGCACAGTCAGCCGAGCGCGCCTATACTCTTCTGTTTTTTTTTTCATTTTTGCTTTATTCCCCAATTTTTTTTTGAATAAGATCCTTCCACAAAATCTCTCTACCTCTTCTGTTTATTTGGAAAGAAAATTTCAAAAATTCAATCTTTTTTAATAGCCCTCAAAATTAGTTTTGATTCAAATTTCTTCCTATTACTCATAGCAAACACAAGAAAAAAATTTGTTTCGCAATTTCTTTCTTATCTGTAATCTATGAGCTGCTTACATTCTGCCCTTCAAGTCATCTACTGTTATCTAGAAAAAACTGAAAAATATCGGTTTTGATGACAAATCCAGCCAGTTCACCCACTGTAACCAATTTTTTCACCCTCTCTTAGCAACAGAGAGAGAGAGAGGAAACTATGAATCTTCTACTTTTAGCAAAAAAAATCTCAAAACTCGAGTGCATTTTTAATTACACAATAATAAAAAAAAACAATAACAACGACTACTGACAGACCCAAATTCTTTTTTTTTCAATATTTCTGATCCACAACTTGCCATCTCCATCTTTCAAATTCATACATTGACAACCTTCGGGGGTACGTAAAGTTGTCCTTTAAGCTCCTAACAAGGGAAGTATAAAAAGCGTAGGTCGGATCTGCGAAAACGACTAGTATGGTTAGTATCTCTTCTGGCTCAATAGTAAAAATGCGCAGTATCCCGCCGCGAGCCGCAGGCTCAAAAAAGTTATGAGCATTTTTCAAGGCAGGCGAAAAGGCAAGGGTACCTACCCATCGGGCATTTTTTTGGGGGTTTCAAAAAATTTTCTCGGATTCAGCTCAAAAGTTGTATGTAAGGGTAATCTAGGGTGGCGAATACGAATCTGGAGTCCATTTGTCGAAATTTTCAGGTTTACTGTAGGTTACGGTAGGTAACATGTCATTTAGGGGTCAAAACCCACCTTAGTATTTTAAAAATCGACAAACGGATGCTAAATTCGTATTCTCCACCCCGGATAACCCCCGTATACAAATTGTGAGTAAAATCTGAGATTTTTACCAAACTACCGTATACCCACCGTAATCTACCGTAATCTGCAAAAGATCGATAAACGGACTCCAGATTCGTGTTCGGCACTCCAAATAACCCCAAGAGAAACAATTTGAGCAATATCTACCGTAGCACTCCGAAAATCTCGAAAGTGGCGTTTTTCCCTCGAAATTTTCCCCGGTTAGGAAGCGTCAAACGAAATTAGCCGAAAACATTGGAAAATCGACTAATTAACCACAGATTCGTGATCAGCGCCCCGAAAAACCTCCCTGGGAGAATTTTAAGTCAAATCTGGACAATTTTTCTCAAACGCAACCCAGAGCCCTCAATTGGTAGAAATAAACGCCCAAGCGAAAATCCGTTCAAGTCCAAAACGCTGTTAGTCTGGACAAAGTACGGAAAATGTGCCTTCACCCAAACTTTGCTCAGGGGGGTAGTTTTTGACGCTGAACACATTTATGAGGTCCGTTTCCGGATTGTCCGAAGACTAACGTGCTTTTTGGAAGGTACAAAAAGCACAAAAAATGAGCTTTTTAAGCTTGTAACTTCTTGTAACCTGCGGCTCGGGGCGGGATAGTGAGCAGTTTTACTATTGAGCCACAAGAGATACTAACGACACAAGTCATTTGGCAGGTCAGACCTACGCTTTGTATACTTCCCTTGTAAGACCTCTACGAATAAGACCAGGGGCCGGATTCATCAACGATAAAACCGCGGTTTTAGGGTAAACTTTACCCCAAACTCTATGCTTTCCTGAATGATCTATGCCACTCTCTCTCGCCACTTTGGTCACTCCTAAACCATGGTTTTATCGTTGATGAATCCAGCCCCAGAAGGGCTACCCTGAATGACGTCATCCAACCAGGTACCACCTTGAGCCCCGCCTACCTTCTCCATTCCTTTATTAGCGACCACTCCACTACTGCTTGCCTTGTTCTGAAAGTTTTCTTATGCTCCACCCTTGTAAGGAACAGTTCATCTGTCTGCTAGACAATGTTCTCTTATCAGCTATGGCCACTGTTGATGACTTATCATGAACGAAGGGGTTTTTTATGTGGAAAAAAGTCCCACTTCCTCCGGGTCATGCTAGAGTGTAGGAGTTGTCCGAATGTAGGCAAATTGTTGTTATCTAGTGTCTAATGTCGTTAGCGTCTGAATAACTTTGGTATGTTCTCCGGCAAACTTCCATATAAGTGTAAGGTTTCACACAAGAATTGATTTTGCTTACTAAAGTTTTTTTTAACCCCGATGTTTTAGAAAACCATGTTCAGGATGTTGTAAGGTCTGTTCGAATCAGACATGTGCGAACAATTTTCGGAAACTCGACATCGAAAAATGACGATTCTCGTTTAGAGACAAAATTTTTGGGTGCAGATAGGTCATTTGGAGTACGACCATTTTTCGAAAAATTTTCGGTTTTTTTTTCGGTAATGATTTTCCAAAAAAAAAAACGAAAAAAAACCGAAAAAACGAAAAACTGAAAAAAGTGTATGATTTCAAGGTAACATAGTGTGGGTAAGCATTCTACAAATTTTCAACCGAAAATTTTTCCGTTTTTCGGTTTTTTTTCGGTTTCGAAAATTTTTCGTACACCCCTGGTTCGAATGAGACTGTCCGCCCACGCGGTCCGCGAGCGTGTTGGTCGGCTGTCGCGAAAGCATTTTTTCGAACCGGCCAAGAGACTTTCAGGATTAACAGCCAAATACTGTGTAACATCCCAGTCAGCTGTATCTGATTCCTGGAAAGGCTCGCTCAAAAATGCCTTCGTAACGACCGCTCGACACGCACGCCGACCGCGTGGGCGGGTAGTCTCATTCGGACAGACTTTATGTATATGTAGTCATGCGTATCAGTACTCCATGTTGGAAA